>JAVGWX010000017.1:582500-957500 GCA_036924085.1 Ariolimax columbianus
GTGAGAGGGAGACAGATGAGGTGAGAGGGAGACAGATGAGGTGAGAGGGAGACAGATGAGGTGAGAGGGAGACAGATGAGGTGAGAGGGAGAGAATGTATGAGAGGGAGAGAGTTGGTAAGTGTACGAGTGAAAAAGTGTTGGTAAGAGCGTGCGAAATAGTCAGTGTTCGAGAGAGTTGGTGAATGTGAGATAGGGTGAATGTGAGATAGGGTGAATGTAAGAGTGGGTGAATGTGAGAGCGGCTGAATGTGAGAGTGGCAGAATGTGAGAATGGCTGAATGTGAGAGTGGGTGAATGTGAGAGTGGCTGAATGTGAGAGTGGGTGAATGTGAGAGTGGGTGAATTTGAGAGTGGCTGAATGTGAGTGGGTAATTTTGAGAGTGGGTCAATGTGAGAGTGGGTGAATATGAGTATGTGAGATTGCGTGAATGTGCAAGTAGGTGAATGTTAGAGTACGTAAATTTGAGAATGTGTGAATATGAGTTTGTGAATGTGCGATTGTGTGAATGTGAGAGGGCGTGAATGTAAGACTAGACAAATTTGAGAGTGGGTGAGTGTGAGAGTGCTGGAATGTGAGAGTGGGTGAATGTGACAGTGGGTGAGTATGAATTTGAGGATGTGATATTGGGTGAATATGGAATTAGGTGAATGTGAGTGTGGGTGAATGTTAGAGTGGGTGAATGTGAGAGTAGGTGAATTTGAAAGTGGTTGAATGTGAAAGTGGGTGAATGTGACAGCGGGTGAATGTGAGAGTGGGTGAATGAGAAAGTGGGTGAATGTGCGAGTATGTAAATGTGAGAATGTGTGAATATGAGTTTGTGAATGTGCGATTCGGTGAATGTGAGAGCAGGAAAAGTTGAGAGTCAGTGAATGTGAGAGTGCTGGAGTGTGAGAGTGCGTGACTGTGAGAGTGGGTGAGTATGAGTGTGGATGTGACATTGGGTGAATATGAGTTTGTGATTGTGAGATTATGTGAAAATGAGAGTGGGCGAATGTGAGAGTAGCTAAAGGTGAGAGTGGATGAACGTGAGAGTGTGTGAATTTGAGAGTGGGTGAATGTGAGTGGGTAATTTTGAGAGTGGGTCAATGTGAGAGTGGGTGAATACGAGAGTAGGTGACTGTGAGAGTGGGTGAATTTAAGATTGGGTGAATGTGAGAGTGGGTGAAGGTGAGAGACGATGAATGTGAGAGTGGGTTAATGTGAGAGGGGGTGAATGTGTGAGATGGTGAATGTGAGAGTAGGTCAATGGGAGAGTAGGTGTATGTAAGAGATGATGAATGTGAGGGTGTGTGAATGTGAGAGTAGGTGAATGTGAGAGTAGGTGTATGTGAGGGTGGGTGAATGTGAGAGTAGGTGTATGTGAGGGTGGGTGAATGGGAGAGTAGGTGTATGTGAGGGTGGGTGAATGGGAGAGTGGATGAACGTGAGAGTGGGTGACTGTGAGAGTGGGTTAATATGAGTGTGTGAATATGAGAGTGGGTAAATGTGGGACGGAGTGAATGTGAGGGCAGGTAAATGTGGGAGTGGGTGAAAGTGAGATTCGGTGTATGTGGGAGTGGGTGAATGTGAGAATAGGTAAATGTGTGAGTGGGCGAATGTGACACTAGGTAAATGTGGGAGTGGGTGAATGGAAGAGTGGGTAAATGTGGGAGTGGGTGAATGGAAGAGTGGGTAAATGTGGGAGTGGGTGAATGGAAGAGTGGGTAAATGTGGGAGTGGGTGAATGGAAGAGTAGGTGTATATGGGAGTGGCAGAGCGTTGGTGGGATGCAGTAGAGAAAACATGAATGTAAGTTACAGACACACAGAGAGAGAGATAGACATGAAGGAAGAGGTAGAGAGAGGAGAGAGGAAGAAAGAGAGAGAAGGTGATTGTGTAAGGGCTGCAGAAGTTTCAGACAGTGATAGAGAGAATGTGAGTGTGTGTGAATGAGAGAGAGTGTGTGTGTATGAATAAGAAAGAGAGTTAGTGAGAATGATATAAATAGTTGGTTAGAGAGAGAGAGAGAGAGAGAGAGAAAGACAGACAGAGAGAGAAAGAGAGAACCGGAGAGAGAGAAAAAGAGAGAGAAAAAGACATAGAGAGAGACTGAGAAAGAGAAAAGGAGAAGTAAAGAGAGACAGAGACATACATAAAGAGAGAAAGAGAGAGAGAGAGAAAAGCAAAGCGAGAGAGAGACAAAGAGTGAAGCAGAGATAGAGAAAGAGATACAGAGAGAGATTCAGAGATACAGATAGAGAGACAGACAAACAGAAACAGAGAGAGCCACACAGAGAGAAAGAGAGAGACAGTAAGACACAGAGTGACACAGAGAGAGACATAGAGAGTCATAGTGGTGAGAGAGGGTTGGTGAGAGAGGGTTGGTGAGAGAGAGGGTTGGTGAGAGAGAGGGTTGGTGAGAGAGAGGGTTGGTGAGAGAGAGGGTTAGTGAGAGAGAGGGTTGGTGAGAGAGAGGGTTAGTGAGAGATAGAGGGTTAGTTAGAGAGAGCGTTAGTGAGAGAGAGAGAGTTAGTGAGAGAGAGGGTTGGTGAGAGAGAGAGGGTTGGTGAGAGAAAGGGTTAGTGAGAGAGAGCGTTAGTGAGAGAGAGAGGGTTAGTTAGAGAGAGTGTTGGTGAGAGAGAGGGTTGGTGAGAGAAAGGGTTAGTGTGAGAGAGGGTTAGTGAGAGAGAGGGTTAGTGAGAGAGAGGGTTAGTGAGAGAGAGGGTTAGTGAGAGAGAGGGTTAGTGAGAGAGAGGGTTGGTGAGAGAGAGGGTTGGTGAGAGAGAGGGTTAGTGAGAGAGAGGGTTGGTGAGAGAGAGGGTTAGTGAGAGATAGAGGGTTAGTTAGAGAGAGCGTTAGTGAGAGAGAGAGAGTTAGTGAGAGAGAGGGTTGGTGAGAGAGAGAGGGTTGGTGAGAGAAAGGGTTAGTGAGAGAGAGCGTTAGTGAGAGAGAGAGGGTTAGTTAGAGAGAGTGTTGGTGAGAGAGAGGGTTGGTGAGAGAAAGGGTTAGTGTGAGAGAGGGTTAGTGAGAGAGAGGGTTAGTGAGAGAGAGGGTTAGTGAGAGAGAGGGTTAGTGAGAGAGAAGGTTAGTGAGAGAGAGGGTTGGTGAGAGAGAGGGTTAGTTAGAGAGAGGGTTACTGAGAGAGAGGGTTAGTGAGAGAGAGAGGGTTGAAGAGAGAGAGAATTGGGGAGAGAAAGGGTTGTGAAAGAGGGTTGGTGAGAGAGAGGGTTAGTGGGAGAGAGGGTTAGTTAGAGAGAGGGTTAGTGAGAGAGAGGGTTAGTGAGAGAGAGGGTAAGTTAGAGAGAGGGTTAGTGAGAGAGAGGGTTAGTGAGATAGAGGTTTGGTGAGAGAGAGGATTAGTGAGAGAGAGGGTTAGTGAGATGAGAGAGAAGGTTAGTGAGAGAGAGGATTAGGGAGAGAGAGAGGGTTAGTGAGAGAGAAGGTTAGTGAGAGAGAGGGTTGGTGAGAGAGAGGGTTGGTGAGAGAGAGGATTAGTGAGAGAGGTTTGGTGAGAGAGAGGATTAGTGAGAGAGAGGGTTAGTGAGAGAGAGGGTTAGTGAGAGAGAGGGTTGGTGAGAGAGAGGGTTAGTTAGAGAGAGGGTTGGTGAGAGAGAGAGAGGGTTGGTGAGAGAGAGAGGGTTGGTAAAAGAGAGGGTTAGTAAGAGAGAGAGCGTTAGTGAGAGAGAGGTTTGGTGAGAGAGAGGGTTAGTGAGAGAGAGGGTTAGTGGGAGAGAGAGGGTTAGTGAGAGAAAGGGTTTTTGAGAGAGAGAGGGTTAGTGAGAGAGAGAGGGTTGAAGAGAGAGAGAATTGGGGAGAGAAAGGGTTGTGAAAGAGGGTTGGTGAGAGAGAGGGTTAGTGAGAGAGAGGGTTAGTTAGAGAGAGGGTTAGTGAGAGAGAGGGTTAGTGAGAGAGAGGGTAAGTTAGAGAGAGGGTTAGTGAGAGAGAGGGTTAGTGAGATAGAGGTTTGGTGAGAGAGAGGATTAGTGAGAGAGAGGGTTAGTGAGATGAGAGAGAAGGTTAGTGAGAGAGAGGATTAGGGAGAGAGAGAGGGTTAGTGAGAGAGAAGGTTAGTGAGAGAGAGGGTTGGTGAGAGAGAGGGTTGGTGAGAGAGAGGATTAGTGAGAGAGGTTTGGTGAGAGAGAGGATTAGTGAGAGAGAGGGTTAGTGAGAGAGAGGGTTAGTGAGAGAGAGGGTTGGTGAGAGAGAGGGTTAGTTAGAGAGAGGGTTGGTGAGAGAGAGAGAGGGTTGGTGAGAGAGAGAGGGTTGGTAAAAGAGAGGGTTAGTGAGAGAGAGAGCGTTAGTGAGAGAGAGGGTTAGTGAGAGAGAGGGTTAGTGGGAGAGAGAGGGTTAGTGAGAGAAAGGGTTTTTGAGAGAGAGAGGGTTAGTGAGAGAGAGAGGGTTGAAGAGAGAGATAATTGGGGAGACAAAGGGTTGTGAAAGAGGGTTGGTGAGAGAGAGGGTTAGTGAGAGAGAGGGTTAGTTAGAGAGAGGGTTAGTGAGAGAGAGGGTTAGTGAGAGAGAGAGGGTAAGTTAGAGAGAGGGTTAGTGAGAGAGAGGGTTAGTGAGATAGAGGTTTGGTGAGAGAGAGGATTAGTGAGAGAGAGGGTTAGTGAGATGAGAGAGAAGGTTAGTGAGAGAGAGGATTAGGGAGAGAGAGAGGGTTAGTGAGAGAGACGGTTAGTGAGAGAGAGGGTTGGTGAGAGAGAGGGTTGGTGAGAGAGAGGATTGGTGAGAGAGGTTTGGTGAGAGAGAGGATTAGTGAAAGAGAGGGTTAGTGAGATGAAATAGAAGGTTAGTGAGAGAGAGGATTAGGGAGAGAGAGAGGGTTAGTGAGAGAGAGGGTTGGTGAGAGAGAGGGTTGGTGAGAGAGAGGGTTAGTGAGAGAGATTGTTAGTGAGATGAGAGAAATGGTTAGTGAGAGATAATATTGGTGAGAAACAGCGTTAGTGAGAGAGAGAGGGTTAGTTAGAGAGAGTTGGTGAGAGAGAAGGTTAGTGAGAGAGAGAATTGTGGAGAGAAAGGGTTGTGAAAGAGGGTTAGTGAGAGAGAAGGTTAGTGAGAGAGAGCGTTAGTGAGAGAGAGGGTTAGTTAGAGAGAGGGTTGGTGAGAGAGAAGGTTAGTGAGAGAGAGAGGGTTAGTGAGAGAGAGGGTTAGTGAGAGAAAGCATTAGTGAGAGAGAGAGGGTTAGTTAGAGAGAGGGTTGGTGAGAGAGAGGGTTAGTGAGAGAGAGGGTTAGTGAGAGAGAGGGTTGGTGAGAGAAAGGGTTAGTTAGAGAGAGGGTTGGTGAGAGAGAGGGTTAGTGAGAGAGAGAGAGAGTTAGTGAGAGAGGGGGTTTTTGAGAAAGAGAGAGGGTTTGTGAGAGAGATCGTTGGTGAGAGAGAGGGTTGAATAGAGAGAGCATTGGGGAGAATAAGGGTTGTGAAAGAGGGTTGGTGACAGAGAGGGTTAGTGAGAGAGAGGGTAAGTTAGAGAGAGGGTTAGTGAGATAGAGGGTAAGTTAGAGAGAGGGTTAGTGAGATAGAGGGTTGGTGAGAGAGAGGTTTAGTAAGAGAGAGGGTTAGTTAGAGAGAGGGTTAGTGAGAGAGAGGATTAGTGAGAGAGATGGTTCGTGAGAGAGAAGGTTAGTGAGAGAGAGGGTTGGTGAGAGAGAAGGTTGGTGAGAGAGTGGGTTCGTGAGAGAGAGGGTTAGTGAGAGAGAGGGTTAGTGAGATGAGAGAGATGGTTAGTGAGAGAGAGAGTTGGTGAGAGAGAGGATTAGTGAGAGAGAGGTTTGGTGAGAGAGAGGATTAGTGAGAGAGAGGGTTAGTTAGAGAGAGGGTTGGTGAGAGAGAGGGTTAGTTAGAGAGAGGGTTGGTGAGAGAGAGGGTTGGTGAGAGAGAGGGTTGGTGAGAGAGAGGGTTAGTGAGAGAGAGGGTTGGTGAGAGAGAGGGTTGGTGAGAGAGAGGGTTAGTGAGAGAGAGGGTTAGTGAGAGAGAGGGTTAGTGCGAGAGAGGGTTGGTGAGAGAGAGGGTTGGTGAGAGAGAGGGTTGGTGAGAGAGAGGGTTAGTGAGAGAGAGGGTTAGTGAGATTAGAGAGATGGTTAGTGAGAGAGTGGGTTGGTGAGAGAGAGGATTAGTGAGAGAGAGGTTTGGTGAGAGAGAGGATTAGTGAGAGAGAGGGTTAGTGAGAGAGAGGATTAGTGAGAGAGATGGTTAGTGAGAGAGAGAGGGTAAGGTAGAGAGAGTGTTATTGAGATGAGAGAGAGGGTTAGTGAGAGAGAGGATTGGTGAGAGAGAGGTTAGTGAGAGAGAGGGTTGGTGAGAAAGAGGGTTAGTGAGAGAGAGGGTTAGTGAGAGAGAGGGTTAGTGAGAGAGAGGGTTGGTTAGAGAGAGAGGGTTAGTGAGAGAGCGGGTTGGTTAGAAAGAGAGGGTGAGTAAGAGAGAGGGTTAGTTAGAGAGAGGGTTAGTGAGAGAGAGAGTTAGTGAGAGAGAGGGTTGGTGAGAGAGAGGGTTGGTGAGAGAGAGGGTTGGTGAGACAGAGGGTTGGTGAGAGAGAGGGTTAGTGAGAGAGAGGGTTAGTGAGAGAGTGGGTTGGTGAGAGAGAGGGTTAGTGAGAGAGAGGTTTAGTGAGAGAGAGGATTTGTGAGAGAGAGGGTTGCTGAGAGAGGATTTGTGAGAAAGAGGGTTGCTGAGAGAGAGAGTGAGAGAAAGGGTTGGTGAGAGAGAGGGTTAGTGAGAGAGAGGGTTGGTTAGAGAGCGAGGGTTAGTGAGAGAGAGGGTTAGTGAGAGAGAGGGTTAGTGAGAGAGAGGGTTAGTAAGAGAGAGGGTTGGTTAGAGAGAGGGTCAGTGAGAGAGAGGGTTAGTGAGAGAGAGAGGGTTGGTGAGAGAGAAGGTTGGTGAGAGAGAGGGTTGGTGAGAGAGAGGGTTAGTGAGAGAGAGGGTTGGTGAGAGAAGGGGTTAGTTAGAGAGACGGTTGGTGAGAGAGAGGGTTAGTGAGAGAGAGAGGGTTGTTGAGAGAGAGAGTTAGTGAGAGAGAGCGTAAATGAGAGAGAGAGGGTTAGTTAGAGAGAGGGTTGGTGAGAGAGAGGGTTAGTTAGAGAGAGGGTTGGTGAGAGAGAGGGTTGGTGAGAGAGAGGGTTGGTGAGAGAGAGGGTTGGTGAGAGAGAGGGTTGGTGAGAGAGAGGGTTAGTGAGAGAGAGGGTTGGTGAGAGAGAGGGTTAGTGAGAGATAGAGGGTTAGTTAGAGAGAGCGTTAGTGAGAGAGAGAGAGTTAGTGAGAGAGAGGGTTGGTGAGAGAGAGAGGGTTGGTGAGAGAAAGGGTTAGTGAGAGAGAGCGTTAGTGAGAGAGAGAGGGTTAGTTAGAGAGAGTGTTGGTGAGAGAGAGGGTTGGTGAGAGAAAGGGTTAGTGTGAGAGAGGGTTAGTGAGAGAGAGGGTTAGTGAGAGAGAGGGTTAGTGAGAGAGAGGGTTAGTGAGAGAGAGGGTTAGTGAGAGAGAGTGTTGGTGAGAGAGAGGGTTGGTGAGAGAGAGGGTTAGTGAGAGAGAGGGTTGGTGAGAGAGAGGGTTAGTGAGAGATAGAGGGTTAGTTAGAGAGAGCGTTAGTGAGAGAGAGAGAGTTAGTGAGAGAGAGGGTTGGTGAGAGAGAGAGGGTTGGTGAGAGAAAGGGTTAGTGAGAGAGAGCGTTAGTGAGAGAGAGAGGGTTAGTTAGAGAGAGTGTTGGTGAGAGAGAGGGTTGGTGAGAGAAAGGGTTAGTGTGAGAGAGGGTTAGGGAGAGAGAGGGTTAGTGAGAGAGAGGGTTAGTGAGAGAGAGGGTTAGTGAGAGAGAGGGTTAGTGAGAGAGAGGGTTGGTGAGAGAGAGGGTTAGTTAGAGAGAGGGTTACTGAGAGGGAGGGTTAGTGAGAGAGAGAGGGTTGAAGAGAGAGAGAATTGGGGAGAGAAAGGGTTGTGAAAGAGGGTTGGTGAGAGAGAGGGTTAGTGGGAGAGAGGGTTAGTTAGAGAGAGGGTTAGTGAGAGAGAGGGTTAGTGAGAGAGAGGGTAAGTTAGAGAGAGGGTTAGTGAGAGAGAGGGTTAGTGAGATAGAGGTTTGGTGAGAGAGAGGATTAGTGAGAGAGAGGGTTAGTGAGATGAGAGAGAAGGTTAGTGAGAGAGAGGATTAGGGAGAGAGAGAGGGTTAGTGAGAGAGAAGGTTAGTGAGAGAGAGGGTTGGTGAGAGAGAGGGTTGGTGAGAGAGAGGATTAGTGAGAGAGGTTTGGTGAGAGAGAGGATTAGTGAGAGAGAGGGTTAGTGAGAGAGAGGGTTAGTGAGAGAGACGGTTGGTGAGAGAGAGGGTTAGTTAGAGAGAGGGTTGGTGAGAGAGAGAGAGGGTTGGTGAGAGAGAGAGGGTTGGTAAAAGAAAGGGTTAGTAAGAGAGAGAGCGTTAGTGAGAGAGAGGTTTGGTGAGAGAGAGGGTTAGTGAGAGAGAGGGTTAGTGGGAGAGAGAGGGTTAGTGAGAGAAAGGGTTTTTGAGAGAGAGAGAGGGTTAGTGAGAGAGAGAGGGTTGAAGAGAGAGAGAATTGGGGAGAGAAAGGGTTGTGAAAGAGGGTTGGTGAGAGAGAGGGTTAGTGAGAGAGAGGGTTAGTTAGAGAGAGGGTTAGTGAGAGAGAGGGTTAGTGAGAGAGAGGGTAAGTTAGAGAGAGGGTTAGTGAGAGAGAGGGTTAGTGAGATAGAGGTTTGGTGAGAGAGAGGATTAGTGAGAGAGAGGGTTAGTGAGATGAGAGAGAAGGTTAGTGAGAGAGAGGATTAGGGAGAGAGAGAGGGTTAGTGAGAGAGAAGGTTAGTGAGAGAGAGGGTTGGTGAGAGAGAGGGTTGGTGAGAGAGAGGATTAGTGAGAGAGGTTTGGTGAGAGAGAGGATTAGTGAGAGAGAGGGTTAGTGAGAGAGAGGGTTAGTGAGAGAGAGGGTTGGTGAGAGAGAGGGTTAGTTAGAGAGAGGGTTGGTGAGAGAGAGAGAGGGTTGGTGAGAGAGAGAGGGTTGGTAAAAGAGAGGGTTAGTGAGAGAGAGAGCGTTAGTGAGAGAGAGGTTTGGTGAGAGAGAGGGTTAGTGAGAGAGAGGGTTAGTGGGAGAGAGAGGGTTAGTGAGAGAAAGGGTTTTTGAGAGAGAGAGGGTTAGTGAGAGAGAGAGGGTTGAAGAGAGAGATAATTGGGGAGACAAAGGGTTGTGAAAGAGGGTTGGTGAGAGAGAGGGTTAGTGAGAGAGAGGGTTAGTTAGAGAGAGGGTTAGTGAGAGAGAGGGTTAGTGAGAGAGAGGGTAAGTTAGAGAGAGGGTTAGTGAGAGAGAGGGTTAGTGAGATAGAGGTTTGGTGAGAGAGAGGATTAGTGAGAGAGAGGGTTAGTGAGATGAGAGAGAAGGTTAGTGAGAGAGAGGATTAGGGAGAGAGAGAGGGTTAGTGAGAGAGACGGTTAGTGAGAGAGAGGGTTGGTGAGAGAGAGGGTTGGTGAGAGAGAGGATTGGTGAGAGAGGTTTGGTGAGAGAGAGGATTAGTGAGAGAGAGGGTTAGTGAGATGAAATAGAAGGTTAGTGAGAGAGAGGATTAGGGAGAGAGAGAGGGTTAGTGAGAGAGAGGGTTGGTGAGAGAGAGGGTTGGTGAGAGAGAGGGTTAGTGAGAGAGATTGTTAGTGAGATGAGAGAAATGGTTAGTGAGAGATAATATTGGTGAGAAACAGCGTTAGTGAGAGAGAGAGGGTTAGTTAGAGAGAGTTGGTGAGAGAGAAGGTTAGTGAGAGAGAGAATTGTGGAGAGAAAGGGTTGTGAAAGAGGGTTAGTGAGAGAGAAGGTTAGTGAGAGAGAGCGTTAGTGAGAGAGAGGGTTAGTTAGAGAGAGGGTTGGTGAGAGAGAAGGTTAGTGAGAGAGAGAGGGTTAGTGAGAGAGAGGGTTAGTGAGAGAAAGCATTAGTGAGAGAGAGAGGGTTAGTTAGAGAGAGGGTTGGTGAGAGAGAGGGTTAGTGAGAGAGAGGGTTAGTGAGAGAGAGGGTTGGTGAGAGAAAGGGTTAGTTAGAGAGAGGGTTGGTGAGAGAGAGGGTTAGTTAGAGAGAGAGAGAGTTAGTGAGAGAGAGGTTTGGTGAGAGAGAGGGTTAATGAGAGAGAGGGTTAGTGGGAGAGAGAGGGTTAGTGAGAGAGGGGGTTTTTGAGAAAGAGAGAGGGTTTGTGAGAGAGATCGTTGGTGAGAGAGAGGGTTGAATAGAGAGAGCATTGGGGAGAATAAGGGTTGTGAAAGAGGGTTGGTGACAGAGAGGGTTAGTGAGAGAGAGGGTAAGTTAGAGAGAGGGTTAGTGAGATAGAGGGTAAGTTAGAGAGAGGGTTAGTGAGATAGAGGGTTGGTGAGAGAGAGGTTTAGTAAGAGAGAGGGTTAGTTAGAGAGAGGGTTAGTGAGAGAGAGGATTAGTGAGAGAGATGGTTCGTGAGAGAGAAGGTTAGTGAGAGAGAGGGTTGGTGAGAGAGAAGGTTGGTGAGAGAGAGGGTTCGTGAGAGAGAGGGTTAGTGAGAGAGAGGGTTAGTGAGATGAGAGAGATGGTTAGTGAGAGAGAGGTTTAGTAAGAGAGAGGGTTAGTTAAAGAGAGGGTTAGTGAGAGAGAGGATTAGTGAGAGAGATGGTTGGTGAGAGAGAGGGTTATTGAGAGAGAGGGTTGGTGAGAGAGAGGGTTGGTGAGAGAGAGGGTTGGTGAGAGAGAGGGTTAGTGAGAGAGAGGGTTGGTTAGAGAGAGGGTTAGACAGAGAGAGGGTTGGTGAGAGAGAGGGTTGGTGAGAGAGAGGGTTGGTGAGAGAGAGGGTTAGTGAGAGAGAGGGTTAGTGAGATTAGAGAGATGGTTAGTGAGAGAGTGGGTTGGTGAGAGAGAGGATTAGTGAGAGAGAGGTTTGGTGAGAGAGAGGATTAGTGAGAGAGAGGGTTAGTGAGAGAGAGGATTAGTGAGAGAGAGATGGTTAGTGAGAGAGAGAGGGTAAGGTAGAGAGAGTGTTATTGAGATGAGAGAGAGGGTTAGTGAGAGAGAGGATTGGTGAGAGAGAGGTTAGTGAGAGAGAGGGTTGGTGAGAAAGAGGGTTAGTGAGAGAGAGGGTTAGTGAGAGAGAGGGTTAGTGAGAGAGAGGGTTGGTTAGAGAGAGAGGGTTAGTGAGAGAGCGGGTTGGTTAGAAAGAGAGGGTGAGTAAGAGAGAGGGTTAGTTAGAGAGAGGGTTAGTGAGAGAGAGAGTTAGTGAGAGAGAGGGTTGGTGAGAGAGAGGGTTGGTGAGAGAGAGGGTTGGTGAGACAGAGGGTTGGTGAGAGAGAGGGTTAGTGAGAGAGAGGGTTAGTGAGAGAGTGGGTTGGTGAGAGAGAGGGTTAGTGAGAGAGAGGTTTAGTGAGAGAGAGGATTTGTGAGAAAGAGGGTTGCTGAGAGAGAGTTAGTGAGAGAGAGGGTTGCTGAGAGAGGATTTGTGAGAAAGAGGGTTGCTGAGAGAGAGAGTGAGAGAAAGGGTTGGTGAGAGAGAGGGTTAGTAAGAGAGAGGGTTGGTTAGAGAGCGAGGGTTAGTGAGAGAGAGGGTTAGTGAGAGAGAGGGTTAGTGAGAGAGAGGGTTAGTAAGAGAGAGGGTTGGTTAGAGAGAGGGTCAGTGAGAGAGAGGGTTAGTGAGAGAGAGAGGGTTGGTGAGAGAGAAGGTTGGTGAGAGAGAGGGTTGGTGAGAGAGAGGGTTAGTGAGAGAGAGGGTTGGTGAGAGAGGGGGTTAGTTAGAGAGAGGGTTGGTGAGAGAGAGGGTTAGTGAGAGAGAGAGGGTTGTTGAGAGAGAGAGTTAGTGAGAGAGAGCGTAAATGAGAGAGAGAGGGTTAGTTAGAGAGAGGGTTGGTGAGAGAGAGGGTTAGTTAGAGAGAGGGTTGGTGAGAGAGAGGGTTAGTGAGAGAGAGAGGGTTAGTGAGAGAGAGAGGGTTAGTGAGAGAGAGAGTTAGTAAGATAGATGGTTAGTGAGAGAGATTGTTGGTGAGAGAGAGGGTTGTGAGAGAGAGGATTAGTGAGAGAGAGGGTTAGTGAGAATGAGGATTAGTGAGAGAGAGGGTTAGTGAGAATGAGGATTAGTGAGAGAGAGGGGTAGTGAAAGAGAGAGTTAGTAAGAGAGATGGTTAGTGAGAGAGATGGTTGGTGAGAGAGAGGATTAGTGAGAGAGAGGGGTAGTGCGAGAGAGGGTTATTGAGATGAGAGAGAGGGTTAGTTAGAGAGAGGTTTAGTAAGAGAGAGGGTTAGTTAGAGAGAGGGTTAGTGAGATAGAGGATTAGTGAGATAGATGGTTGGTGAGAGAGAGGGTTAGTGAGAGAGAGGGTTGGTGAGAGAGAGGGTTGGTGAGAGAGAGGGTTGGTGAGAGAGAGGGTTAGTGAGAGATAGGGTTAGTGAGATGAGAGAGATGGTTAGCGAGAGAGAGAGGGTAAGTGAGAGAGAGGGTTATTGTGATGAGAGAGGGTTAGTGAGAGAGAGGATTGGTGAGAGAGAGGGTTAGTGAGAGAGAGGGTTGGTGAGAAGGTTAGTGAGAGAGAGGGTTAGTGAGATGACAGAGAAGGTTAGTGAGAGAGAGGATTAGTGAGAGAGAGGGTTGGTGAGAGAGAGGGTTGGTGAGAGAGAGGGTTGGTGAGAGAGAGGGTTAGTGAGAGAGAGGGTTTGTGAGAGAGAGGGTTAGTGAGAGAGAGGTTTAGTGAGAGAGAGGATTTGTGAGAAAGAGGGTTGCTGAGAGAGAGTTAGTGAGAGAGAGGGTTACTGAGAGAGGATTTGTGAGAAAGAGGGTTGCTGAGAGAGAGAGTGAGAGAGAGGGTTGGTGAGAGAGAGGGTTAGTGAGAGAGAGGGCTGGTTAGAGAGAGGGTTAGTGAGAGAGAGGGTTAGATAGAGAGAGGGATAGTAAGAGAGAGGGTTGGTTAGAGAGAGGGTTAGTGAGAGAGAGGGTTAGTGAGAGAGAGGGTTGGTGAGAGAGAAGGTTGGTGAGAGAGAGGGTTGGTGAGAGAGAGGGTTAGTGAGAGAGAGGGTTGGTGAGAGAGGGGGTTAGTTAGAGAGAGGGTTGGTGAGAGAGAGGGTTAGTGAGAGAGAGAGGGTTGGTGAGAGAGAGGGTTAGTGAGAGAGAGCGTAAGTGAGAGAGAGAGGGTTAGTTAGAGAGAGGGTTGGTGAGAGAGAGGGTTAGTTAGAGAGAGGGTTGGTGAGAGAGAGGGTTAGTGAGAGAGAGAGAGAGGGTTGGTGAGAGAGAGGGTTGGTGAGAGAGAGGGTTAGTGGGAGAGAGAGGGTTAGTGAGAGAGTTTTTTTTTTGAGAGATAGGGTTAGTGATAGAGAGGGTTAGTGAAAGAGAGAGTTAGTAAGAGAGATGGTTAGTGAGAGAGAGGGTTGGTGAGAGAGAGGGTTGGTGAGAGAGAGGATTAGTGAGAGAGAGGGTTAGTGAGAAGGAGGATTAGTGAGAGAGAGGGGTAGTGAGAGAGAGGGTTATTGAGATGAGAGAGAGGGTTAGTGAGAGAGAGGTTTAGTAAGAGAGAGGGTTAGTTAGAGAGAGGGTTAGTGAGAGAGAGGATTAGTGAGAGAGATGGTTGGTGAGAGAGAGGGTTATTGAGAGAGAGGGTTGGTGAGAGAGAGGGTTGGTGAGAGAGAGGGTTGGTGAGAGAGAGGGTTAGTGAGAGAGAGGGTTGGTTAGAGAGAGGGTTAGACAGAGAGAGGGTTGGTTAGAGAGAGGGTTAGTGAGAGAGAGGGTTAGTGAGAGAGAGGGTTGATGAGAGAGAGGGTTAGTGAGAGAGAGGGTTGGTGAGAGAGAGGGTTAGTGAGAGAAAGTGTTAGTGAGAGAGGGGTTTAGTTAGAGAGAGGGTTGGTGAGAGAGAGTGTTAGTGAGAGAGGGGTTTAGTTAGAGAGATCGTTGGTGAGAGAGAGTGTTAGTGAGAGAGGGGTTTAGTTAGAGAGAGGGTTGGTGAGAGAGAGGGTTAGTGAGAGAGAGAGGGTTGGTGAGAGAGAGGGTTAGTGAGAGAGAGCGTAAGTGAGACAGAGAGGGTTAGTTAGAGAGAGGGTTGGTGATCGAGAGGGTTAGTGAGAGAGAGGGTTTGTGAGAAGGAAGGTTGGTGAGAGAGAGAATTGGGGAGAGAAAGGGTTGTGAAAGAGGGTTGGTGAGAGAGAGGGTTGGAGAGAGAGAATATGAATGAGAGAGACTGTTATTGAAAGTGTGAGAGAGTCCAGGGTCCCAAGATGGAGTGTAGGCAGAAGTGACAGATTCATGTCAAATGAGGATCACAATAAAGGTACCGCTCTGAACACTGCGCCACAGTTGAACTGATCAATAACTTCAGAACCTGGCTGAAGATCATGCTGGTGCTTATCAATGGTTCATAAAGAAAGGACTCTGGTGCGTTAAATGATCCGAAAGTATTTTTACTATTCCAAGTCCTTCTAGTACGGCCAGTTGGGCTCACGACAAAGCTGAGAGGACCATACAACTGTAAACTGTTGTTGTACAAACTGCTGGACCTATTACGCATATAGAATCAAATTCGAATTTTAAGTGTAGAGTTATTGATGTGTTGGTCTGACAACTTGTTACAATCAGGCCCACAGATAGCGGACTACAATCAGGCCCACAGATAGCGGACTACAATCAGGCCCACAGATAGCGGACTACAATTGGTCAGCTCTCCAACAGCGTGCTTTAAGTGCGCAGGGATCTCGTGATTGTTGAATACCTCTGGAAGCTTGGGATCGGGGGTAGGGGGAGGGAGGAGTACTGTAACGCTGAATCGGGCAAAAAGGTTTCACCTGTCAGCCATTGCTTGTGAGAGCTGTCTCTACACCCTCGGGCATGTCCTGGTTCGAACAAACGATGACGTCGGAGGCCACCACGTGACAACATCGAGTCCAGGACTGGCAAACATTAGTTCAAGGGATCATTCAATCAGCGACCGCCCCCAACCATTGACAAGGGCCCAGGGACACCATTATGTACACTTTAGAAGACACAAAGCTGAGAGGACGACGTCAATCTGTGTCCACATCTCTTTACCACTTGTCACAAAGCTGTGCACATCTCTAGACCACTTGTCACAAATCTGTACACATCTCAAGACCACTTGTCACAAAGCTGTGCACATCTCTAGACCACTTGTCACAAATCTGTACACATCTCTAGACCACTTGTCACAAATCTGTACACATCTCTAGACCACTTGTCACAAAGCTGTGCACATCTCTAGACCACTTGTCACAAATCTGTACACATCTCAAGACCACTTGTCACAAATCTGTACACATCTCTAGACCACTTGTCACAAATCTGTACACATCTCTAGACCACTTGTCACAAATCTGTACACATCTCTAGACCGCTTGTCACAAATCTGTACACATCTGTACACCCCTTGCACACCAGCAGAAGTGAATGTTTGTTTTAGCTTCACTTCGAGGGTTCAGTTCACTTCATCTACCATATTCACATACATATTGACTGACCAATCCAGTTCATGTATCATCTTCCCCCACTCAGCTCACTGCATGCGCCATCTTCCCAATGAGGGTCGACGGTAGTGGATCTCCACCGTCCCTTGTCTCTGTTTTTGGTAGCACAATCCGTCACTTTGACACTGTCCATCTCCGATTGACCTCCTCCAACTAGCAGAGGTGTCTACATCTGGCAGGTTCCCTCACCCCTCCCCTCCCTTCCCATATCCTCCTCTCCCCTCTCACCTCCATCTGGTATCCTCTTCACCGCGCCACTCCACTCTACTCTCCTCCCCTCCCTTCTCCTCTAACTTCCCTCCTCTCTCTCTCCTTCCCTTTTATCTCCCCTCCTTTGCTCTCCTCTCTCCTCTCCTTCCTTGTCTCCTCTCCTCTTCTCTCCCCTCTCCTCTCTTCTCCTTTCCTCTTCTCTCCTTTCCTCTCCTCTTCTTCCCTGTCTTGTCATCTACTTTCGTCTCCTCTCCTTCTCGCCCCTCCTCTAATCTCCTCCCCTCTCTTCTCCTTCCCTTTCCTCTACTTTTATTTCCACCTCCCATCTACTCTCATACCTCCTCTCCTCCCCTCTCCTCACCTCTCCTCCCTCTGCTCTCCGTCTCCCTTACTTCTCCTCCCTTCTCTACTCATTTCACATCTCGTTCCCGCTCCTCCTCACTCCTTCCCTCTCATTTCCTTCTGTCTCCTCTCTCCTACTCCTCTCCACAACCCTCCTTCCTTCCCTTCTATTTCGCTATGCTCTCCTTCCGTCTCCTTCCCTCTCCTTTCCTGCTCTCTTTTTCCCTTTTCTCTTCTCTCTTTCCCTCTGCTCTCCTAACATCTCATCCCCTCTCTTCTCCGCTTCTTCGTTTCCCTGTCTTCCACTCTCCTTCCCTTCTCTTTCCTAAACACTCATCCCCTGCGTCCTTCTCTCCTTCCCTTCCCATCTTTCACCTCCCTTCCTCCCCTTTCATTTCACTTCTTCCCTCTCATCTCCTTCCCTCTCCTCCTATCCCTTCTTGTCTCCGCCCTTCTCCTCTCCTCTTTTCCGCTCCTACCCTTTCCTCTCCTTTCCTCCCCAATCCATCCCTTCCATTTTCTCCCCTCTCCTCCGCTGTCCTTTTCTTCCCTCTCTTCCTCTTTCCTCTCATTCCCTCTCCTTCCACCCCCTCTTCTCTCCTCCCCTTCCCTCTCCATTCCTCCCCTCATCTCTCCTCTCCTTCTTTCCTCTTACCCATCCCTCCACTTCCCTACTTTCTTCTCCTCTACCCCTCCTCTCCTCCCTTATCCTCTCCTGTCTTTCCCTCCATCCCCTCGCTTTCCCTCACCTTCCCTTCCTATTTCTCTCCGTCCCTCTCCGGTTTTCACCGTCCCTCTCCTCACCTTTCTGTCTTCCTTAATACTTGTCCCTTCACCCTTCCCTCTCTTCTCCTCCCCTCACCTGTTTTCCCCTCTCATCTCCTTCCCTTCCTATGTAACTTTCCGCTCATTTCCTTCTCTCCTTCCTTCCTCTCTTCCCCTGCCTTCTCCTCCCTTCTCCTGTCCTCTAATGTTCTATTTAAGACCTTATGTCATGGTACCGAATCACCTCCTCTCAATTGTCCGACGCTTCCTTCTCCAATCTCTGCTCCTCCTTTCTAGTAGAATTTCTAATGTCTTTCCCCGAGACATGCCCCATTCTATCTTTCCACGAGACATGCCCCATTCTATCTTTCCACGAGACATGCCCCATTCTATCTTTCCACGAGACATGCCCCATTCTATCTTTCCACGAGACATGCCCCATTCTATCTTTCCACGAGACATGCCCCATTCTATCTTTCCACGAGACGTGCACCATTCCATCTTTCCACGAGACGTGCCACATTCTATCTTTCCACGAGACATGCCCCATTCTATCTTTCCACGAGACATGCCCCATTCTATCTTTCCACGAGACGTGCACCATTCCATCTTTCCACGAGACGTGCCACATTCTTTTTTTCCACAAGACATGCCCCATTCTATCATTCCACGAGACGTGCACCATTCTATTTTTCCACGAGACATGCCCCATTCTATCTTTCCACGAGACGTGCCACATTCTATTTTTCCACGAGACGTGCACCATTCTATCTTTCCACGAGACATGCCCCATTCTATCTTTCCACGAGACGTGCACCATTATATCTTTCCACGAGACATGCCCCATTCTTGCATAAAACCACACATCGGGCTCTCTTCCAACCGCTGACACTCCCTTCTACTGCTCGCAGTAATTGACTAGTCTACATAGCACCGAATCACTCACATTTGTCATCTGTGTGTTAAGTTTCTCCGGTCCTTGTCAGTCAACAAAGAAGCATCCCCGCTGGCTTTCTTAGAAATGGCAGAGGTTATCAACTGTACATGAACGCTCTCACACCTCTTCTAAGACATGCATCCCTTGTCTGAGCCATCGTTTTCCCTGTCTCTAAATTTAAAGTTATATCTCCTACTCTTCATACATTACATTTGCACTAATACTTGACACTGACACTATCATATCATATTTGCCATTGAAGCTGCATTCCACACATACCAGACAGTCTCACATAATACCTGATACCAGCCCACACATACCAGAAAGTCTCACATAATACCTGACACCAGCCCACACATACCAGACAGTCTCACATAATACCTGACACCCTTCCACACATACCAGACAGTCTCACATAATACCTGACACCAGCCCACACATACCAGACAGTCTCACATAATACCTGACACCAGCCCACACATACCAGACGTCTCACATAATACCTGACACCAGCCCACACATACCAGACAGTCTCACATAATACCTGACACCAGCCCACACATACCAGACAGTCTCACATAATACCTGACACCAGCCCACACATAGCAGACAGTCTCACATAATACCTGACACCAGCCCACACATACCAGACAGTCTCACATAATACCTGACACCAGCCCACACATACCAGACAGTCTCACATAATACCTGACACCAGCCCACACATACCAGACAGTCTCACATAATACCTGACACCAGCCCACACATACCAGACAGTCTCACATAATACCTGACACCAGCCCACACATAAAAGACAGTCTCACATAATACCTGACCCCAGCCCACACATACCAGACAGTCTCACATAATACCTGACACCAGCCCACACATACCAGACAGTCTCACATAATACCTGACACCAGCCCACACATACCAGACTGTCTCACATAATGCCTGAGACCATTCCGCACATACCAGACAGTAACACTATCACGTGTATTCACTTGTTTTCTTGTTTCTTGTATCGGTTTTTGACAATCAGCTGTTATGTAGAGCGGTTCTCTTTTCCATAGAAAAATTCGTTTGTAGGAAACTATTCCATCCATCATGAATCCTGGCATTCTTAACAACTGGACAATTACCCAACCGACAAACCAATTTTGATGCCAATTATAGAATACCTTGTTGAGAGAAGACGAAAACATTGACTACTATAAAATGTGGTTGATTGTGAATTTCCGTTTATACGAAAAATATTTGTGCTTTTATGTTTACACAAAATGTGTTTGACCTAGCTTTTATGTTTATTTTAAATGTATTTAATTGTGCGTATTTAATTGTGTTTTTATGTTTATATATGTGACCATGTTACTGTCAGGTTTGTGTGAAAATGTCATTTATGAAGCAAGGGAGATATAACTTATAATTTGGCCACTGGGGGCTGACAATGGCTTAGCCAATGGAAGCACATTTGAGCGTAGAACACGCTTGAGAGGGTTCATGCAGAGCTCAAAACATCTGCCAATTCTAACAAAGCCAGACGGGATTTTATTTGTCCGAGAATCAGATCGTAGGAAGGTTAAAGGGTAACATATTACTTTCGCTGTTATCTGGAAGTTATTGTATAAGCTTAGTTCTTCGATTTAACACGTGACCATCACATATTAAATCTGGGAATAGTTGCTAAGTCTACTGGTTAGATGGATAGCAATAATTTGATAAGGTGTTATGAGTCCACTCATTCTGTAGTGTCTAAGCATAGAAAGATATGCAGGGGATTTAAGCTACGAACGATTTGGTGAGAAGATGTTACAGTAAGATTAAAAAGAGGGTAAGATGGCGAGGGAAGTTTAGTAGTGGCTCCAGAAAGGAGAAGCTTGACAGATTGACAGGCTGTGCAGGCCGAGCAGTGATACGAGCTTTTGGCTGGTCAACGGGATGGGGACAGAAGTACTTCGTGACCCGCGGGCATATTGAGTAGTGAGGAGCAGGAAGGGTCAATAAATGCTGAAACACGGAGCAGAACAGGAACAGCTGGCAGGAATATCTTCCACTTTGAGTTTCATAGGTTTCCTACGATTAATGGAAGGGACAGTGAATCAACCTCAGCGACCGAGAGAATAGATAACCTCAGCGACTGAGAGAATAGATAACCTCAGCGACTGAGAGAATAGATAACCTCAGCGACTGAGAGAATAGATAACCTCAGCGACTGAGAGAATAGATAACCTCAGCGACCGAGAGAATAGATAATATTAGAAACGCAGCTTTGGATTTTACAGACATTCGCTCTTGATGATTCGCTGAAAAGGACAGCATACTAAGGTGTAGATGGATACATAAGACCGGTCTCGTATATTGTCTTGTGTGCTTATTCCACAGCGGAGACCAGACGGACGGAAGCTGTAGACTGTGACAGACCGGCCAGTCACGCCAATGAAGGATCACAAGATCCACGACATTAGATAGTTTAACTACGTGTACAATTTTTAGATATGATAGTGATAGAGACAGCACCTAGGACTCGAGATTCCATCAAGCAAGATGCTAGAAATCTCTGCTTATAGGGAGATTGATACATTTTCAGTTTCGAAAACTAAAGAAGTTACCTGATCATCCTCTGCACCAGAAGTTCCAAGAGAGAACAAAAAACAGACTACTAAGGAAAAGCCCCAACCATCTGGCCAGAGAAATCCACAAAAAAACAGGCAGACATCATCGAAGCTGAAACCAAAAAGTGCGAAGCACTCATTCTAGAACCCTGGTCACGGAGCCAGGACACAGAGCCAGGACACAGAGCCAGACACAGAGCTAGGACAAGGAGCCAGGACCGGTCCAAAATAATCTTGTAGGTTCCAGGGTTTACGAAGAAAAGTGAGCAGTCAGCAACAGAGAAAAAAATCCACGTTCTACAGGAGCTCAAGAGACAGTACCCTAGCAACTCTTGGACACACGTATACACAGATGGATCTGCCTCGGTGAGTGATAAAAGGGGAGGAAGTGGAATCTCGAACACTCCAAAGGTGACATAGAAAATCACTCTATACCAGTAGGAGAGACCTATACACATTTCAGATCTGAAGCAAGAGCTGTTCATGCAGCAACTCAGATTCTTATCAGCCAAAACTACAAGGAAAACGGTCATTCTAACAGACTCCAGGAGTGAACTCCAAGCCATCTCAAGCCCCAAACATGACGGACTCCAGGAGTGTACTCCAAGCCATCTCAAGACACAAACAAGATAGACTCTCACATGAAATAAAATACAACATAAGATTTCTGTCTAAAAAAAAACCAGATTTAATCCTACAGTGGATTTCGTCCCACTGTGGGATCCATGGAAATGATAAAGCAGATGAGCTCGCAGAAGTCGGAAGTGGAGGCACTCAAACTCCCTATTCTCAGAGCTATAAAGAAGCAAAGATACTCATCAAACGATCCATGACGACAGAAGGGTAGAGACGAGCACAAAGAATACACGCCAGAAAATAATAGCATAGACAAACTTGGCAGAAATTGGCAGAAATTGGCAGACAAAGATCTTCAGACTCAGTACGGGACATTGTAGATTCAAGGCCCACCCCCACAGAATGGGTCTAAGAGACACTGCCACGTGCAATTGTGGAGCACTCAATCAAACACCAGAACATATTCTGCAGGACTACCCTACCTATACAGACCAGGGAGAGGCAGTCTGGCCTTGGGGGAGCGATCATGCTTGAAAAGCTGTGGGGGACCGGCGAAGACCTGAAACCTACAGTCTCTTTCGTGAACCTCACCGGACTAGCTACACATCATCAGTTGATCGTGAACCTCACCGGACTAGAAGCACAGCATCAGTTGATCGTGAACCTCACAGCACCAGTTAATCGATGAAGAAGAAGAAGTCATAGATAAGTGGATAGTGTTGTAAATGATTAGACTATGTAAAAAAAAAGAATGTCCTTGAGTATTTATTGTAATGTAAAGCAATCAGTTTCCAGAGTTTTCTATCTTTGGTTTGAGACAGAAGGTAAGGGGATACGGTCCGTATACAGTCAAGATAAACTGGCAAGGAGAGTAACAGAATACTGCCACACACAAAATGTGTTAGACTGTGTTTGTATTGTTTATGCAAAACGTGTAAACCCTGAGTCACCCAGCATTATTTTTTCGAACTTAATTTTTCGCAACATTCAACTTGTGTTGCCGACTTTGAAAACATTTTTGTATGATGGTCTACAAATATGAATTTGCTGCGTATAAAGATACAAATGAACAAAGAACTTGTTGGTGTTATTATTTTTGTTGTGTTTGTGTTAGTTTGTGGGTTACAAAAAGATAAAGGTGAAACAAAATGAAAACACACATTGAGACTAAACGAAATATGCGTTGCTCCTTTGCTAAATCCATGCAATATCACAAAACACTGATTTTGTTATTTCTAAGCTAGGCCTAGTGTTAGTATACACTTCAAATGTGTGTATTACATCTAAATAAACAAACTAAACACATTCTACCTATCAAATAACTCGTACAACAACACTTTATCTTTCCCAACAACACGCGCGCCAAAAACCGCGCGAAATGGATGAATACTGTTTTACCAAATCTGTTTCCGCCAAAAACTTTCCATTCTGTCCCCAACAATTTGGATCACAAGGGAGATCATTCCCATTCATTCAAATCTGCCGCAATTTTACTTATGTATGGTGCGCCGTTTTCCTAAACAAATTTTGAAAAGTACAGAAACCCGTGATGACTTCATTTTGCATCCTTCAATGCGATGAATGTTGTGTTTTGCTTTGAAAATAATCAAGAAAACGTTGTAAGACCAGCTGAATGATTGTATCAAAGTTGCGACATAAGTTGTAGGAAGAGATGAATGATTATATCAGACATGTTGGTGAGTGAGTGTGTCAGACAGTTTGGTAAGTTATTGTTTCACATTCGTTGGTTAGTGATTGTGTCAAACATGTTCGTGAGTGATTGTGTCAGACATGTTGATTAGTGATTGTGTCAAACATGTTCGTGAGTGATTGTGTCACAATCGTTGGTGAATGATTGTGTCACATTCGTTGGTTAGTGATTGTGTCAAACATGTTGGTGAGTGATTGTGTCAGACATGTTGATTAGTGATTGTGTCAAACATGTTGGTGAGTGATTGTGTCAGACATGTTGATTAGTGATTGTTTCAGACATGTTGGCGAGTAATTGTTTCAGACATGTTGGTGTGTGTTTGTGTATCAGACATGTTAGTGAGTGATTGTGTCAGACATGTTGGCGAGTAATTGTGTCAGACATGTTGGTGAGTGATTGTATCAGACATATTGGTAAGTGATTGTGTCAGACATGTTGGTGAGTGATTGTGTCAGACATGTTGGTGTGTGATTGTGTCAGACATGTTGGTGAGTGATTGTGTCAGACATGTTGGTGAGTGATTGTGTCAGACATGTTGTTGATGTTAGTGAATGCCCACAACCAATAGGTTTACCCTTTTGTACGCCACGAAAAGGACTTTAAGTGACGGTTGCAGTAGCTTTCATCACATCCCGTAAAGGTGGCCCGGGGTCCTCCAGGCGGTTGTGCTATGCTTGGCTTCATCTGTGTGTCGCTCACTACTACGGGGATCACGTCGAACACTAACCATATTATCCATTATGCCATGTAAACAGCCCAGGGAGGGCTACGAGGAAGCCGAGGTGAGGGTCTTGGTCAGTATGTTTTTCCTGACGCTGACTTTAGTCCGTATCACAATGGTTGCCGTCAATTGCCGTCTAATATCTCAATAACCCGCCCACCGATAAACGTTATTTGTTTGCACGTGGTCTTATATTCCCAATGTCCCAATGACTTTCATATCACATGGTTTGAGAAGGCGGCATATCTTTCATATCGCATAGTTTGAGAGTTTTATTTCATCTGCTATTTGTACTTTGACTTTTGTCCAACCGAATTCAAGTGGGCTTAAGTTCGGTTGCATAAGAAGAGCTGGTTTCAATAGGAGGGCTGGTTTCATTAGGAGGGCTGGTTTCATTAGGAGGGCTGGTTTCCTTAGGATGGCTGGTTTCATTACGAGGTCTGGTTTCATTAGGATGACTGGTTTCATCGAGAGGGCTGAATTCATTAGGAGGGATGGTTTCATCGGGAGGGCTGAATTCATCGGGAGGGCTGGTTTCGTTAGGAGGGCTGGTTTCATCGAGAGGGCTGGTTTCATTTTGAGGGCTGGTTTCATTTCGAGGGCTGGTTTCATTAGGTGGGCTGGTTTCATTAGGAGGGCTGGTTTCAATTTTGAGGGCTGGTTATTGTATACCATAAATAAATAAAGTTGTATACCATATGTTTGTGCGACAAAACAAAATATTCACCTTTGGGACATGATGATCTGAAAGTTATATGCACAATTTGAATAATTTTTTTTCAAAGCGAAACTGAGATTTCAAATTTAATATCGTGGCAAACATTGTGAAACTCGCTATAACATGTTTGATCAGTATATTTTGTCTGACCAGACATTAGTCTTCCTCCCCCTGTCACACATGTAGGTGAGTGATTGTGTTACTCGTGGTGAGTGAGTCTGTCAAACATGTATGTGAGTGATTTTGTTACTCATGGTGAGTGAATCTGTCACACGTGTAGGTGACTGATTGTGTTACTGATGGTGAGTGAGTCTGTCACACATGTAGGTGAGTGATTGTGTTACTCGTTGTGAGTGAGTCTGTCACACATGTAGGTGAGTGATTGTGATACTCGTGGTGAGTGAGTCTGACACACATGTAGGTGAGTGATTGTGTTACTCGTGGTGAGCGAGTCTGTCAAACATGTAGGTGAGTGAGTTACTCGTGGTGAGTGAGTCTGTCACACATGTAGGTGAGTGATTGTGTTACTCGTGGTGAGTGAGTCTGTCATGCATATTTGCTGAGTGAGTCTGTCATACATATTTGCTGAGTGAGTCTGTCATACATATTGGCTGAGTGAGTCTGTGACACATATTTGCTGAGTGAGTCTGTCATACATATTTGCTGAGTGAGTCTGATATACATATTTTCTGAGTGAGTCTGTCATTCATATTTGCTGAGTGAGTCTGTCACACATATTTGCTGAGTGAGTCTGTCACACATATTTGCTGAGTGAGTCTGTCACACATATTTGCTGAGTGAGTCTGTCACACATATTTGCTGAGTGATTCTGTCATACATATTTGCTGAGTGAGTCTGTCACACATTTTTGCTGAGTGAGTCTGTCACACACATTTCTAGTAAGTTATCATTGACTGTTAAACAAATGCCATTCCAGTATTTAGTTAGAATTGAGATGGGTGACATGTGACGAGAAAAAATACTGACAACCAACAAAATATTGAAAGAATGCATTAGGTAACAATGTTGATTCAGTCTGTTTATTTATTGTTGGATGTCACACAATTGAAACCTGACATATCACTCAAATTCACAAACTTGAAGTAACATTGACAGATATATTCCTGACATGACACTGACATATACATATATCCGGCATGACGCTGACAGAAATAAACCTGACGTGACACAGGCAGATATAAACCTGAGGTGACACTGACAGATATATTCCTGACATGACACTGACATATACATATATCCGGCATGACATTGACAGAAATAAACCTGACGGGACATTGACAGATATATTCCTGACATGACACTGACATATAGATATATCCGGCATGACACTGACAGATATAAACCTGACATGAGACTGGATTTTGTTTTAATGATCCTGGCTTCTGCAAATAACTGACTGCCTTCTGTGACCCCACTGTAAGGCTAATGGTATGATACAACAGCCCACTGTAGGGCTAATGGCCTGATATGAGAGCCCACTGTAAGGCTACTGGCCCGATACGAGAGCCCACTATAGGCTAATGGCCTGATACGAGAGCCCACTGTAAGGCTACTGACCCGATACGAGAGCCTACTGTAAGGCTAACGGCCTGATACGGGGAAGACGTCCGTCAGCTTCATCACTGTCATATGTTTGTGCATTTATTTGACAACCTCGTGGTGATCGCTTTAAGTGTTCTGCACATGATGATGATGAGGTTGGTTTTGAGGATGGGTTTGGTGGTGAGGATGATGTAATTAGCGGCGAGGATGTTGGTGGTTGGGATGTAGTTTGTGGTGAGGATGTGGCTGTTACATTCTCGTGACATAGGAGTCCTCAATTGCTTCCTCGTCCGAAAAGTCGTCCAAGGCTTCTATGGGAAGTGGAAGCGTCCTCTGAGACTTGGCCACCGCCACAGCGTCGTGGACGTCTATGAAGAGGTTGTCTCTTGGAATCTTGTGGAAGACCCCGGCCTGATCCATGGCGCGTCGCATGTCGAAGGAGCAGCCGGCTAGGAACAGCTTGATGTTGACGTGGGCATACTCGCTGAAGATGTGGCTGAGTACGTTAGCGCCGGAAGCGTCCAGGTAGTTGATGGTCAAGCAGTCAATGATGACGTGGTGGATCTTCCGCATCTGCTTGAGCTTCTCGTCTGTAAAGAGCTCGTCACCGTCGTCTGGGTCCTCCATAAAGTCGTCAAAGTTAATTGAAATGGTTGACTCTCGACGTTTCGCTGCGTCGGTCAACCCGCTGTCTTGGTTCCTCGTGCCCATGTCCTGGTTGAGAGTGTATGAATGGCCGTGAACGCCCTTTTCTCCGTTCAAGACTGACGTCATCTCCTTGTTTTCGTCAATGGTAAGTGTAGTCAAGGTCATTGAGGGAAGAGACACTCTCCTGACTCGCTCGGCCTGACCAGACTCGCTGTTTGTCAATCGGACTGCCATGTTTTTCTCAGAATCTGTAGTTAGACTTGTGGTCAGGTTTGAAGACGAGTCACGTGACGTCATGCCGCTATCTCCCAACATGATAGAGTTTCTTCTCTGCTCCGGTGGAAGCCCCTGTGCTATTCTTTGACTATTATCTTGTGCAAGACGTTTCTCTCTTTTCTTCAAACCTTTGAGCAGTTTTCTAGGGTTGACCGTACAGCGGTACAGGGTATTCCTGAAGATTTCTGCATTAGCAAAATAGATCGACGACTGAAAACGGAAGATCTTTACACCTGGTACTTCTGATGAGTCTTGATACTTTTTGTGTTCCACCAAAACTGTGTCTGTCTTCGTGTAGCCCTCCTTGTAGCCTCGGGCAAACTGTGTTTGGAAGACCACGGTCACAAGCGACACGAACACTCCAATCCCAAGGCCGAAGTCGATGTCGAGAAGCACGGTGGAGAAGAACGTGGAGAACCAAATGGCAAAGTCAAACTTGTTGATGCGCCAGAACTTGCGACCATCCAGGATTTGTATGAATAGGCCTTTCAGGGCAATGAAAATAATGGCGCCTAACACGGCTTTGGGGAGTTCAGTGAACAGCCGGGAGATGAAGAGGATGACAAAGAGCATCATGATGGCGCTGAAGATCCCATTGAGGGTCGTCTTGGCATTCATGCTGCTGGCCACCATGGACCGGGGCGGGGCAACACTGGACGGGAAACATTTGAAGAAGGCACTGAGAGCGTTGCACAGCCCGTAGGCCAGCATCTCCTGGCTGTCGTCAACCTCGTAGTTGTGCTTCTTGGCGCAGATCTTGGCCATGGCGATGGTGTTGGCGAAGATTAAAATTGCCATAATGAAACAGTCAACGATGTAGTTGGGGGCCAGCCTCAGACCTTCCATTGGGATGACGGGCAGCGGGATGCTGGTGGGGATTATTCCTACAACATCTACGCCGAACTCATCCCGGAAGTTACCGAAGTAGGAAGCCATCGTGCCGAAGATAACGACAAATAGCTCGATGGGGATGGGCACGTAGAGTCTGTGTTTGAACCTCTCATTGATACAGTCCTTGACCACCTGGATGACGACACATGCGATAAGTGAGCAAAGAATCGCACCAACGTTGGCACTTGTAATATTGGTGAACAGGGTTGTCAATGTCGCTACAATCTTAAAGTAACCGCTGCTTCGATCAATCTTAATTCCCAGCATGGCTGGTAGCTGACTGACAGCAATGTGAACTGCAGCAGCGGATGTGAAGGCAGTGAAGAACGACTCGGACAGATATGCTGTGATAAAACCCAGCTTCAGAAAACCCATGGCGACCATCATGAGTCCGGAGATGAGAGTCACTCCCATGGCCAGTTCCTCCTTCACATCCTGGTACTCGGGCACGTCATCCAGCTTGGTGACGTTGTTGGTCTGATTCATAATCCACGGTTTGTCTGCTGCCCAGGCTTGGCCTTCTCTGTCCACCGTGGCTGCAGTCAGAATGGAGATGACCGCGCTGGTTCCCATAGAAACATGAGGAGAAGTACCAAAGAAAACGTAGATAAGCACCGGCCACAGCGAGGTAAACAGACCGTTCTGGATCTTAACTGAAGTGAGCTGACCAAAGGCTAGGGCCTGGGGGATGTGTATGATGCCCACAGTTAGGCCGGACATGACGTCAGACAGACTGTACTCTCTGAGCTTGTAGTAGCGAACAAACTTGACCACTGGCACGTAAGTGGTCAGGCTCTTCCAGATTCGTCGATTGGAGCAGTACAGGTTCCGCTTGACCTTCTCAAGAAGACTCGTCCGTGGAATCGCGTCCTTTTTGAAGTGCCACTCATCAAATGCGGTCTGTGTAAACGGCGCCCTAGCTACCAGAACCTGCAGACAAAAGAACCACTTCTTTATTCACTAATAACTCTACATAACCGTCCTAATATAGATAATTGAAATCAATGATGTCTTTTCAGGACCAGCAGACTTCAGCTTACGGGCATGAACAATGCGAAAGCCAGTCATCTTTACCAGCTGTGACAAGTGGGTATCTGTACCAGCTGCGACAGCCGGACATCTGTACCAGGTAACAAAATAATTACATGACAGGTAAGGTTGACAAGATATCAAACAACTCAAGGTAACAAGTGTCGATCTGCACGTCTTGACTCACTACAGCCACGCCAGGGGGCCATGCAGGTCACCCCGACTAAAGTAAACAGCATGGCGTCAACCACAGTCGTTACCTTCATTATCACTGTCTTTGCCATTAGAACCATCACCACCCCATCACCACCCCATCACCACGACCATCACAATCACCACCACCATCACCATCACCCCCACCACCACTGACACAAACACCCTCACGATCACCACCACCATCACCATCAAAATCACCACCATCACCATTGATACCACCACCATCACCACCACCACCACTGACACCATCACCATAACCATCACCATCACCATGAACACCACCCCCATCACCACTAACACCACCACCATCACCATCACCACTACCACCACTGACAACATCACCACTGACACCACCACCCTCAACATCACTACTATCGCCATCACACCCACCACCATCACCTACACCACCATCATCACTACCATCACCGCCATCACAACTACCACCATAACCACCAGCGCTGCTACAATCAGCACCAAAACTAATAATAATAGCTGTCCATCGTTGTCGATGAGGACCGCCGACATCATCCTTGTCACATATTTCCCTGTTGGGTGTGGGTGCGCATGTGGCTGAACAGGCCAATGCGAGCACGAAAACATCTGCTACATATCGGGCACACGAGGGAAGGGGATGGTGTTCCCGCTGCTCGGGATTTCCGCGTCTCGCGTCTGTTCTGGGCTTTCACAACACGGTCATCTTCACCGGCAGCTACACCCGATTTGACTGCGCTTCTCCAGTCAGATCTGTTTTCCGCAAGACATTCCCAGGTGTCGATGTCTATCTGGCAACTTTTTAGTGAGTCCTTCAGACCGTCTTTAAAACGTTTCTTTGGGCGCCCTCTCTCGCGCTATCCCTCTGCCAGCTCGCCGTAGAGAAGCTTCTTTGGGAGCCGCTCGTCTGACATACGGACGAGGTGTCCGGCCCATCCTAGTCGTGCTTTTTCTAACAGTGCATGTATGCTGGGCATGTTAGCCCTCGAGAGAACCTCGATGTCAGTGACACGATCTTGCCATCGGATGTGGAATATTCGCCTCAGGCAACCTGTGTGGAAGTGGTTTAACCTCCTTGCATGGCCAGAGTATACAGTCCAGCTTTCGCAAGCGTATAGTGGGGTTGGAATGATGGTTGCACGGTAGACTTTGAGTTTAGTCTTGACGCTGATGCCACGACGTGCCCAGACCATCGAGCGCATTCTACCAAAGGCTGTGCTGGCCTTTGCTATTCTGCTTGCCACCTCATCGTCTAGGCTGACAGATCTCGACAGCGTGCTGCCCAGATATGTGAATTTGTCTACGGCATTCAACGTCTGCCCGCTGACTGTAGTCTCTGGTTTTGTGTACGGCATGCCTGGTGCTGGTTGGTACATGACCTCTGTTTATTTGCCATTTATGGTCAGGCCAAAATTTTTGCATGCGGCAGAAAACTGGTCCATTCCAACCTGCATGTTCAGTTCTAAGTTGCTCATTAGAGCGCAGTCGTCAGCAAATACAAGTTCCCTGATTATGTCACCAGCCACTTTGGTTTTGGCCTTCATTCTTCTGGAATTGAGTAGCTTGCCATCTGTGCGGTACTTTATGGGTATCCCAAGCTCCAATGATCTGAAGGCGTCTGTCATCGTGGCCGCGAACATCATGCTGAACAAAGTCGGGGCGAGTACACATCCTTGTTTTACTCCGTTTGATACTAGAAACGTTTTAGAGATTGCACCGCTGTCCAGTACACGAGCACACATGCCTTCGTGTAGCTGTTTCACCATTGTTATGAACTTGTTGGGGCAGCCAAACTTAGACATTATCATCCACAGCCCTCCTCTGTTTACTGTATCAAATGCCTTTGTCAAATCAATAAATGTGGTGTACAAGGTCTGATTTTGTTCTCGACACTTCTCTTGTACTTGGCGAGCGGCAAAAATCATGTCCACTGTTCCTCTTCCGGCTCTGAATCCACATTGGCTTTCTGGAAGGTGGTGGATTTGTTCAAGGTGTTTGTTGAGCCTGTTTAGCAGTAAGGGCGCTAGGATCTTGCCTGCTACGGAGAGTAGCGATATTCCTCGATGATTGTCGCATTCCTAACGGTTGCCTTTTCTTTTGTACAGGTGAACGATTGAGACATCCTTTAGCTCCTGCGGAATTTTACCTTCAGCCCACATGTGACAGAAGAGTTCAGTGATCCTTCTGGTGAGGGATGGGCCAGCTGTCTTAAATACCTCTGCTGGTATTGCATCAGCTCCTGGAGCTTTTCCTATAGATAGTGAACTGATTGCCCTGTCGACTTCCTCCTCAGTAATGACTTCATCCAACGCCAGGTTCAGTTCCACCTGCGGCATTCGCTGGATGGCCTCTTCATTTATGGACGATGGGTGGTTTAGTATTTTGCAGAAGTGGTCTGCCCATCTGTCTAGGATCTGAACCTTATCTGTTAGCAGTACCCCATCCGCACTGCGAACTGAAGTATTACTAGAGGGTTGCGGGCCGTAAAGAGCTTTCAGTGCCTCGTAAAACCGTTTGGTGTCATGACGCTCGGCGAACATCTCAATTTCGTCAGCTCTTTTGCTGAGCCAGGAGTCTTGCATCTCTCTAAGCCTGGTCTGGACAGCTTTGCGAGCAGTATTGAAGGCAGCTTTTGCTGCCGGAGATGACGTGTCCCTCTGGTATTCCCTGTGCGCTTCAACTAATACCATCACCACTATAACTATAATTATCATCCTGAATAGCACAACTATGACATCACCACTGTCATACCATTCATCCTCACGATTATCAACATCATCCCCATGACCATTATCATCATAATCTCCCGCCAACCACCACCCTCAACACGACAACCACAACCCTCACCCCGACCACCAACACCCTCACCACCACCACCACCTTCACCTCACCCCGACCACCACCACCCCCTCACCACCACCACCTTCACCTCATCCCCACCAACACCACCACCCTCACCACTACCACCCTCACCACCATCACCCTCACCAACATGTGTGCTTACAGTCAGACATTACCTGAGTGCCAGGACCGGAAACGGAAGGGCATGAAGAGCGTCGACGTTTTTGACCCATAAACTGACCTTGACCTTTGGTCAAATCTTCGGTGTTCATGATGAAGTGTGATCAACTTGGAGTAGCCTAGACGATGATTCTGAGAGAGGAGATCAACAATCGCTGCAATCATTGATTGATGAACATAACGATGCTGTATCTACACATTTGAGGCAGCAACTGTTTACATACACAACACCATGACAAGTCTGAGAGTCCACGTGTATCGGGTGCTTTCCGCTGGAAGAAAGTCTTCCCACCCCTGATCCTTACACTTACCAGCCACGCCCAACCCCTTCTTGAGTTCTGCCAATGTTACCGACGACTTCCTTTCGCTGTTCGTTGCCAGTTGTTCTGGAATGTTCACATTATTCTTGTTCTCCGTGAGTTCCACTCACACGAAGGTTTGGCTATATTTTGGCCGTTTGTCACGTGTATCTCTAGAACGTATTTTCTATCCCCTGATCATCTGCTGCTGTCTTGGTTGTTGTCTTGTGGTTGTTGTCTTGTGGTTGTTGTCTTGTGGTTGTTGTCTTGTGGTTGTTGTCTTGTGGTTGTTGTCTTGTGGTTGTTGTCTTGTGGTGGTTGTCTTGTGGTTGTTGTCTTGTGGTTGTTGTCTTGTGGTGGTTGTCTTGTGGTAGTTGTCTTGTGGTTGTTGTCTTGTGGTTGTTGTCTTGTGGTGGTTGTCTTGTGGTTGTTGTCTTGTGGTTGTTGTCTTGTGGTGGTTGTCTTGTGGTTGTTGTCTTGTGGTTGTTGTTGTCGTGTGGTTGTTGTCTTGTGGTTGTTGTCTTGTGGTTGTTGACTTGTGGTGGTTGTCTTGTGGTTGTTGTCTTGTGGTTGTTGACTTGTGGTGGTTGTCTTGTGGTTGTTGTCTTGTGGTTGTTGTCTTGTAATTTTTGTCTTGTGGTTGTTGTCTTGTGGTTGTTGTCTTGTGGTTGTTGTCTTGTGGTTGTTGTCTTGTGGTTGTTGTCTTGTGGTTGTTGTCTTGTGGTTGTTGTCTTGTGGTTGTTGTCTTGTGGTTGTTGTCTTGTGGTTGTTGTCTTGTGGTGGTTGTTGTCTTGTGGTTGTTGTCTTGTGGTGGTTGTTGTCTTGTGGTTGTTGTCTTGTGGTTGTTGTCTTGTGGTTGTTGTCTTGTGGTTGTTGTCTTGTGGTTGTTGTCTTGTGGTTGTTGTCTTGTGGTTGTTGTCTTGTGGTTGTTGTCTTGTGGTTGTTGTCTTGTGGTTGTTGTCTTGTGGTGGTTGTTGTCTTGTGGTTGTTGTCTTGTGGTTGTTGTCTTGTGGTTGTTGTCTTGTGGTTGTTGTCTTGTGGTTGTTGTCTTGTGGTTGTTGTCTTGTGGTTGTTGTCTTGTGGTTGTTGTCTTGTGGTGGTTGTTGTCTTGTGGTTGTTGTCTTGTGGTTGTTGTCTTGTGGTTGTTGTCTTGGTTGTTGTCTTGTGGTTGTTGTCTTGTGGTGGTTGTTGTCTTGTGGTTGTTGTCTTGTGGTGGTTGTCTTGTGGTTGTTGTCTTGTGGTTGTTGTCTTGTGGTGGTTGTTGTCTTGTGGTTGTTGTCTTGTGGTTGTTGTCTTGTGGTTGTTGTCTTGTGGTTGTTGTCTTGTGGTTGTTGTCTTGGTTGTTGTCTTGTGGTTGTTGTCTTGTGGTGGTTGTTGTCTTGTGGTTGTTGTCTTGTGGTGGTTGTTGTCTTGTGGTGGTTGTTGTCTTGTGGTTGTTGTCTTGTGGTTGTTGTCTTGTGGTTGTTGTCTTGTGGTTGTTGTCTTGTGGTTGTTGTCTTGTGGTTGTTGTCTTGTGGTTGTTGTCTTGGTTGTTGTCTTGTGGTGGTTGTTGTCGTGTGGTTGTTGTCTTGTGGTTGTTGTCTTGTGGTTGTTGTCTTGTGGTTATTGTCTTGTGGTTGTTGTCTTGGTTGTTGTCTTGTGGTGGTTGTTGTCGTGTGGTTGTTGTCTTGTGGTTGTTGTCTTGTGGTTGTTGTCTTGTGGTTGTTGTCTTGGTTGTTGTCTTGTGGTTGTTGTCTTGTGGTTGTTGTCTTGGTTGTTGTCTTGTGGTTGTTGTCTTGGTTGTTGTCTTGTGGTTGTTGTCTTGGTTGTTGTCTTGTGGTTGTTGTCTTGTGGTGGTTGTTGTCTTGTGGTGGTTGTTGTCTTGTGGTTGTTGTCTTGTGGTTGTTGTCTTGTGGTTGTTGTCTTGTGGTGGTTGTTGTCTTGTGGTTGTTGTCTTGTGGTTGTTGTCTTGGTTGTTGTCTTGTGGTTGTTGTCTTGTGGTTGTTGTCTTGGTTGTTGTCTTGTGGTTGTTGTCTTGTGGTTGTTGTCTTGGTTGTTGTCTTGTGGTTGTTGTCTTGTGGTTGTTGTCTTGTGGTTGTTGTCTTGTGGTTGTTGTCTTGTGGTTGTTGTCTTGGTTGTTGTCTTGTGGTTGTTGTCTTGGTTGTTGTCTTGTGGTTGTTGTCTTGTGGTTGTTGTCTTGGTTGTTGTCTTGTGGTTGTTGTCTTGTGGTTGTTGTCTTGGTTGTTGTCTTGTGGTTGTTGTCTTGTGGTTGTTGTCTTGTGGTTGTTGTCTTGTGGTTGTTGTCTTGTGGTTGTTGTCTTGTGGTTGTTGTCTTGTGGTTGTTGTCTTGGTTGTTGTCTTGTGGTTGTTGTCTTGTGGTTGTTGTCTTGGTTGTTGTCTTGTGGTTGTTGTCTTGTGGTTGTTGTCTTGGTTGTTGTCTTGTGGTTGTTGTCTTGTGGTTGTTGTCTTGTGGTTGTTGTCTTGTGGTTGTTGTCTTGTGGTTGTTGTCTTGGTTGTTGTCTTGTGGTTGTTGTCTTGGTTGTTGTCTTGTGGTTGTTGTCTTGTGGTTGTTGTCTTGGTTGTTGTCTTGTGGTTGTTGTCTTGTGGTTGTTGTCTTGGTTGTTGTCTTGTGGTGGTTGTTGTCGTGTGGTTGTTGTCTTGTGGTTGTTGTCTTGTGGTTGTTGTCTTGTGGTGGTTGTTGTCGTGTGGTTGTTGTCTTGTGGTTGTTGTCTTGTGGTTGTTGTCTTGTGGTTGTTGTCTTGGTTGTTGTCGTGTGGTTGTTGTCTTGTGGTTGTTGTCTTGTGGTTGTTGTCTTGGTTGTTGTCTTGTGGTTGTTGTCTTGTGGTGGTTGTTGTCTTGTGGTTGTTGTCTTGTGGTTGTTGTCTTGTGGTGGTTGTTGTCTTGTGGTTGTTGTCTTGTGGTGGTTGTTGTCTTGTGGTTGTTGTCTTGTGGTTGTTGTCTTGTGGTTGTTGTCTTGTGGTTGTTGTCTTGGTTGTTGTCGTGTGGTTGTTGTCTTGTGGTTGTTGTCTTGTGGTTGTTGTCTTGGTTGTTGTCTTGTGGTTGTTGTCTTGGTTGTTGTCTTGTGGTTGTTGTCTTGGTTGTTGTCTTGTGGTTGTTGTCTTGTGGTGGTTGTTGTCTTGTGGTGGTTGTTGTCTTGTGGTTGTTGTCTTGTGGTTGTTGTCTTGTGGTTGTTGTCTTGTGGTGGTTGTTGTCTTGTGGTTGTTGTCTTGTGGTTGTTGTCTTGGTTGTTGTCTTGTGGTGGTTGTTGTCTTGTGGTTGTTGTCTTGTGGTTGTTGTCTTGTGGTTGTTGTCTTGGTTGTTGTCTTGTGGTTGTTGTCTTGTGGTTGTTGTCTTGTGGTTGTTGTCTTGTGGTTGTTGTCTTGGTTGTTGTCTTGTGGTTGTTGTCTTGTGGTTGTTGTCTTGGTTGTTGTCTTGTGGTTGTTGTCTTGGTTGTTGTCTTGTGGTTGTTGTCTTGTGGTTGTTGTCTTGGTTGTTGTCTTGTGGTTGTTGTCTTGTGGTGGTTGTTGTCTTGTGGTTGTTGACTTGTGGTTGTTGTCTTGTGGTTGTTGTCTTGTGGTTGTTGTTGTCTTGTGGTTGTTGTCTTGTGGTGGTTGTTGTCTTGTGGTTGTTGTCTTGTGGTTGTTGTCTTGTGGTTGTTGTTGTCTTGTGGTTGTTGTTGTCTTGTGGTTGTTGACTTGTGGTTGTTGTTTTGTGGTTGTTGTCTTGTGGTTGTTGTTGTCTTGTGGTTGTTGACTTGTGGTTGTTGTCTTGTGGTTGTTGTTTTGTGGTTGTTGTCTTGTGGTTGTTGTTGTCTTGTGGTTGTTGACTTGTGGTTGTTGTCTTGTGGTTGTTGTCTTGTGGTTGTTGTTGTCTTGTGGTTGTTGTCTTGTGGTGGTTGTTGGCTTGTGGTTGTTGTCTTGTGGTTGTTGTCTTGTGGTTGTTGTTGTCTTGTGGTTGTTGTCTTGTGGTGGTTGTTGTCTTGTGGTTGTTGTCTTGTGGTTGTTGTCTTGTGGTGGTTGTTGTCTTAGTTGTTGGCTTGGTTGTTGTCGTGTGGTTGTTGTCTTGTGGTGGTTGTTGTCTTGTGGTTGTTGTCTTGTGGTTGTTGTCTTGTGGTTGTTGTTGTCTTGTGGTTGTTGTCTTGTGGTGGTTGTTGTCTTGTGGTTGTTGTCTTGTGGTTGTTGTCTTGTGGTGGTTGTTGTCTTAGTTGTTGTCTTGGTTGTTGTCGTGTGGTTGTTGTCTTGATGTTGTTGTCTTGTGGTTGTTGTCTTGTGGTGGTTGTTGTCTTGGTTGTTGTCTTGTGGTGGTTGTTGTCTTGGTTGTTGTCTTGTGGTTGTTGTCTTGTGGTTGTTGTCTTGTGGTTGTTGTCTTGTGGTGGTTGTTGTCTTGTGGTTGTTGTCTTGTGGTTGTTGTCTTGTGGTTGTTGTCTTGTGGTGGTTGTTGTCTTGTGGTTGTTGTCTTGGTTGTTGTCTTGTGGTTGTTGTCTTGTGGTTGTTGTCTTGTGGTTGTTGTCTTGTGGTTGTTGTCTTGGTTGTTGTCTTGTGGTTGTTGTCTTGGTTGTTGTCTTGTGGTTGTTGTCTTGTGGTTGTTGTCTTGTGGTTGTTGTCTTGTGGTTGTTGTCTTGTGGTTGTTGTCTTGTGGTTGTTGTCTTGGTTGTTGTCTTGTGGTTGTTGTCTTGTGGTTGTTGTCTTGTGGTTGTTGTCTTGTGGTTGTTGTCTTGTGGTTGTTGTCTTGGTTGTTGTCTTGTGGTTGTTGTCTTGTGGTTGTTGTGTGGTTGTTGTCTTGTGGTTGTTGTCTTGTGGTTGTTGTCTTGTGGTTGTTGTCTTGTGGTTGTTGTCTTGGTTGTTGTCTTGTGGTTGTTGTCTTGGTTGTTGTCTTGGTTGTTGTCTTGTGGTTGTTGTCTTGTGGTTGTTGTCTTGTGGTTGTTGTCTTGTGGTTGTTGTCTTGGTTGTTGTCTTGTGGTTGTTGTCTTGGTTGTTGTCTTGTGGTTGTTGTCTTGTGGTTGTTGTCTTGTGGTTGTTGTCTTGTGGTTGTTGTCTTGTGGTTGTTGTCTTGGTTGTTGTCTTGTGGTTGTTGTCTTGTGGTTGTTGTGTGGTTGTTGTCTTGTGGTTGTTGTCTTGTGGTTGTTGTCTTGGTTGTTGTCTTGTGGTTGTTGTCTTGTGCTTGTTGTCTTGGTTGTTGTCTTGGTTGTTGTCTTGGTTGTTGTCTTGTGGTTGTTGTCTTGTGATGGTTGTTGTCTTGGTTGTTGTCTTGTGGTTGTTGTCTTGGTTGTTGTCTTGTGGTTGTTGTCCTGTGGTTGTTGTCTTGGTTGTTGTCTTGGTTGTTGTCTTGGTTGTTGTCTTGTGGTTGTTGTCTTGTTTTGGTTGTTGTCTTGGTTGTTGTCTTGTGGTTGTTGTCTTGTGGTGGTTGTTGTCTTGTGGTTGTTGTCTTGTGGTGGTTGTTGTCTTGGTTGTTGTCTTGGTTGTTGTCTTGGTTGTTGTCTTGTGGTTGTTGTCTTGTGGTGGTTGTTGTCTTGGTTGTTGTCTTGTGGTTGTTGTCTTGTGGTGGTTGTTGTCTTGGTTGTTGTCTTGTGGTGGTTGTTGTCTTGGTTGTTGTCTTGGTTGTTGTCGTGGTTGTTGTCTTGTGGTTGTTGTCTTGTGGTGGTTGTTGTCTTGGTTGTTGTCTTGTGGTTGTTGTCTTGTGGTGGTTGTTGTCTTGGTTGTTGTCTTGTGGTTGTTGTCTTGTGGTGGTTGTTGTCTTGTGGTTGTTGTCTTGTGGTGGTTGTTGTCTTGTGGTTGTTGTCTTGGTTGTTGTCTTGTGGTTGTTGTCTTGTGGTGGTTGTTGTCTTGGTTGTTGTCTTGTGGTTGTTGTCTTGTGGTTGTTGTCTTGTGGTTGTTGTTGTCTTGTGGTTGTTGTCGTGGTTGTTGTCTTGTGGTTGTTGTCTTGTGGTTGTTGTCTTGGTTGTTGTCTTGTGGTTGTTGTCTTGTGGTTGTTGTCTTGGTTGTTGTCTTGTGGTTGTTGTCTTGTGGTTGTTGTGTGGTTGTTGTCTTGTGGTTGTTGTCTTGTGGTTGTTGTCTTGTGGTTGTTGTCTTGGTTGTTGTCTTGTGGTTGTTGTCTTGGTTGTTGTCTTGTGGTTGTTGTCTTGTGGTTGTTGTCTTGTAGTTGTTGTCTTGGTTGTTGTCTTGTGGTTGTTGTCTTGTGGTTGTTGTGTGGTTGTTGTCTTGTGGTTGTTGTCTTGTGGTTGTTGTCTTGTTGTTGTTGTCTTGGTTGTTGTCTTGTGGTTGTTGTCTTGGTTGTTGTCTTGTGGTTGTTGTCTTGTGGTGGTTGTTGTCTTGGTTGTTGTCTTGTGGTTGTTGTCTTGTGGTGGTTGTTGTCTTGTGGTTGTTGTCTTGTGGTTGTTGTCTTGTGGTTGTTGTCTTGGTTGTTGTCTTGTGGTTGTTGTCTTGTGGTGGTTGTTGTCTTGGTTGTTGTCTTGTGGTTGTTGTCTTGTGGGGGTTGTTGTCTTGTGGTTGTTGTCTTGTGGTTGTTGTCTTGGTTGTTGTCTTGTGGTTGTTGTTGTGTGGTTGTTGTCTTGTGGTTGTTGTCTTGTGGTTGTTGTCTTGTGGTTGTTGTGTGGTTGTTGTCTTGTGGTTGTTGTCTTGTGGTTGTTGTCTTGTGGTTGTTGTGTGGTTGTTGTCTTGTGGTTGTTGTCTTGGTTGTTGTCTTGTGGTTGTTGTCTTGTGGTTGTTGTCTTGGTTGTTGTCTTGTGGTTGTTGTCTTGTGGTTGTTGTCTTGTGGTGGTTGTTGTCTTGTGGTTGTTGTCTTGTGGTTGTTGTGTGGTTGTTGTCTTGTGGTTGTTGTGTGGTTGTTGTCCTGTGGTTGTTGTCTTGTGGTTGTTTTGTGGTTGTTGTCTTGTGGTGGTTGTTGTCTTGGTTGTTGTCTTGTGGTGGTTGTTGTCTTGGTTGTTGTCATGTGGTTGTTGTCTTGTGGTTGTTGTCTTGTGGTTGTTGTCTTGTGGTTGTTGTGTGGTTGTTGTCCTGTGGTTGTTGTCTTGTGGTTGTTGTGTGGTTGTTGTCTTGTGGTTGTTGTCTTGTGGTTGTTTTCTTGTGGTTGTTGTCTTGTGGTTGTTGTCTTGTGGTTGTTGTGTGGTTGTTGTCCTGTGGTTGTTGTCTTGTGGTTGTTGTGTGGTTGTTGTCTTGTGGTTGTCCTGTGGTTGTTGTCTTGTGGTTGTTGTGTGGTTGTTGTCTTGTGGTTGTTGTGTGGTTGTTGTCTTGTGGTTGTTGTGTGGTTGTTGTCTTGTGGTTGTTGTGTGGTTGTTGTCTTGTGGTTGTTGTCTTGTGGTTGTTGTGTGGTTGTTGTCTTGTGGTTGTTGTGTGGTTGTTGTCTTGTGGTTGTTGTCTTGTGGTTGTTGTGTGGTTGTTGTCTTGTGGTTGTTGTGTGGTTGTTGTCTTGTGGTTGTTGTCTTGTGGTTGTTGTGTGGTTGTTGTCTTGTGGTTGTTGTGTGGTTGTTGTCTTGTGGTTGTTGTCTTGTGGTTGTTGTGTGGTTGTTGTCTTGTGGTTGTTGTGTGGTTGTTGTCATGTGGTTGTTGTCTTTGTTGTTGTCTTGGTTGTTGTCATGTGGTTGTTGTCTTGGTTGTTGTCATTATCCTCCTGTGCACCTATCCGCTTCTTGTGACGTCAGTCCAGCTGAAATGTGTCCCCTAGATAAATGGCTGATGGTGAAGATTTGCATGTTTGGATGTGACAGAGTCAAGAGTCCGAGGGGGGCTTAGCAGACGTAACAGACTCATCATAAGTTCTAAAAGGGCAAAAGAAGGGATCCATCTTTACACTATTGGAGAGAGCTCGAACAGATAATTATAGAGCCGAAGACTGAAGCAACGTGCAACAGCTTTGTCCAGAATCAAGAACAATGTGACGAGTTATCTCAGCCTGTTCACGTGCAGACTCTGGCCGGAACACCAGAGATACGTGTAATAGATATAGATTGCCTTCATTAATTGTAACATTGTCCAAGATTGTCTTCATTAATTGTAACATTGTCCAAGCTTAAAGGAATAGACAACAATAATGGTTTATTACCGATCGCCCCGTTCATGTTTACTTTTAGAGAGTTGTTTGTCGAAGGTCCAGCACATCATTGGGTTGGGTAGCTCAAGCAACTCCACATGATTGAATACAGGTAACGAAGTTGCCACAGGGTGTCCACATGATTGACACCAAGCCCAGCAGAGGGACTTACTTCGTGAATCTGGGTATAAATATCATCTTGCCTACAGAATCAAGTGCTAAAACGCGAGAAATTGCACCATTTGTCTCGAGTTTTATTTAATCCAAACAACATAGCCTCAGGGATAGATACGACACCTCACGAGCTAACCAACATAGACACCAATCTAGACACCTCGTATCACAACTTATGTGTAGTCTAGACTCCACGTATCACAACTCAGGTGTAGTCCAGACATCTCAGATCACAACTCAGGTGTAGTTTAGACACCTCGTATCATAACTCTGGTGTAGTCCAGACATCTCAGATCACAACTCATGTGTATTCTAGACATCTCAGATCACAACTCTGGTGTAGTCCAGACATCTCAGATCACAACTCAGGTGTAGTCCAGACACCTCAGATCCCATCAGATCCAGTTTCAGTAAAACAGTGAGTATTACACGGCTGTATGCTAATAACTGACTGGAGAAGCGCAGTCAAATCGGGTGTAGCTGCCGGTGAAGATGACCATGTTGTGAAAGCCCAGAACAGACGCGAGACGCGGAAATCCCGAGCAGCGGGAACACCATCCCCTTCTACAAACCTCGTGGGCCCGATATGTAGCAGATGTTTTCGTGCTCACATTGGCCTGTTCAGCCACATGCGCAACCACACCCAACAGGGAAATCTGTGACAAGGATGATGTCGGCGGTCCTCATCGACAACGATGGACAGCTATTATTATTATGCTAATAATATCTAACTCATATTCTGATACGATGACGTAACAAGTTGTTAGGAGTTGTAATAAGGTCAAGGTCTGTGGTATGAAAGTTAATGCCATTAAATGTGCCAAGGATCAATCAATAGGGAGAGGATCATCTAGTGCCATTCAATGTGCCAAGGATCAATCAATAGGGGGAGGATCATCTAGTGTCATCAATAGGGGGGGATCATCTAGTGCCATTCAATGTGCCAAGGATCAATCAATAGGGGGAGGATCATCTAGTGTCATCAATAGGGGGGGGGGATCATCTAGTGCCATTCAATGTGCCAAGGATAAATCAATAGGGGAGGATCATCTAGTGCCATTCAATGTGCCAAGGATCAATCATTAAGGGGAGGATCATCTAGTGTCATTCAATGTGCCAAGGATAAATCAATAGGGGAAGATCATCTAGTCCAATTACATGTGCCAAGGATTCATCATTAAGGGGAGGATCATCTAGTGTCATCAATAGGGGGAGGATAATCTAGTGCCATTCAATGTGTCAAGGATCAATCAATAGAGGGAGGATCAGCAACAAAGTTGCAGAAGCTGCTAGAACACATGGACGCTGGGCGACTCCTGAGTTTGGCGACCAACAACAGATTGAAGACAACAGCTTTGGTAATAGCCAAGCAAAATAGAGAAATAGGTAAAATCATCAATGGAGAAATAATTGAACAAGTACAGAAGTTGACATATTTATCTCAAACCACAACAGAAGATGCCCGCAGTGAGACAGACAAATCACAACAGAAGATGCCCCCAGAGAGACAGACAAATCACAACAGAAGATGCCCGCAGTGAGACAGACATGAAGACAAGGTTTTAATGGCGAAAAGGCGCTTTCGGTAAAAACAAAATTTGCTAACCTCAAAGAATATCAGGATATAACTGAGGACAAGAATAATCGCCACTCTTATATCGCCACTCTTATATCGCCAGTCCTATATCAACGCCATTCTGTGGATTGTTTGGCGAAGTGGTTAAGCCGTCGGCCTCGTGATCCGGTGGTGTGGGTTCGTCTCCGGACTCCCGCCGTCTTTTTTATGGGTGCTTGATGCGGTGCCCTCTGCATTTCGAAGTCGCCCCCTAGTCGTCTTGTCCTTGACTTGCTAAAAATAGCGCTAGCAAAATAAATTATGTCACCAACGTCTACGATGGACGGCGGCCTCAGATATCCCCACAATTAAATCTCCACTCTTAAATCGCTTCTTATTAGGTCAATTCCACTGAATGGGACTGAAACATGGACAATAGCAAGGAAGGATGACGGATCTTGGGAGTGTTTGAAAATGTGGTGCTACTGTAGAAGGGAGGGACTGAGTTGGACAGGAGAACGATCCAAAAACAATGTTTTCACAGAAGTGGGCGCACAAAGAAGATCCAAGAACAATGACCTCACTGAAGTGGGCGCACAAAGAAGATCCAAAGACAATGTCCTCACTGAAGTTTGCGCACAAGGAAGATCAAAAGACAATGTCCTCACTGAAGTGGGCGCACAAAGACTAATATTGCATATGATACAAAATCGAGAATTGAGTTGGATGGGATACAATATGAGACATAAACGTCTTCTCCAGAAGATACTGGAGGGCAAGATTCAAGGGAAGAGAGGACCAGGGCAATCAAAACCCACCTTTACATCTCAGGCATGCAAGGGCATTAAAGTACCAACTGATGTTGCAATGAAGAGAACTGCAGAGGATAGGGTCAAATGGAAAGATATATCCAGGCAACCTTACAACCAGTCTTAGGACTGACCAACCAGAGGATAGGGTCAAATAGAGAGATATATCCAGGCAACCTTACAACCAGTCTTAGGACTGACCAACCAGAGGATAGGGTCAAATAGAAAGATATATCCAGGCAACCTTACAACCAGTCTTAGGACTGACCAACCAGAGGATAGGGTCAAATAGAGAGATATATCCAGGCAACCTTACAACCAGTCTTAGGACTGACCAACCAGAGGATAGGGTCAAATAGAGATATATATCCAGGCAACCTTACAACCAGTCTTAGGATTGACCAACCAGAGGATAGGGTCAAATAGAGAGATATATCCAGGCAACCTTACAACCAGTCTTAGGACTGACCAACCAGAGGATAGGGTCAAATAGAGAGATATATCCAGGCAACCTTACAACCAGTCTTAGGACCGACCAACCAGAGGATAGGGTCAAATAGAGAGATATATCCAGGCAACCTTACAACCAGTCTTAGGACTGATTAACCAGAGGATAGGGTCAAATAGAGAGATATATCCAGGCAACCTTACAACCAGTGTTAGGACTGACCAACCAGAGGATAGGGTCAAATAGAGAGATATATCCAGGCAACCTTACAACCAGTCTTAGGACTGATTAACCAGAGGATAGGGTCAAATAGAGAGATATATCCAGGCAACCTTACAACCAGTCTTAGGACTGATTAACCAGAGGATAGGGTCAAATGGAGAGATATATCCAGGTTACCTTACAACCAGTCTTAGGACTGATTAACCAGAGGATAGGGTCAAATAGAGAGATATATCCAGGCAACCTTACAACCAGTCTTAGGACTGATTAACCAGAGGATAGGGTCAAATGGAGAGATATATCCAGGTTACCTTACAACCAGTCTTAGGACTGATTAACCAGAGGATAGGGTCAAATAGAGAGATATATCCAGGCAACCTTACAACCAGTCTTAGGACTGACCAACCAGAGGATAGGGTCAAATAGAGAGATATATCCAGGCAACCTTACAACCAGTCTTAGGACTGATTAACCAGAGGATAGGGTCAAATAGAGAGATATATCCATGCAACCTTACAACCAGTCTTAGGACTGATTAACCAGAGGATAGGGTCAAATGGAGAGATATATCCAGGTTACCTTACAACCAGTCTTAGGACTGATTAACCAGAGGATAGGGTCAAATAGAGAGACATGCTAAAACAACCTTACAAACTAATCTTAACCATGATTAAATAGGTAAAGATTATGATCTCTCTGCGAACATACCAGTGGTCTATCTGTCAGCCAAGTAACATACCAGTGGTCTATCTCTCTGCTAACTAACATACCAGTGGTCTATCTGTCAGCCAACTAACATACCAGTGGTCTATCTGTCAGCCAACTAACATACCAGTGGTCTATCTCTCTGCTTACTAACATACCAGTGGTCTATCTGTCAGCCAACTAACATACCAGTGGTCTATCTCTCTGCTAACATACCAGACCAGGAGAATAGACTATTTAAGTTCTCTTGACACATATTCCACCGTCCCATTAGATTATGTTAAATTAGAAAGTGTCTGGGATGGGAGTAGTGCGCGTGAGATATCATCAACAGGCTGTGACAGTTAAAGTCATTTCCTCTGACCTTTGGGACGTCATAAAAAACGAGCTGACGTGAAGAAAATGGCCGACCCATGGAAGCTGACATCCAACACATGATTCATTCTGGGGTTGACGGATTAGATTTGTGTTTTAGCCAGTCATGTCCTGTAATGGAGCCAGCGGTCGCTTACAGGAGAAGTAAGGTTAGGCACATTCAAATTCCATTCATTTAGTAAACGAAAACTAAAGAGAGATGTCCATGGAGCTGGCAACCTTGAAGTGTCAAACACATTTCTCCATAACCGACAAGTGCAAGAAAATGGGTTTTGGTGCAGGGTTCATGAATGATGGGAAAAGGGGGGGGGGGGGAATGTAGGATTGTCCTTTAGTCCGAAGAAGAGAGTGATTGTGTTAGATACTAAATATCTCACAAGAATGACGTCCTAACAAAGGCCTGTTTCTGCACTGAGCTTTGTCGTGCAGTACCCGATGATCCTGAGTGAGATAGTGAGGCTAGTGTGAGTGACCCAGTGCGATTGACCCACAACGTGACTAGCTCGAACCCCACTCAAGATATCACGTGACAAACGTGGTCCCCACTTGAGACATCACGTGACTAACGCGGACCCCACTCGACACGTGACTAGCGTGGCCCCCTTGGATACTTGACTAACGCGGGCCCCACTCGAGGACATCACGTGATTACCGCGGACCCCACTCGAGGACATCTAATAACACCACTGACAACTCTCACGACATCAATCCCGACTTTCCCACGCTCCAGGCTCCGCAGGTCCCACAGGTCCCACAATGTCTGGCCACGGATCACACAGTGGGCAACTTCTATTTCTGGATTGTTTGGTCGCGCCTGGATCCCCATCAACCGACAGACCCTGGCAGTCTCCCCACCTGAAATCAACAGTTGCTGGTCTGAAGCATATACCAACCTTGTTGAAAACATCAATTCATCGAGTTGAAAACATCAATTCATCGAGTTGAAAACATCAATTCATCGAGTTGAAAACATCAATTCATCGAGCTCTCAAGAGGAGAACAGAATGAAATCTTATCTTCACGTGCATCAGAACCCTTCAATGGAACATGCACCATCAGGCCCTGTTACTGACACCAGTAGCCTTACGAAGATGAATAGGCCGCTCTAATGCTGCTTTCTGACTGACTTTCCGTGTTCTAGGCACTACGTCCCACTTCATTCTTCCACATGGATTGTCCTGTCACTGTCACTCAGCAGGTCATCCATGCTACAAGTCTCCGGGAGGTTTGGGCAGATCATCAGATGGTCCTGGTCTTGTGTTACTCCACATTCACATGTTTCATCATCCCTGTATCTCCATCTTTTACGGATTTTCCGGCATTGTGAATGCTGCTGTGGACAGTTTTAATGCTACAATATGCCCTCTAATGCTACAATATGCCCTCTAATGCTACAATATGCCCTCTAATGCTACAATATGCCGTTCTAATTCTACGATAGACCGATTTAATGCTACAATTAATTTTGTGAAATGTTACACACTGATTTGAGCTCAAAAGTCCGTGCCGTAATCTTGTCACTGACTTGCTGACCAGAGATGTGAAAATGGAAGCTGCCAACGATCTACATGAAGTCCGTGCCGTAATCTTGTCACTGACTTGCTGACCAGAGATGTGAGAATGCAAGCTGACAACGGTCTACATTTGCTCTTGAGTTAGTCCCCGTAACTTCAGTTGATGTGAGTTGGCATATATCAAATTTATGCTTTAGATGAAATAGTTTTAACATAAAATAATGTAACTGTCGTTTCCTAACTCGACTGATATCAAGTGGCCAAATACTTTTTGTAGACCTTCATCTGTATTTGTTTAAGTTTCCATTACATTCAACATGTTAATGCTTACCACATAGGACTGGGAAGGAAGACTAACGTCTGGTCAGGTACAACATACTGATCAGATATGTTAGAGTCAGGGTCAGGCACAACATACTGATCAGATATGTTAGAGTCAGGGTCAGGTACAACATACTGATCAGACATGTCAGGGTCAGGTACAACATACTGATCAGACATGTTAGAGTCAGGGTCAGGTACAACATACTGATCAGACATTTTAGAGTCAGGGTCAGGTACAACATACTGATCAGACATGTTAGAGTCAGGGTCAGGCACAACATACTGATCAGACATGTTAGAGTCAGGCAAAATATACTGGCCAAGACCTCACCTCGGCGTAGCCTTTCCTGGGAACGGGCTGTTTTCATGGCAGCCTGGCTAACGAGGTGAGGAATCGACGTGATCACCGTAGTAGTGAGTAACACGCAGATGAAGCTAAGCGTGGCACAACCGCTTGGAAGACCCTAGTATGCCTTTATTAGCATGCTCGTGATGTGAGGAAAGCTACTGCAACCCGTCACTTAACGTTCAGGGCGCACAAAAGAGTAACCTACTCATTATGTGCATTCGCTAACAACAAGAAGAACAACAACTACATAAATAATTGTCCAGTGTCCTTTGACCTCTTCTCTAACCACTTAGCCACATAAACAAGATCCGAAGCAATTCTTGACTAAATTGCATGTCAGATCCAAGCCATTGTTCGCATGTTGCCTTAGAATATACATGACGTTGAGGAAATTTTTTTTTTTCTAAGACATTTCATGCATTTTGAAAAAAAATGTATTCATTTGGCTATATTAAAAGCAATCTCACTAAAGTGGACATCATTTTAACATGTATACACCGCCATGCTGTTTAAAACAATTTATGTTTTAACATTCAAATATTCGAAGTAAAAATAAATTTCTCATTTTAATGTGCACCAATTAGACACTTTGTCGAGTGCGGAAAATAACCACGGTCATTCATACGAAACTGTTGTTCAGTTATAGACGTATCACGATATTATAGTATGTGGTTGGGTTATTTGGACAAATAGTTTATTTTTTTCAAAATTCACGTTGTTATCAATATCAAAATGAATTTCAAGTGTACATTTATAACAATGCAGAAGGTTACCGTTTTACTATTCAAGTTTTTCCCAAGGAATTTAAGATGGGTCGTTTATAGTCCGATATTCATGACCAAGAAAAACGAACGCATTTGGCACTTGGTCTGGATAGATCATCCTTTTATCGTTGGATTGGACAGGGCTCAGTGCACTCATATCAACCAAGGAAGGAGATTGGACAGGGCTCAGTGCACTCATATAAATCAAGGAAGGAGATTGGACAGGGCTCAGTGCACTCATATCAATCAAGGAAGGAGATTGGACAGGGCTCAGTGCACTCATATCAATCAAGGAAGAAGATTGGACAGGGCTCAGTGCACTCATATCAATCAAGGAAGGAAAAGGAAATGTGACGGTTCTGACAGGAGATGTCATAAAACGGGAGATTTAAAAAAAACATTGACGAAAAATCAACTTGTTATTCTCTGGAAACTAAAATTAACATTGCAATCAGACTGTAGTATTGAAGATTCTAAAAGTACTCTTTGGAAAATTGTAAGAGCCACCGGCTTCACATTCAGGAAAACTTCAGGCGGCTGGAATATTATCTGTCAAAAGCCACATTTGATTGATGCCAGAAGCAAACACCTGAGACAGATAAGTGAACGGCGTAGGTAAGGCTATGATATTGTATGCTTGGACGAATCCTGGGTCAATGCTCACCACACCATGGTAAAGAATGACAATGAGTTGACGGTGAACAGAAAAGATAAAATCCAAGCAGCAAAGTGCAGCGCATTATACTAACGTATGCCAGAAGCAGTGACAGCGGACTTGTCCATGATGCTGAACTTATTTTCAAATCAAAAAGTACCGGCGGTAGAGACTATCACACTGAAATGGACACATTTTCAGGCACTGGCTGACGAATGATCTGCTTCCAATTCTGGATAGACCGCCATGCCTATTAATGGATAATGCATCCTATCACAATGCAGTACCAGAGGAAGACAAAGTACCAACTGCATCAAATACAAAAGCTCAGATTAGGACATGGCTAGCTACAGAAAAAGTAAATTTCGACAACACATACTTGAAGACCGAGTTGTTGCAGTTTGTGACGAAGACAAATAAGACAAAGGTGAATCATATTGACACAATCATTGAAGAGTAGGGTCACACTTCTCTGCGACTACCTGCATACCATGCGCATATAACACATACAGAGTTTGTGTGGGCTAAAGTCAAAGGACGAGTTGTCGAACAGACCAGGACATTAAAAATGTGTGATGTTGAAGTGCTGACACGAAAGTACCTTTCAAAAATAAACATTCAGTTCTGGAAGAAGTGTGTTGAACATGTGCTCGGGGATGAAGTGTGTTGAACATGTGCTCCAGGAAGAAGAACAATACTGGCAACGAGATGGATTACAATTTGTCCAGCCAGTAACAATTATCAACCTCTTTGAATCGACAGATTCGGATGATTAATATAATCTTTTGTCGACATACGGATTAGCAGACTTGGATGAATTAGCGTATCTTTATCAAAACAATTAAGTGTACATAAATTGATACAACCTTAGGGGTTTAAGTGTGACCGAAGGGCTGTACTAAGTTTGGCATATTGATGCCATTTTTATAATTGTACATAAAGGGCAGCAAACAAACAATCAATTGATCAATCAAGCCATTAAGGAGATACACATATGAACCAAAAGTGACAAGAAATTCAGCTGCGAACTTTGGAAATCTTAAATTTAATGCTATTTCTTTGCAATGGTCCTAGAAGATCAAAGGAATCAGCCGATGTGCAAAATTCTTAACATCTGTGGACTAAATAATATCAACGTTTTCGTGGATATTCTAAGGCTGCATGCGAACAATCATTTGGATCTGACATGGAGTTTAGTAGAACAATGCTTCGGACCTTGTTCATGAATTAAAAGTCTGACTATAAGATATGCTTGTGGGCGAAAAACAGCAGACAAGACATCCTGCACAGACAGAGCTATACACAGACTAATCAGAAGTGGATAATGTCCTAGTCTGTACAGACACACACAATATGAAAGCTCGTTCTACCTCCGGTTCCTGCCAACATTTTATGTCTAGAGCACAAACACTTGGCAATGTCTGCCATCTCTAACAGGAATTTATTACACGCTCCATTCAACACTCAAGTTGACAGGCACAACATCTACAATGGCCTTAAATTTGTTACTAACATCAACAACAACAACAACAAATACAACAACAAACACAACAACAACAACAACAAAACACAACAACAACAACAACAACAACAATAACAACAACAACCACATTAACCACAACAACCACAATAACCACAACAACAACAACAACCATAATAACCACAACAACAACAAAAACAACAACAACCACAACAACAACAACCACAATTACAACAACAACAACAACAACAACAAATACAACAACAAACACAACAAAAACAACAACAAACACAACAACAACAACCACAATAACAACAACAACAACCACAATAACAACAACAACAACCACATTAACCACAACAACCACAATAACCACAACAACAACAACAACCATAATAACCACAACAACAACAAAAACAACAACAACCACACCAACAACCACAACAACAACAACCACAATTACAACAACAACAACAACAAACACAACAACAACAACAAACACAACAACAATCACAACCACATCAACAACAACAAACACAACAACAACAACAACCACAATTACAACAACAACAAACACAACCACAACCACAACAACAACAACAACAACAAACACAACAACAACAACAACCACAATTACAACAACAACAACAACAAACACAACAACAACAACAACAACCACAACAACAACCACAATTACAACAACAACAACAACAAACACAACAACAACAACAACAACCACAACAACAACCACAATTACAACAACAACAAACACAACAACAACAACAAACACAACAACAACAACAACAACAACCACAATTACAACAACAACAACCACAACAACAACAAACACAACAACCACAACAACAACAACAACAACCACAACAACTACCACAACAACAACAACAACAACCACAACAACTACCACAACAAGATCAACATTCTTACCTGTCAGAAAACCAGATTTTGATCCCAAAATGTCTCGCTTTCACTGGCAAGTCTTGGCATCAGTTACTGTCTTCATTTGGCACAATTCCACAACTCTCAGCTACCTGTACTCTGTGACTGCGTAGTTCCAGCACTCCCAGCTACCTGTACTCTGTGACTGGGTAGTTCCAGCACTCCCAGCTACCTGTACTCTGTGACTGGACAGTTCCACAACTCCCAGCTACCTGTACTCTGTGACTGGACAGTTCCACAACTCCCAGCTACCTGTACTCTGTGACTGGGTAGTTCCAGCACTCCCAGCTACCTGTACTCTGTGACTGGACAGTTCCACAACTCCCAGCTACCTGTACTCTGTGACTGGACAGTTCCACAACTCTCAGCTACCTGTACTCTGTGACTGCACAATTCCAGCACTCCCAGCTACCTGTACTCTGTGACTGGACAGTTCCACAACTCCCAGCTACCTGTACTCTGTGACTGGACAGTTCCACAACTCCCAGCTACCTGTACTCTGTGACTGGACAGTTCCGCCACTCCCAGCTACCTGTACTCTGTGACTGGACAGTTCCACAACTCTCAGCTACCTGTACTCTGTGACTGGACAGTTCCACAACTCTCAGCTACCTGTACTCTGTGACTGGACAGTTCCGCCACTCCCAGCTACCTGTACTCTGTGACGGGACAGTTCCACAACTCTCAGCTACCTGTACTCTGTGACTGGACAGTTCCGCCACTCCCAGCTACCTGTACTCTGTGACTGCACAGTTCCACAACTCCCAGCTACCTGTACTCTATAACTTCCATCACTTGGTATCCCATGTTCCCTATGACTACTGCTATCACTGGCAGATCGGTAGAGACACCCGGACAGAGCAAGAAGGATCGCGTTTGTCTCATTCTCCTCTCATATAGGTGCGCCCTCTAACTAGGCCCGTCAATCACACCTACCATCTGTCAGACGCAGACACACAGCAAGCCAGGCTCCTCTCCTTCATCACACCTACCATCTGTCAGACGCAGACACACAGCAAGCCAGGCTCCTCTCCTTGATATCCTGTCCCCAGGTAAGCAGACAGAAGGCAAATGAATGTATTTTCTGTCCATGTCCTTTGTCTAGGATGGCGCCCTTGCCAGGACAAATGTGACGCCAACATTTGAAGCCAAAACCATTTCTCTCTGAGCCGACATTTATTGGGCTAGATCACGTATAACCTCTACCAGACAGTAACGTTTATTGTGACTAGTTTATGTCTAACCACCACCAAGCAGTCACGTTTATTGTGACTAGTTTATGTCTAACCACCACCAAGCAGTCACGTTTATTGTGCATTGTGATTAGTTCATGTCAAAAGCCATCAAACAGTCACGTTTGCTATGACTAGTTCACGCTTGACCTCCACCAGACAGCCACGTTTATCGCGTCTAGTTCACGTCTAACTGTCACCAGACAGTCACGTTTATTGCGTATAGTTCACACCTAACCCCACAGGCATCAAACAGCTCATCAGATCTTCTGTCTGGATACTCTATGTAGACTCCATATCCCACTTTAATTGCGGCCTTAATAGCAGACACATCAGTATAGACATGTATCCATTCTTCTGGGTAGGTGTCAGTCGTTCTCTGTGATGCTCTCATAACTTACTGGATCAGCACTTCTTCTTGTATTATTTGATAGTTGATATCTTTAATCTCAAGAGGGCTCACCCTTCAGGGGAAGCTCACATGAAGCAGTGGGTCGTCTGCTCATTGCTTCACTAATAAAACGCAGGGTGTTGCTCTTTACTCCAGGGATCCTACATCAGTCAGCCCCAGGCTTGTTTCAGGACATAAAAAATACAACTCTGATTGACAAGGCTTATGTGGGGAGAGAACGTCGGACAGGACAACACAGTGACGAGCAGTTCTGGAACCTGGACATGATAGCTGAAACAGCGAACACAGAAACCGAAAGTATAGGGGCCGTAATGTACACACAGGTTATGGGAACAAATATCTGCGTTTACCTCACCAGTTTTCAAATTATCATGATCTTGTTGATCAGTCCTAAAACTGGTTGTAAGGTTGTCTGAGCATGTCTCTCCATTTGGCCCTATCCTCTGTTTGCTCAGTCCTAAAACTGGCTGTAAGGTTGTCTGAGCATGTCTCTCCATTTGGCCCTATCCTCTGGTTGTTAGGTTGTCTGAAGCATCTACTTGACCCTGTCTTTACGTTGGACGTGGATTAGACTGGAACTTGATCTGAGACGTTGTTATCGAGAACTCTTTGATAACTGCAGTCAGTATGTTAGGTCACTGTGCTAGGTCACTGTGGTAGGTCATTGTGTAAGGTCATTGTGTTAGGTCACTATGTTAGGTCATTGTGTTAAGTCATTGTATTAGGTCACTGTGTTAGGTCAGTGCTGTAGCAGTTTAAGGTTATTGATACCCTAAGTCATGGTACCAATAAGTTATAAGTAGCAGAGTAGGTTTTACCTTAAGGGTTTACTGACTGACAACATGGACTAAATGACGTTACACTTCAACACAGAAAACACTCAAACTGTAGTTAACAAGAGTAGGTTTTACCTTAAGGGTTTACTGACTGACAACATGGACTAAATGACGTTACACTTCAACACAGAAAACACTCAAACTGTAGTTAACAAGAGTAGGTTTTACCTTAAGGGTTTACTGACTGACAACATGGACTAAATGACGTTACACTTCAACACAAAAAACACTCAAACTGTAGTTAACAAGAGTAGGTTTTACCTTAAGGGTTTACTGACTGACAACATGGACTAAATGACGTTACACTTCAACACAGAAAACACTCAAACTGTAGTTAACAATGAAGACAAAACAATATCATTTATCAAGAATAATTGTTGTACAATATCAACAATAGAAAATAACTTCGAAAATAAATAATAAGGGGTAGTTTTAGCGTCCACTAAGGGTAACAAGGGGTGAGGGGGTAGGTAACAGGGGGGGGGGGCATGTCGGGGGTTGGGGCGATGGACATGTTGGGGGTTGGGGCGGGGGTAACAGGGGGACTCGACGAGGGGTTGAGGGATAGGGGAACGCGACGGGGGGTTTGGGCAGGGGTGGGGGGCGGGGTAGTTTTAGCGGCCACCAAGGGTAACAGGGGCGAGGGGAAAAGGTAAAAAGGGGGGGGGGCCAGGCGGGGTTGGGTCGGGGGTAACAGGGGGACGCGACGAGGGGTTGGGGGGGGGGTAACAGGGGGACTCGACTAGGGGTTGGGGGATAGGATGACGCGACGTGGGGTTGGGGCAAGGGGGGCAGGGGTGGGGGGCAGGGGTGGGGGGCGGGGTAACGAGGGGCGTGACGGGGTATGGGACGGGGGGGGGCGGGGTAACAGGGGGACATGACGGGTATGGGACGGGGTAACAGGGGACATGACGAGGTTATTGGACGGGGGGGGGGGAGGCAGGGCAACAGGGGGACATGACGGGGTATGGGAGGGGGGAGGCAGGGCAACAGGGGGACATGACGGGGTATGGGAGGGGGGGCGGTGGGTAACAGTGGGACGTGAAGGGGTATGGGACGTGGGGCGGGGTAACAGGCGGACATGACGGGGTATGGAAGGGGGGGGGTAACAGAGGGATATGATGGGGTATGGGACGGGGGCTGCGGGGTAACAGGGTTACGTGACGGGGTAAGGGACGGGGGAGTGGGGTAACAGGGGGGCATGACGGTGTATGGGACGTGGGGGGGGGGGCGGGGAACAGTGGGACGTGACGGGTATGGGACGGGGGCTGCGGGATAACAGTGGGACGTGACGGGGTATGGGACTGGGGGCGGGGTAACAGGGGGGCATGACGGGGTATGGGACGTGGGGGGGGTGGGGGGGTGGGGAACAGTGGGACGTGACGGGGTATGGGAGGGGGGGCGGGGTAACAGGGGAACATGACGGGGTTTGGGACGGGGGAGAGGGGTAACTGGGGGACATGACGGGGTATGGGACGGGGGGGGGGGTAACAGGGGGACATGACGGGGTATGGGACGGGGGGGGGGGGGGTAACAGGGTGACATGACGAGGTTGAGATTAGGGGTTGCGGGGTAACAGGGGACATGACGGGGTATGTGACTTGGGGCGGGGTAACAGGGGGACATGATGGGGTATGGGATGGTGGGGGGGGAGGCTGGGTAACAGGGGGATATGACGGGGTATGGGATGGGGGGGGAGGGGCGTAACAGGGGGACATGACGGGGTATGGGACGGGTGGGGCGGGGTAACAGGGGGACATGGCGGGGGTTGAGGCAGAGTTGGGGGCGGGGTAACAGTGGGACGTGGCGGGGGGTTGTTGCGGGGGTGGGGGAGCATGGTAACAGCGGGAGGTGACCGGAGGTTGGGCGGGGGTGGTAACAGAGGGACATGTTGGGGGTTGGGGCGAGGAGGTGGGTAACAGGGGAACATGACGGGGGGTTGGGGCGATCGTGGGGGGGGGGTAGCAGGGGGACATGACGGTGTGTGTGTCGGGGATTAACAGGGGGGACATGACGGGGTGTTGGGGGGTGGAGTAACACGGGGGGACATGACGGTGTGTGGGGGGATTAACAGGGGGGACATGACGGGTTTTATTTGTTAGGTCCCAACTCTTTTTCGTGGCTTACGTTGACATAGTCGCAACCAGTCTTTAGTAACGGAGCTAGTTAACTCAGACGTAGGCTCTCTGGTCGGGCTAGTCTTACAATCATGACATAATCAGACAGTCGGACGAGTTACTGTTGAACACAGACAAGGGTTGGAAGTTGTTGTTGTTATTGTTGTTGGTGTTGTTGTTGTTGTTGTTGTTGTTGTAATCAGATTGAGTTAAAAGATAACCATAGTTCATTTAATCTCTTGTAGGTAGGGGTGGTGGGGGTGTCATTGGCGGGTACTGATATATATATATCGATGGTTGACACTAACGAAGTGAATTGTTCATCTCATATAATTGTTTAAGGAATATATTTTTGTAAAAACACTTAGCAATTTTGTTTTTGTTAATGTTGTCCAGTGTATAATTTGACTTGATGTAAGTCACACTTTGAATGTTGAATTGCTTATTTATATATGTTTACAAGTACTTCAACAAACATGATTAATTTGAGTGTGGATATTTGTCATTGATATGTGTTGTCGTATGGGTTTACAAATGTAGCGGTAGCCCGGGGTGGGGGCGGTTTGGGGGGTACGGAAGATTTGTGAGCTGCTATGGTTGAGTTGATTAAGAGTAGTCATATTTGTAATGTGTTTATTATAATGTGTTTATTGTAATGTGTTTATTGTAATGTGTTTATTGTAATGTGTTTATTGTAATGTGTTCATTATAATGTGTTTATTGTAATGTGTTTATTGTAATGACTTGTTGTAAAATTCTAACACGTGTTGTGTCTTTGAGATTAGCAAGATTGAGGAATGAGCTAAACTGTTCAGTAAAATGAAGGATTTCAGTGGGGATATTGTTCTTTAATATTGATTGTCGCATATGATTGTCGTATATAATTGTCGTATATGATTGTCGCATATAATTGTCGCATATAATTGTCGCATATGATTGGCAAATACGCTGTTGTTGTAACAAAACTTAGCGATTTTTCTTCTCGGAAATGGGTGTTAGAGACAAAGAGCTATCTTACTCGGAGGGAAGATGTACACACTACAGTGCATAGGAGAAAGTGGATAGGTGTCAAGAGAGAGCCTTGTTAATTAGCCTTAGGATAAATCACATCATTTCGTGGCCCAACAGGTTTTAGTATTAGCGGAGACGTCTGCCATGAGACGTATACAGATGGAAATGCATATAGAAGCATTCCAATATGGATACACAACAATGAATTGTAATGAGAGGCGTGTTATTGATACCAACTACAGACAAAGACCCCAGAACAATTGGCCTGAACAGTTCGGGTGTAACAATGAATGGTCATGTCCGAGGTGGAGTAAGTTACCTCAATGGTTCAGGGGAAATCCTTGAGGGAATTCGCGGATGGAAGGTCATACAGGGACCTTCGGTGGGGTAGTTGGATGTGTACGGGTTTATGTTGTTGTTGTCGTTGGTTGTTGTTGTTGTCGTTGGTTGTATTTGAAGGGTTGAAACTGAAGATGGCCTTTATGTATTACGTCAAATGTCAGCATGTATGTCATTAAAATGTCAATATAAATTTTTGTTTAATTACAGATAGTTAAGACAGAAATAGTAGCTATTTCCCAGATGAAAATGACCATCTATTTGTTGATCTGAGTTTGGAGACGTATGTGACAGTTTCAGCTGGAGCATGGGCGTTTAGAACAGAGGAGATTGGGCTGGCGACTCTAAGAACAAAGTCTGTCTGAATACATGCGAAGATCAATCACAGTTAAGCTAAGTCAGAAAACCAACAGAAGACCATTGGACAGTCATGTTGTTGCATGAGACTATAAAATACTCTGCAAAAATGATATCAGGAGACTGACTAGGAGAGTAACTGAGAGGCTGTCAGCAAGGAGCTGTGAGTGAGTGAGTTTGCAGAGTGGCGGTACCTTCATACACCTCGGGTTTTGGCCAGTCGTTCCGAGGGTATTTATGTTGGACACCCTGTGAACAGTGAGAGATCTGAATGTGTGTTGTACGTGCAGGACACCTAGTGAACGATGCATATTCTGAACGGTTACACTAGTGCACAGATCGCCTGAACATACGTGAACCGATTGTATGTGAATGCACAGATTGACTGAGTACGTAATCCGACCGTGAGGACGATTTTGTGATTGGATGTTGAGTGTGCAGATACGGAGTGTAGCGGCAAGAATCTGGGTTATGTATCTTGGAGGAAACATCAAAGGCTAGTGCTTAAAACCTCCTCTTCTAGTTCAATATATATATTATGATTATTTAGTTTAGATGTACTTTCTTCTTATTGTTGATATTCGCTATAAAATCATATATAGTTAACTGTGTTATTTACTGTGTGAGGTCGTGGATACATGTTGCATCTCTTTAGATAAGGAAACTATTCAGCTAAACCTAGACTCTACCACATCAACTATAAATATGTTTACAAGTGTAAATATGCATGAAAGTAAAAATCTGTTTGGAAGTATAAATCTGTTTGGAAGTATAAATCTGTCTGGAAGTATAAATCTGTTTGGAAGTATAAATATTTAGATGCAAATAAATCTGCATGACAGTATTATCTTCTTTCGTTTCGCTTATCCTATTCTTCCTCTCAGCGTGAGGCTATGAAGGGATCTCTAGAACGACACGTCTGTATGTCTCATGCACAGTGGCATTCACCGCCTCATATATTTCTGTAAGCCACGTTTTTCGTGGGCTGTCTCTTGACGTGAATCTGTTGTATCTAAATAGTATTGCTTGAAAGGGGGTGCTGTGTGGTGGTAGCCTCGTTACGTGGCCTAACCATTTTAGTTGCTGTCTTTTAATATGGTCTAATACTGGTGTTGTTCCCACTAGCCTCCTGATGTCATCTTTCTGACCCTGTCTCTCATTGTTTCGCCCAATATAATTCGCAGCCTCTTCAGTTCTGTTGCTATGATGTGTCGTTTTTCATTTGATGACCAAGTCCAGTTTAGACATTGGTAGCCAAAGTTTCGGGCCAAAAATGGTGTTATATAAAGGTCTTTTAGTAGTTATTGTCACGTGCTTGCAATTAAGTTTCTCAGTTAATTGTCCAATGATCTGATTTGCCTTATTGCATCTTTGTTAGAATTGTTCCTTCTGCTGATAACTGCATCCTAAGTATGTGAAATCTTTCACCCTAAGTATGTGAAATCTTTCACCATAAGTATGTGAAATCTTCCACGCCTAAGTATGTTAAATTTTTCACCCTAAGTATGTGAAATCTTCCACCTTAAGTATGTGAAATCTTTCACCCTAAGTATGTGAAATCTTCCACCTTAAGTATGTGAAATCTTTCACCCTAAGTATGTGAAATATTCCACCTTAAGTATGTGAAATCTTTCACCCTAAGTATGTGAAATATTCCACCTTAAGTATGTGAAATCTTTCACCCTAAGTATGTGAAATATTCCACCTTAAGTATGTGAAATCTTTCACCCTAAGTATGTGAAATCTTCCTCCCTAAGTATGTGAAATCGTTCACCCTAAGTATGTGAAATCTTTCACCCTAAGTATGTGAAATCTTTCACCCTAAGTATGTGAAATCGTTCACCCTAAGTATGTGAAATCTTTCACCAGTTTGATTTGCTGGTTTTCAATGGCGATATTGATGTCTCTGGCTGTTCTAGATATTTTCATGACCTCAGTTTGTTTTACGTTGATGTTCATGCTTTATTCTTGACATGTTGTATTTAGTTGATCAAGATGTTGTATTCCTTCAGCTTATGGAGGAATGCGCCAGCTTATGGATGAATGAGCCAGCTTATGGATGAATGAGCCAGCTTATGGAGGAATGCGCCAGCTTATGGATGAATGAGCAAGCTTATGGATGAATGAGCCAGCTTATGGAGGAATGCGCCAGCTTATGGATGAATGAGCAAGCTTATGGATGAATGAGCCAGCTTATGGATGAATGAGCCAGCTTATGGATGAATCAGCCAGCTTATGGAGGAATGAGCCAGCTTATGGAGGAATGAGCCAGCCTATGATGAAATGAGCCAGCATATGATGGAATGAGCCAGTGTATGACGGAATTAGCCAGCGTATGATGGAATGAGCCAGCCTATGATGAAATGAGCCAGCCAATGATGGAATGAGCCAGCCTATGATGGAATGAGCCAGCGTATGATGGAATGAGCCAGCCTATGATGAGATGGGCCAGCATATGATGGAATGAGCCAGCTTATGATGGAATGAGCCATCCTTTGATGGAATAAGCCAGCCAATGATGGAATGAGCCAACCTATGATGGAATGAGCCAGCCAATGATGGAATGAGCCAGCCTATGATGGAATGAGCCAGCCTTTGTGATATGAGAATGGAGCCTCTAATGACGCCGGTCAAGTACACCCCGCCACCATATTTAAAAAAAATGTATCCCTGTTTATAATTTAGCGGCCTTACAATCTCGCGTGGAGCCAGGGCTGCCATTAATCAGGCCTCAAGTCAGCTGTCATCCATGTTTCTCCCTGCCACCGTGGAGTACACATCTCATGACACATCGCAGACACATCTCATGACACATCGCAGACACATCTCATGACACAGACATTCCTCCTGGTCCTAGGCCAGCCTCTTGTGTGTGAACACCACTATTAATTAAGTCCTTGTCAGCGGACAGCCCGTTCTGTTCTCTGGACTAGAGTGATTGCCAGGCAGGTTACGGTCGGTGAGTGGTTGTGGGGGTGTGGGTGTGTGTGTGGGGGGTGTGTGGGTGTGGGTGTGTGGGAGTGTGTGTGTGGGGGGGGTGTGTGGGTGTTGGAGTATGTGTGGGAGTGTGTGTGTGGGTGTGTGTGGGTGTGTTTGAGTGAGACTGTTTTTGTGGGAGTGTGTGTGTGGGTGTGTTTGGGTGAGACTGTATTTGTGGGAGTGTGTGGGTGGGTGTGTGTGGGTGTGTTTGGGTGAGACTGTTTTTGTGGGAGTGTGTGTGTGGGTGTGGGTGTGTGGGAGTGTGTGTGTGTGGGGGGGGGGTGTGTGGGTGTTGGAGTGTGAGTGGGAGTGTGTGTGTGTGGGTGTGTGTGGGTGTAATTGGGTGAGACTGTTTTTGTGGGAGTGTGTGTGGGTGTGGGGGTGTATGGGTGTGGGTGTGTGGGAGTGTGTGTGCATGGGGGTGTGTGTTTTGGAGTGTGTGTGGGAGTGTGTGTGTGGAGATGTGTGTGTGGGTAGGTGTATTTGGGTGAGACTGTGTTTGTGGGAGTGGGTGTGTGTGGGGGTGGATTTGTGTGGGTGTGTGTGTGGGAGTGTGTGTTTCGGGGGGGGGGGTGTTGTGTAGGGGTGTGTGTGTGGGAGTGTGTGTGTGGGAGTGTGTGTGTGGGAGTGTGTTTGTGTGGGGGTGGATTTGTGTGGGTGTGTTTATGGAGGTGTGTGTGGGGGTGTGAATCTGTGTGTAGGGGTGTGTCTGTGTTTGGGGGTGTGTGTGTGAGGGGGGGGGGGGGGTGCGTGAGTGTGTGTGGGAGTGTGTGTGCGTGGGGGTGTATTTGGGTGAGAGAGTGTTTTTGGGAGTGTGCGTTTGTGAGGGTGTGTTTGAGTGAGACTGTGTTTGTGGGAGTGTGTCTGTGGAAGTTTGTGTTTGTGGGAGTGTGTTTGTGGGAGTGTGTTTGTGGGAGTGTGTTTGTGGGTGTGTGTTTATGGGGGTGTGTTTGTGGATGTGTGAGTGTGGGGGTGTGCTTGTGGGAGTGTGTTTGTGGGAGAGTGTGTTTTTGGGAGTGTGTTTGTGGGAGAGTGTGTGGGAGAGTGTTTGGGTGAGACTGTGTTTGTGTGAGTTTGTGTGTTGGAGTGTGTATGTGGGAGTGTGTGTGTGTGGAACTGTGTTTGTTGGAGAGTGTTTTGTGTAGTGTGTTTGTGGGAGTTTGTTTGTGGGAGTGTGTTTGGGGGAGCGTGTTTTGGGAATGTCTTTGTGGGTGTGTTTGTGGGAATATGTTTGTGAGAGAGTGTTTGTGGGAGTGTGTTTGTGGGAGTGTGATTGTTGGAGTGTGTTTGTGGGCGTGTGTGTATGTGAGAGTGTGTGTGTGTGGGAGTGTGTTTGTGTGAGAGTGTGTTTAAGAGAGTGTGTTTATGGGAGTGTGTTTTTGGGAGCGTGTTTGTGGGAGTGTGTTTGTGGGAGTTTGTTTCTGGAAGTGTGATTTGGGAGTGTGTTTGTGGTAGTGTGTTTGTGGGAGTGTGTATGTGGGAATGTGTGTGTGGTAGTCTGTTTGTAGGAGTGTGTGTGTGGGCGTGTGTGTGAGAGTGTGTGTTGACATGTGTTTGTGAATTTGTGTGTGTGGTGTGTGTCTGGAAGTATGCGTATGAGAGTGTGTATGTGTGGACGTGTGTGGGAAAGTGTGTGTGGGAGTGTTTGTTGACATGTGTATGTGTGAGTGATTTTGTGTGAGAGTGTGTTTGTGGGAGTGTGTTTGTGAGAGTGTTTGTTGGTGTGTTCGTTGGTGTGTTGACTTGTGTTTGTGGGTGTTATTGTGAGTGTGTTTGTGGGTGTGTTTGTGGGTGTGTTGACATGTGTTTATGGGTATGTTTGTGGGTACGTTAACAAGTGTTTGTGGTTGTGTTTGTGGGTTTGTTCAAATTTGTTTATGGGTGTGATTGCGTCTGTGTTTGTGAGTGTGTTGACATTTATTCATGAGTTTGATTGTGGATGTGTCTGTGGGTGTGTTGACATGTGTTTATGGTCGAGATTGTGGGTGTGTTTGTGTGTGTGTTTGTGGCTGTGTGTGTCGGTGTGTTTGAGGGTGTGTTTGTGGGTGTGTTTTTGGGTGTGTTTATGGGTCTGTTTGTGGGTGTGTTTGTGAGTGTGTTTGTGGGTGTGCGTATGGGTCTGTTTGTGGGTGTGTTTATGGGTATATTTGTGGTTGTGTTTGTGGATTATTTATTGGTATGTTTGAGGTTATGTTTGTGGATGTGTTTGTGAGTATGTTTGTGGGTTTATGGACATGTGTGTATGGGAGTGTGGACATGTCTGTAGCTGTTTGAACATGAATGTTTGTGTTTGTGGACATGTGTTTATAGTAGTGTGGACATGTGTGTTTCTGTGTGTGGATATGTGTGTGTGGTAGTGTGGACATGTGTATGTGCGTGTGGGTGTGTGGACATGTGTGTGTATGGACATGTGTGTGTATGGACATGTGGGTGTGGGTGTGTGGACATGTGTGTGTATGGACATGTGTGTGTGGGTGTATGGACATGTGTGTGTGGGTGTGTGAATATGTGTGTGTCGACATGTGTGTTTGGTAGTGTGGACATGTGTGTGGGTGTGTGGACATGTGTGTGTGGTAGTGTGAACATGTATGTGGTTGTGTGGACATGTGTGTGTGGTAGTGTGGACATGTGTGTGGGTGTGTGGACATGTGTGTGTGGTAGTGTGAACATGTATGTGGGTGTGTGGACATGTGTGTGTGGTAGTGTGGACATGTGTGTGTGGAAATATGTGTGTGGGTGTGTGGACATTTGTTTGTGAGTGTGCAGAAATATGTGTGTGGACGTGTGTTTGTGGGAGTGTGGACATGTTTGTGGGAGTCTAATATGCTCAGATGAAACTGAGCTGTCCAGAGCAAAACAATACAATGTCAGTCTACGGCCAAGTGCCCTCGGGTGTGTACAAGGGACTACCCAGCCAGTCATATGAGATCATTTACACACATCCCCACACACACATCACATACTACAGACACCACTCAAACACATCAACATAAACACATCACACACACACACCACATGTCCACACACACCACACACACACATCCACACAAATACATTACACACACATCCACACACCCCACACACACACACATCCCCATAAACATCATACATACCACACACACACACACTACAGACCCAACATACACACATCGACACAAAGAAACCACATTAAAATACATACATATTAAAACCACATACATTCACACACACGCACCCATATCCGTACACACCACACACACCACACTCAAACACACACACAGCACACACACACAGCACACACCCCACCCAAACACACCCACAGTCTACAGACACATAAACACAAACACTACACACCAAAAACACTATACACACCACACACACACACACACACACACAGCCCACACAACACACCACAAACACACAAAATACACACCACACACAAAACACACAACACATACACAACCACACACATACCACAAAGACGCATACACAACACACACTTCACATACCAGAAACACCACACACACACATCCACAAACACATACCACACACACACACACACACACACACACCACACACTAACCACAAAACACACCAAAAACACACAAAACACACACCACACACCACACACACACACACACGAAACACACCACACACCACACAAACACACCACACACACCACACACAACACACACACACAACACATACAACACACATCAAAAACACACCGCACACACACAAACCACACAACACACATTACACACCCCACACACACACACACACAAACACCACACACACACACACAAACACCACACACACACACCACACACAAACACAACACACACACAACCACCACACACACAACCACCACACACACATACACACACCACATACCACACACACCGCAGACCATCCACACTACACACATCATACAGAACACACACTACACACACCACACACAACACATACCACACACAATACACCACACACAACACACCACACAACACACACTATACACCACACACACACACCACACATATCACACACACATCACACCACACCATACACACACACACACCACACATCACACACATACACCATACACCACACACACCACACACCACACACACACTGCACACCACACACCACACATACACACCACACATATACACTACACATATACATAACACATACACCATACAAACACACCACACACACATCCACACACATCTACACACCTCACACACACACACACATATCCCTATAAATATCAGACACACCACCAACACACTATGGACCCAACATACACACATCGACACAAAGACACAACATTAAAACACACATATTAAAACCACACAACATACATTCACACACACACCCATAGCCGTACACCACACACACCACCCCCAAACACACACACAGCCTACACACATAAACACAAACACTACACACCAAATACACTACACACACCACACACACACACACACGCCACCCACACAACATATCACAAACACACAAAACACACCCCACACAGACAACCACACTCATACCACAAACACGCCCACACACAACACACACTACACATACCAGACACACCACACACACCCCACACATCCACACACACACCACACACACAGATACCGCAAACACACATCCACACATACATCCACATACTCACACACACACATCCACACAAACACACCACACACACACACCACACACACACCACACAAACACACACACACTACACACAACACACACTACACACATCACACACACCGCAAGCACACAAACCAAACAACACACACTACACACACCATACACCACACACAAACACCATTCACACACCACACACACACATACACACACCACACCACACACTCAAACACCACACACACCACACGCGACACACACTACACATCATACAGAACACACACTACACACACCACACACCATACACAACACATCACACACAACAAACCACACACACAAACAGAACCACACAACGCACACTACACACACAACACACACCACACACAACACACCACACACAACACACACAAACAGAACCACACTACACACACCACACTCACACACCACACATATCCAACACACATCCCCCTCACATATCCACACAAACACACCACCCATTACACAAACACACACTACACACACCCAACACACAACACACACACACACATCACACCACACCATACACACACACACACCAAACACACACACCACACAACACACACACATCACACCACACCATACACACACCACACACTGCAGAACACACCACACACACACACACACCCCACACACACACACCACACACACACACCACACACCACACACCACACACACATATTACACATATACTACACATCTACACATAACACATACACCCCACACACACATACACTACACACAATACACATACACCACACACACACACCACACACGGCACACACACAGCACACACACACACACAACACACACACACACTACACACACACAACACACAACACACACACATATACACCACACACACACCACACACCACGCACATACAATACACTATACACCACACACCACACCATACACAAACACAAACCACACACAAAGAACATACCACACACATAAACCACACACACCACACACATAAACCCCACACACACCACACACATAAACCACACACACACCACACACATAAACCACACACACACCACACACACACCACACACACACCACACACACTACACCACATACACCACACACACTACACCACATACATCACACACATAAACCACATACATAAACCACACACACCACACACACTACACATCATACACCACACACACATACAACATACACACACAAACCACACACACAAAGAACACACCACACACAAACCACACACATAAACCACACACATAAACCACACACACAACACACATAACCCACACACACACCACACACATAACCCACACACACTCCACACACATAAACCACACACACACCACACACACCACACGCATGAACCACATTCATAAACCACACACACATACCACACACACACTACACACCATACACCACACACACACCACACACATAAACCACATACACACCACACACATAAACAAAACACATAAACCACACACACACAAAACACATAACACACACAATACACACACCACACACACACACAGCACACACACACACACCACACATAAACCCGACACATACACCACACATATAAACCCGACACATACACCACACGCATGCACCACACACATAAACAACACATATACACCACACACCACTAACACACTACACGCATGCACCACACGAACACACAACACACATACACCATACACACACACACACTTTACACTCCACACAAACATAGCACACACATACACAACACACATACACCACACAAACACAGAAAACCCAGAAAACACACACCACAAACACAACACACACACCACACACATACACCACACACACACCACAAACACACACCACCCACACACCACAAACACACACACCACACACACACACACACCACACACACACACCACACACACTACACCACATACACCACACACACTACACCACATACATCCCACACATAAACCACATACATAAACCACACACACCACACACACTACACATCATACACCACACACACATACCACACACACACACAAACCACACACACAAAGAACACACCACACACAAACCACACACATAAACCACACACATAAACCACACACACCACACGCATGAACCACATTCATAAACCACACACACATACCACACACACACTACACACCATAAACCACACACACACCACACACATAAACCACATACACACCACACACATAAACAAAACACATAAACCACACACACACAAAACACATAACACACACAATACACACACCACACACACACACAGCACACACACACACACCACACATAAACCCGACACATACACCACACATATAAACCCGACACATACACCACACGCATGCACCACACACATAGACAAAACACATATACACCACACACCACTAACACACTACACGCATGCACCACACGAACACACAACACACATACACCATACACACACACACACTTTACACTCCACACAAACATAGCACACACATACACAACACACATACACCACACAAACACAGAAAACCCAGAAAACACACACCACAAACACAACACACACACACCACACACATACACCACACACACACCACAAACACACACCACCCACACACCACAAACACACACACCACACCACACACACCACACACACACACACACACCACACACACACACCACACACACACACACCACACACAAACACACCACACACACACACCACACACACACACACACCACACCACACACCACGCACACACACACCAGACACCACACACACACACACACCACACACACACACACACACAAATACACCACTCACACAGACCACACAACACACACACAGACACACACACACCACAGAACACACACACACAACACACACACCACACAACACACACACACACAACACACACACAGACACACACACAACACACACACACAACATACACACACAGACACACACACACACCACACAACACACTCACACACAACACACACACACCACATACACACAAAACCAACAATTAGTAAGCTACAACTATACATTTATTCACCCAACATTTGTTGATATCTCTGGGGTAACATCTAATTGTTTATATATGTCATGTTTTATCTAGTAACCCCCTCACACACATACCACACCACCTAGCTCCCCCCACACATACCACATCACCTAGATCCACCCCCACATTCATACCACAACATTCAGCTCCCCACATACCACACCTAGCCTCTTCCCTCCCCCACATACGACACCTAGCCTCTTCCCTCCCCCACATACCACACCTAGCCTCTTCCCTCCCGCACATACCACTCTTAGTCTCTTCCCTCCCACACATACCACACCTAGCCTCTTCCCTCCCACACATACCACACCTAGCCTCTTCCCTCCCCCACATACCACACCTAGCCTCTTCCCTCCCACACATACCACACCTAGCCTCTTCCCTCCCCCACATACCACACCTAGCCTCTTCCCTCCCCCACATACCACACCTAGCCTCTTCCCTCCCCCACATACCACACCTAGCCTCTTCCCTCCCCCACATACCACACCTAGCCTCTTCCCTCCCACACATACCACACCTAGCCTCTTCCCTCCCCCACATACCACACCTAGCCTCTTTCCTCCCCCACATACCACACTTAGCCCCTTCCCTCCCCCACATACCACACTTAGCCTCTTCCCTCCCACACATACCATACTTAGCCCCCCCCCCCCCACACACACACACACACACACACTAACAGAGCCACATATTCCTGGCCAACTCTGTGCCACAATGTTCTGTAACATTCGATCTCTCCATACCCTGACACACGGCCGCACAACATGGACAGACATTCAGAACAAGGAACATACTCAAGTTTACTAATTGTGTCAGAGCGTTCATCAACAAGACGAACCCATGGCTCAGAGAACGGACATGACTACAGGACATGCTCTTGGTTATTGGTTCTAAGAAAACGGATACTTCTTGTGGATCCAACATGATCTAAGGTCCCCAGTGGAGGTCATCTACCCTTCCCTAACCCTCTTGATCTATCTTCCACCCTCTACCGTTCACCCTGCCATCCCACCCCTCCTCTCTCCCTCTGTCTACCCCTCCTTCCCCCCTCCCTCCCCCTCTCCCCCTCTATCTTCCCCTTCTCCCCTCCCCCTCTCCCTCTCTGTCTACCACTTCTCCCCTCTCCCCCTCTGTCTTCCCTCCCCCTTCCCCCTCTGTCTACCCCTTCTCCCCCTACCCCTCTCTCTCCCCATGAGTCTACTCCTCCTCCCCCCTCCTCCCCCTCCCTCTCTTCCTCTCCCCTTCCCCTCTCCACCTCTGTCTACCCCTTCTCCCTATCCCCCTCCTTCTCGCCCCCCCTCTGTCTAGCCCTCCTATCCCATCCTCCTCTCCCTCTCCCCCTCTGTCTACCCCTCTTCCCCAATCCCCCTCTCCCCCTCTGTCTACCCCTCCTCCCCAATCATCCTCTCCACCTCTGTCCACCCATTTTCCCCCTCCCCCTCCTCCCCAATCATCCTCTCCACCTCTGTCTACCCCTTCTCCCTATCCCCCTCCTTCTCGCCCCCCCTCTGTCTAGCCCTCCTATCCCATCCTCCTCTCCCTCTCCCCCTCTGTCTACCCCTCTTCCCCAATCCCCCTCTCCCCCTCTGTCTACCCCTCCTCCCCAATCATCCTCTCCACCTCTGTCCACCCATTTTCCCCCTCCCCCTCCTCCCCAATCATCCTCTCCACCTCTGTCTACCCCTTCTCCCCCTCCCCCTCCTCCCCAATCCCCCTTTGTCTACCTCTCCTCCCCAATCCCCCTCTCCCCCTCTGTCTACCCCTCCTTCCCAATCATCCTCTCCCCCTCTGTCTACCCCTTCTCCCCCTCCCACTCCTCCCCTGCCCCTCTCCACCTCTGTCTAGCCCTCTTATCTCCTCCCCTCTCACTCTCTGTCTTCCCCTCCTCCCCCATTCCCCTCTCCCCCGTCTGTCTACTCCTCCTTGTCCTTCCCCCTCTCCCTCTCCACCTCTGTATACCCCTCCTTGTCCTTCCCCCTCTCACTCTGCACCTCTGTCTAGCCCTCCTCCCCCTCTCCCCATCTGTCTACCCCTCCTCCCCCTCCCCCTCTTCCTCTTTCCTCTGTCTACCACTCCTCCCCAATCTCCCTCTCCCTCTCTGTCTACCCCTCCTATCTCCTCCCCCTCTCCCCCTCTGTCTACCCCTCCTCCCCCACCACCCTCTCCCCCTCTGTCTCCCCTCCTATCCCCTCCCCCTCTTCCTCTCCCCCTCTGTCTACCCCTCCTCCCAATCCACCTCTCCCTCTTGCCCCTCCCACCACAAAGCTTTAGTCATCGACACATTAATCTCCCTTTGTTTCATAAATCAGCTGTCAATTTAACCAACATCTAAGTTTTATGAATTGATTCAATCATGGTCTGTGTGCTATGGATTGATTCAAACATGGTCTATGTGCTTTGGATTGATTCAGTCATGGTCTATGTGCTATCGATTGATTCAATCATGGTCTGTGTGCTATGGATTGATTCAATCGTGGTCTGTGTGCTATGCATTGATTTAATCATGGTCTATGTGCTATGGATTGATTCAATCATGGTCTGTGTGCTATGGATTGATTCAATCATGGTCTATGTGCTATGGATTGATTCAATCATGGTCTGTGTGCTATGAAATGATTCAATCATGGTCTATGTGCTATGGATTGATTCAATCATGGTCTATGTGCTATGGATTGATTCAATCATGGTCTATGTGCTATGGAATGATTCAATCATGGTCTGTGTGCTATGGAATGAATCGTAAGTCCACGTGGACAATATGCCGGAATCGTAGGTGAAGAATATCTGAATTGGGCAGCAGCGTCATTCTGGGCGGCCTTGGTCCACAGCTGAGAGAGAGGGCTGGTCGGCCTTGGTCCACAACTGAGAGATAGAGGGCTGGTCGGCCTTGGTCCACAACTGAGAGATAGAGGGCTAGTCAGCCTTGGTCTACAACTGAGAGATAGAGGGCTGGTCGACCTTGGTTCACAACTGAGAGAGGGCTGGTCGGCCTTGGTTCACAACTGAGAGATAGAGGGCTAGTTAGCCTTGGTCTACAACTGAGAGATAGAGGGCTAGTCGGCCTTTGTCCACAACTGAGAGATAGAGGGCTAGTCGGCCTTGGTCCACAACTAAGATATAGAGGGCTAGTCGGCCTTGGTCCGCAACTGATAGATAGAGGGCTAGTCGGTCTTGGTCTACAACTGAGAGATAGAGGGCTAGTCGGCCTTGGTCCACAACTGAGAGATTGAAGGCTAGTCGGCCTTGGTCCACAACTGAGAGATAGAGGGCTGGTCGGTCTTGGTCCACAACTGAGAGATAGAAGGCTAGTTGGCCTTGGTCCACAACTGAGAGATAGAGGGCTAGTCGGCCTTGGTCCACAACTGAGAGATAGAGGGCTGGTCGACCTTGGTCCACAACCGAGAGATCATTTACATTTAAGACTAACATACCCGGTGGAGCTGCCTATCATGGACACATAGAGACCTACTGTTGACCTTCACTAAAGACCTATCGTTGTGGGACCTCCATTAAAGACCTGTCGTGGAACCTTCACTAAAGACCTATCGTAGAACCACTGCTAGAGACCTATCGTGAACCTCCACTAAAAACCTATCGTTGTGAGACCTCCACTAAAGACATATCATGGACCTCCACTAAAGACCTGTCGTGGAACTAAGACACAGTTTCCCTTCTATTATGTGTCTTGTATCCTGAGACAAGTGCACCTACGATGCCATTCAGTGCTTCTGTCTCAACCCTGTTTAATTAACCTGGTCACTGGGAACAAACACTGTGCACCTACCACAACCTGACAGTCTTGGAACACGGAGATCATATTTCATGCTGTTTCAAGCTCTCTTCCTCTGTTGATGACGCGGCATACATGTACAGAGACATAATGATGTCGACCTGAATGTCCCTGTCCAACTGTTGCTATGTGTCCGGTGCACTAGCGGAGATGGTGAACCGATCTACATGACCAGGGTTTACCACCTAACAGTCGGTACGTCGCTGCCAGTAGAAACCTACCCTTTTTCTATTCTGACTTCTAGCTTAGCATCACTGAGTTACTACAGCCATTTTGTGGTGGATTTGTTGGATGCAGAAGAGGGATCCACTGGATTGTCCAAGATCATGCGCCGCCGCTGCTGTAGAGTCCAGACTAATAGCTAACCTTTAACTTTATGATTATAATTGAAGGGATTGGCGCTCGCTCTCTCACTCTCTCTATCTCTTCGTCTCTCTCTATTTCTCTCTTTATATCTCAACCTGTCTCCCTGTTTCTCTCTCTCTTTCTCTTTCTCTCTCTTTCTCTCTCTCTCCCTCACCCCCCCCCCCCCCCCTCTCTCTCTCCATTTCGCAGTGTGCAACATTCGTTGACAACCGAGTACTTCTAGATACGACTTCAGTCTAAACTGGATTTCAATTCTCAGGAGTGCCATCCTTTGTCTCAGATCTGCCCTTCTCAGACCGTTAGGACCCCACTTCGATACTGTCAGCCCCGTGTTTCAGATCTGCCCTTCTTGGACCGTTATCACCCCACTTCGGTGCCTTCTTCGATACTGTCAACCCTTTGTGTCGGCTCTTCCCGTCTCTGACTGTTTGCTGCCGTGCTAAGGTCATGAACAATGACTCTGGTCTACTTCCCCAGGTAATGGGCCCACATCTTCAATCGAGTCTGGTCTACTTCCCCAGGTAATGGGCCCACATCTTCAATCGAGTCTGGTCTACTCCCACAGGTAATGTGCCCACATCTTCCATCGAGTCTGGTCTACTCCCACAGGTAATGGGCCCACATCTTCCATCGAGTCTGGTCTACTCCCCCAGGTAATGGGCCCACATCTTCCATCGAGTCTGGTCTACTCCCCTTGGTAATGTGCCCACGTGTTCCATCGAGTATCGTCTACTCCCCCAGGAAATGTGCCCACATCTTCTATCGAGTCTGGTCTACTCCCCTAGGTAATGGGCCCACATCTTCCATCGAGTCTGGTATACTCCCCCAGGTAATGTGCCCACATCTTCCACCGATTCTGGTCTACTCCCCAGGTAATGGGCCCACATGTTCCATTGTTCCCGACGAGCCGTATCCCGGAGACCCAACGGATGATATACATATCTCCCTATTTTTCACTCTGTTCCCTCCACTCTCCAGTTTTCTTCTGATCCTCTCTTTGTCCCATACAGACAGGACAGAAACATGATGGACTTGCTGGACATGCCTATGCACCAGGCCATGCACAAGGGCACGTGGCTGTGTTACCTGCGCACATATCATCCTCTCTCGCTCGATTACCTCCTCTAAAGCAGAGTTCTTCGTCGAATGGGGGTTCACACATTTAAGTTCAGCAACCTCTTCTACTCCATCCTCTGTCACCAGTGGGGTATGACAACCATTGGGGACACTGGTCTAGAACTGCGTGAGTATTTCCAACAACTTCTCAATGATATCCAATATGGACGGGTTCCCAAATTGCCAGCCGCTTCAATGGTCTTGAGCACCGGGGTAAGGCTGACGTTAGTGTCACTGGTCTAGCTTCTTCCTTCTCTGACACCGGGGTAAGGTTGACGTTAGTGTCACTGGTCTAGCTTCTTCCTTCTCTGACACCGGGGTAAGGTTGACGTTAGTGTCACTGGTCTAGCTTCTTCCTTCTCTGACACCGGGGTAAGGCTGACGTTAGTGTCACTGGTCTAGCTTTTTGCTTCTCTGACGATCGTCATCGATTCGCAGTTGAGAACAGACTGACCTTCAACATGGGTTGCCTCCAACCACATGGCATTACTATCTTCCATTTGTTTTCTTAAAATCTCATACTGCAGCCCCCCCCCCCCCCCCTCACCCATTAGCCTTCCCGTTCTTTCCTCCCACTCATATCACCGTTTTGTCTTGTCCGAATTTGGCCGCCATTGACCAGTCCGGCCGTGTCCCACTTCCTACGCCTTCCTGGTCAGCTAATCTGACCTTTGTCCGACACTTTGAGTCCAGCTCCCGACCTAACAGGTCGCGATGTCAGACGTTTCCTGAGATAAGTACCCTATTGTTTCCTTATATGTTGACATCCCCCAAACATGTATGCATCCCTTCTTCTATGATTTGCTAGTTCAGCATCGTTGTTATTTATTGTCCATGATGAAGGCCTAATGGTCGTAACGTAGGTTTTGTTCGTGTTCTCGCCTCGGGGCCGGTAGCTGACCATACCCATTAAACAAATGATTACATTTAATTTATTATTTTCATTAATGTTTTTCTGATGATATACAACAGTGTACTGGGGCGTCACTCTCACACCGAGGAGCTAAACTGGCCACGGTCCGGTTAGGATTTGCCCGTCGAAAGGTGACCCTTAGCACACTTACTGGCCCTAAACCTGATAATATAGGATTAGGATTCTTTAACCAGACGGTGACCTTCAACTTGGTTAAAAACGCAAGAGTTCTAAAACTGTTATACTGTCCTACTTTTATACTGTCCTACTGTTATACTGTCCTACTTTTATACTGTCCTACTGTTATACTGTCCTACATTTATACTGTCCTACTGTTATACTGTCCTACTGTTATACTGTCCTACTTTTATACTGTCCTACTTTTATACTGTCCTACTTTTATACTATCCTACTGTTATACTGTCCTACTGTTATACTGTCCTACTTTTATACTGTCCTACTGTTATACTGTCCTACTTTTATACTGTCCTACTGTTATACTGTCCTACTGTTATACTGTCCTACTTTTATACTGTCCTACTTTTATACTGTCCTACTGTTATACTGTCCTACATTTATACTGTCCTACTGTTATACTGTCCTACTGTTATACTGTCCTACTTTTATACTGTCCTACTTTTATACTGTCCTACTGTTATACTGTCCTACTGTTATACTGTCCTACTTTTATACTGTCCTACTTTTATACTGTCCTACTTTTAGCTCGCGGTTCTGAGGCTGCTGGCTGCTATGGTGGGACCTGACGTGGTGGGACGTGTCGTCCGCGGTGGGTCCTGACGAGGTGGGTCCTGAAATGGTTGGTCCTGACGTGGTGGGTCCTGACGTGGTGGGGCATGCCGTCCGTGGTGGATCCTGACGTGGTGGAGCGTGCCGTCCGGGATGGGTCCTGACGTGGTGGAGCGTGCCGTCCGGGGTGGGTCCTGACGTGGTGGATCCACTGAGTCGAAACCTGTTACAGAACTACCACTAGAGAAACATTGATCTATAGCTGTTTCGGTATTCATAAGCGTCATTTCTGGCTACACAAGAACGTAAAATATGGTTACACATAAACGTCAATTCTTGTTACACATAAACGTCAATTATGGGTACATATAAACGTCATTTCTGGTTACACATAAACGTCAATTATGTATTACATATAAGCGTCATTTCAGGCTACACAAAGTCACACAGCTGTGACTTGTGATATACCGATGAGTGTGAGGCTCACGTGCCCTTCGTGTATGACTCCACAAAGACGATAATGTCACGATATGAGTATGGCTACTTGCAGGAAGCCTGTGTCGAACCTCCTCCAGTAGTTATTTATGTAGCACTTTGTTTTCGCAAAGAACCTTGCCTGATCGCCGACTACAATGTTCATAAGAAGGTGGAGATGTCCTAGTTTGTCCTTACCAGTGATGGAGTGGAGGGGAAAGACGCCCCTGGAACCACACAGACCCAACTCAGATTCACCGTCCTTACCTAAAACAGTTGCAGCTAACATTGCCTAGCCACTTCTGGAACATTACCATCCTTGCTGGGGAACATCCGACATTCCAACATTGGTCAAAGTGTTGTCTACATTCACAAACAGGGGCGCCCCACAATTAGCGTGTCGAGTCTACATTCACAAACAGAGGCGCCCCACAATTAGCGTGTCGAGTCTACATTCACAAACAGAGGCGCCCCACAATTAGCGTGTCGAGTCTACATTCACAAACAGAGGCGCCCCACAATTAGCGTGGCGTGTCTACATTCACAAACAGAGGCGCCCCACAATTAGCGTGGCGAGTCTACATTCACAAACAGAGGCGCCCCACAATTAGCGTGGCGTGTCTACATTCACAAACAGAGGCGCCCCACAATTAGCGTGGGGAGTTGGTTCTCACTACATGTTGACCACGTGCGAGCTCTCGATAGCCTCGTCATCAGAGAAATCTCGAATGTTCTCTGGTCTGATAGGTTGTGGTCGCTGGGGCCTGGCGAAGGTGATGGCGTCATGCACATCAACAAAGAAGTGGCCCTGCGGGATCTTGTCAAACACACCGGCCCGTTTCATGGTGCATCTGATGCCAGCGGAGCATCCGGCCAGGAAGAGCTTGATGTTCACATGGTTGTACTCTGTATAGATGTGGCTCAGCACGTTCGTCCCAGAGGCGTCCATGTAGTTGATAGGCGAGCAGTCCACGATCACGTGGTGAATCTTGCGCATCAAGCGGAGCTTCTCGTCCGTCAACATCTCATCTCCGTCGTCAGGATCTTCCACGTAGTCGTCGAAGCTAATGGAATAGAGAGACACCAGGGACTCGCTGTTCTTCAACTTATCCAGACCCCCACCCTCCCGTCGCTTGGTGACGTTGGCACTTTGCGTGTCTGATCTGACGTGTCCATTGTCGCCCTTGTCCAAGAAGATCGGTTTGTCTGTGCTTGGTAGTCGAACTCTCCTGCCATCAAGTTTGTCTGCTACGGAAGTTGGCTCTGTCGAGTCTCGCAAGGTTTCAGCGTCACCGTCGGAACTAGACAAGTCAGGAGTCGAGACAGAGTCATGTTTGACGTGCTCGTTGACAGACTTCAGGATGGACAGCTTGGGCAGGGCCGGCATGTCGGGATGTAAGACATGCTTCTCATTCTGTTCCAGGTGCCCTGTCATGATGAAGTTGTTGTCTGTCTCTGGGGCCAGTCCTTGGGAGATTCTCTCGTCATTAATTGTTTTCAACCTCTTCTCTCTCTTCTGCAAACCCTTCAACAACTTCCTGGGGTTGACAGTCTTCCGGTACAAGAAGCTCCGGAAGATCTCGGCGTTAGCGTAGTACAGGCTGGACTGGAACCTGAAGACCTTGACACCGGGGATCTCCGAGGAGTCCTTGTACTTGTTATGGGGTACCAGGGTGGGGTCTTTCTTGGTGTATCCAAGCTTGAACCCTCTGGCAAATTGTGTTTGGAGAACCACGCATATAAGAGAGATTCCCACCCCGATACCCAGGCCTACATCGATGTCCAGGAAGACGGTGGAGAAGAAAGTGAAGGACCAGATGACAAAGTCGAACTTGTTGATGAGCCAATACTTCCGGCAGTCGATAATCTGAATGAAGAGGTTTTTCAGAGCAATGAAAATGATGGCCCCAAGAACGGCTTTAGGCAGCTCTCTGAACAGGGCCGCTACAATCATGATGACCAGGAGCATGAGGACACAGCTGAAGAAGCCGTTGACTGTGGTCTTAGCGTTCATAGTGCTGGCAACCATTGACCTGGGTGGAGCTACGCATGATGGGATGCACTTGAGGAAGGAGCTGCCCAAGTTACACAGACCGTAGGAGATCATCTCCTGGCTATCGTCCACCTCATAGTTGTGCTTTTTGGCGCAGATTTTGGCGATGGCGATCGTGTAGGCGAAGGTCAAGATGGCGATTACAAAGGAGTCCACGATGTAGTTGGAGGCGACCTTTAGGCCCTCAACTGGAATCTTAGGTACAGGAATGCCCAAGGGAATCTCTCCAACCACAGCGATACCAAACCTCTCTCTGAAGTTACCGAAGTAGGAAGCGACTGTTCCAAAAATAACAATGAAAAGCTCGATAGGAATGGGAGCAAAGAGCTTTTGCTTGTAGCGCTCATTGACACACTCTTTGACGAACCAGATCGCTGCTATACAGATGAGAGCAATGATAATGGCAGCGAAGTTGGCTTTCATGATGGCGTCGAAGATGTCCCGGTATGTCCAGATAATTTTGAACATGCCCGGGTACCGGTTTACCCGGATACCCAACATGGGAGGTAACTGTGTTGTGCCAATGTGAACAGCGGCAGCAGACGTGAAGGCAGCAAAAAATGAATCTGACAGATAGGAGGTGATGAAGCCAAGCTTGAGGAAGCCAAGGATCACCAACATGATCCCTATAATGAGAGTCAGGCCCATGGCCACCTCTTCTTTATAGTCCATGTATTCCTGGACATCGTCCAAACTGGTACCATTCACGGCTTGATCTTTGATCCAAGGCTTATCGGCCACCCATAACTGGCTCTCTCGGTCAACGGTCGTCGCGGTTAGCAGACAGATCACGGCGCTCGTTCCCATGGAAACGTGAGCAGATGTTCCGAAGAAGATGTAAATAAGTGGCGGCCAAAGGGACGTGAATAGGCCGTTCTCGATCTTGGCTGAAGCCAGCTGGCCGAAGGCCAAGGCCTGGGGGATGTGAATGGTGCCCACAGACAAACCAGCGAACACGTCCACGATGCCAAACTCTTTCAGCTTGTAATAGCGCAGAAACTTGATCAGCGGGATGTAGCCCGTGACCAGCCTCCACAATCTACGCTTGCTGCAGAAACAGGCCTCTTTCATCTTTTGGCAAGCGGTGACTGGGTCGTCTTCTCCCTTACATCGGAGGTGCAGCTCATCAAAGGCGGTTTGTGTGAACGGGGCTCGTGATATCATGACCTGAAATAGGAGAACATTCACGGTTAATTTAGAGAACATAACATACATTTGACCTGGTCTTCTACAATCTGGAGAATAGACCCTGACAACTACCTGGGGCATGTCTTCTGTCACTTAACATCTGACAAGATCTGGCTGGTGTTATAGACTCACTCTATCACCACTTAACATCTGACAAGATCTGGCTGGTGCTAGTGACTCACTCTATCACCACTTAACATCTGACAAGATCTGGCTGGTGCTAGGGACTCACTCTATCATCGCTTAACATCTGACAAGATCTGGCTGGTGCTAGTGACTCACTCTATCACCACTTAACATCTGACAAGATCTGGCTGGTGTTATAGACTCACTCTATCATCGCTTAACTTTCCACCTTACAACTATCACTCCTTAACTCACAACTCTAATTAAAACACTTAACACTTATTTTAACAACAGCAAAAACAAATGAATGTTTATTTAATAAAGAGCATACACATTAAAATAATAATACTAGGCATGTGAATCGTTTTCTATCGTAACAAACTCTAACTCTAACTATAACTCTAACTATAACTCTAACTCTAACTATAACTCTAACTCTAACTATACTGACTCTCAAGAGTTTCGTACATCTAAAACAGGTATTTCTCTTGCACTAAAATAGTCCTGGGTCGTGTTACTTGATCAATTCTAGCAAATGTTCAGTTCCTTGTTCCCATTTGAGTTGATACAAGTCTATCTAGCTAATTGTTCTCTGTCCTATCAATCTGTTCTCGCTCGTCTGGTGACCTTATGTCCCACCTCTCAGCTTCTGCAAAGTACGTGTCTTCTGAGCCTCTTGTCTCGTCTTGACGTCAGGGCGACGTTTACAGTAATTAGATCTTCTGGGTACTCTTCTTCCTCGTCTAGTCAGGAAATCGGTGACTACAGTGGACCTTACACTGCGGTAGGTTCCCACTTCTGCGGTAGGTTCCCACTTAAGTCTAACGCTCTTGTAGACAGTGGTTCTCGTGTTTAGGACAGACGACAGTGGTTCTCGTGTCTAGGACAGACGACAGTGGTTCTCGTGTCTAGGACAGACGACAGTGGTTCTCGTGTCTAGGACAGACGACAGTGGCTCTCGTGTTTAGGACAGACGACAGTGGTTCTTGTGTCTAGGACAGACGACAGTGGTTCTCGTGTCTAGGACAGACGACAGTGGTTCTCGTGTATAGGACAGACGACAGTGGTTCTCGTGTCTAGGACAAACGACAGTGGTTCTCGTGTCTAGGCCAGACGACAGTGGTTCTCGTGTCTAGGCCAGACGACAGTGGTTCTGTTACTGTGGTTGTTAGTCCAAGGGCAACACCTGTGTTACGACGTGGTGCCCGGAACGACAGCTTCGTGTTTAAGTAACACGTCTCCTCCTGACGAGTATGCAGACGGATGCTACTCAGGGACTTTGAAGTCGGTGTCACGTGTGACAGGTGTCAGCATCCACTCAAACAGGACATCACACACAGACAGATGCTTACAGGTGCGGGGTCTCTGGTTCCATCTCAGTGCTAGTCTGCTACGGTGACTTCTCTATTTGTATCTCACTATTCTAGTTGCTTACTGACTATGTTCTGTGGTCTAACCTAGCATCACAGTCAGTAGTCTTCTGCCCTATAATCTCTTTTTTGCCCGGTAGTCTTCTCTGCTCTTGGTTATCTCCCCGTAATACCCTGATCTCTCAGCTTATAACCTATTCTCCTCACTTCGGCCAATGACTTCTGTTTGTCTTCAGTTACTGCGCCTCCACTTTCCTTGAGCTACCCTTTCTAGAGAAAGGATAGCTTGTTTTGAACCTTCTATGTGACTTAAAGAATTTTCAACAATGGCTGTTCTATGTACTCCATCTTTCGGACATGATTCTCAAGTTATGCATGGGTACCATGAACGGTATTTTCAGGGCTTCCCTGACGCTGGCTCATTGGACCCTTGTACTTCTGTTACACTAGCTCGTCACACGGCAAGTACAGTCAGTCACTGACAAGATCTGGCAAGTTCGTCACACAACAAGCAGTTATTAATCATGTTACAGAAAGAATGACAGTTTCAAATTAAAACCGAAACAGCAAATCTCGTGTCCTCTCGCGAACAGACCAGTCTCTGTTCCTATCTGTAACCAATGACCTGTCTCTATTCCTATCTGTAACCAATGACCTGTCTCTATTCATATCTGTAACTAATGACCTGTCTCTATTCCTATATGTAACTAATGACCTGTCTCTATTCCTATCTGTAACTAATGACCAGTCTCTGTTCCTATCTGTAACTAATGACCAGTCTCTGTTCCTATCTGTAAATAATGACCTGTCTCTGTTCCTATCTGTAACTAATGACCAGTCTCTGTTCCTATCTGTAACTAATGACCAGACTCTGTTCCTATATGTAACTAATGACCTGTCTCTGTTCCTATCTGTAACTAATGACCTGTCACTGTTCCTATCTGTAACTAATGACCTGTCTTTGTTCCTATCTGTAACTAATGACCTGTCTCTGTTCCTATTTGTAACTAATGACCTGTCTCACGTACAGCTCTGTCTTCTGTCATTGACGGTCTCTCTTCAGACGGCTGGGGCCTGCATACTCTAAACATAAACCATCCTGGTTGGGATATTATATCTTCTGTGTGATGGAGTTGGATGCCTGCATTTACCCAGCCGTCTAAGACTTGTCTACCTCTCTAGCCTGACATGTTCACTCAGTGAAGGTGTACCAGCCGTCTAAGACTTGTCTACCTATCTGGCCTGACATGTTCATCAGTGAATGTTTAACAGCCGTCTAAGACTTTTTGACCTCTCTAGCCTGACATGTTCACTCAGTGAAAGTTTAACAGCCGTCTAAGACTTGTCTACCTCTCTAGCCTGACATGTTCACTCAGTGAAGGTTTAACAGCCGTCTAAGACTTGTCTACCTCTCTAACCTGACATGTTCACTCACTGAAGGTTTAACCTGCCGTCTAAGACGTGTCTACCTCTTTAGCCTGACATGTTCACCCAGTGAAGGTATAACCAGCCGCCCATCGCTTGTCCAACTCACCAGTATGACAGCCTCAGTGAGGGTGCAGTTTCTCCCATGCTCCATTCATTCCACATTTCTTTGACAAGCTGTTGTTGACTAACATTCTCTGCTCCTTCCTAGATGACCTGGTTTCCACTGTCTCTCCTACCTCATCCCCAAAACTGAAGTCCTTAACGTTCAATTTGACATGAGCAATTTAGATGTGTGTACTTTTATGTGCCGTTTCATATTTCATTTTTCATATTTCATATTCCGTAATTCATATTTCATATTTCATTTTGTAAATTTCATTTTTCATATTTGATATTCCGTAATTAATGTTTCATATTTCATTTGTCATATTTCATATTCAGTAATTCATGTTTAATATTACATTTGTCATATTTCATGTTTCACATTTAATGTTGCCAATTTCAAATTTCGTTTTTCATTTTTCATATATTATGTTCAATATCCTACTTTTCATATTTCATCTTCCTTATTTCATTTGTCCTTTTTCATATTTAATGTTTCGTATTTAATAGTTCATATTTCATATTTAATGTTTCGTATTTAATAGTTCATATTTCATATTTCATCTTCCTTATTTCATTTTTAATGTTTCATTATTCATATTTATTTTTTCATGTTTAATGATTCAAATTTCATTTTGTCATATTTCATGTTTTGAGTTTGAGATAAAGTAAATGATAACAGCAGCTGACCTTGGTTCCTTGGCCAGGCACGGAGAGCACGTGACTTGGAGCGTGCACTTCGGACTTGATCTGGCTGGTGTCCTCAACACCCATTGTTGATCTGAGGTCGCTTGCAGCTTCGTCTGTTGGGTCTAGCTACAGCAGGCAGTGTCTGCGGTAATCTGTGGGGATAGATAGACAATTTTAGGTAATCTGTGGGGATAGAAGCATTGTCAGTCAGCCATTGTCAGTCACCCATTGTCAGTCACCCATTGTCAGCCACCCATTGTCAGTCCCCTATTGTCAGTCACCCATTGTCAGTCACCCATTATCAGTCACCCATTGTCAGTCACTGGAAACGTAAACCAGCACAAAATGACGCGTATTTGTTGCTTTCCACGACCAAAGCCACAATGTCTCCCAACGACCAAAGTCACAATGTCTCCCAACGACCAAAGTCACAATGTCTCCTCACGACCAAAGTCACAATTTCTCCTCACTACCAAAGTCCCAATGTCTTCTCAAGACCAAAGTGACAATGTCTCCTCATGACCTATGTCACAATGTCTTCTCACGACCAGAGCCACAATGTCTCCTCACGACCAAAGTCACATTGTCTTCTCACGACCAAAGTCACAATGTCTCCTCACGAACAAAGTCACAATGTCTTCTCACGACCAAAGTCACAATGTCTCCTCACGACCAAAGCCACAATGTCTCCCAACGACCAAAGTCACAATGTCTCCTCACGACCAAAGCCACAATGTCTCTCAACGACAAAAGTCACAATGTCTCCTCACGACCAAAGTCACAATGTCTCCTCACGACCAAAGTCACAAACTTGTATTCCAATTATTATTTCATGTTCTTGTGCGACCAGAATGTGTCGGGCGACGACTGACCAAATCTGTTCTATAGTCCGTATCTTAATTCATGAACAAGGTCCGAAGCAATTTTCTACAAAATTCCATGTCAGATCTCCAAATAATGTTTCGCATGCATGATATAGCATATCCCCAACGTTATGTAACAATAAATTTCTCTAAGAAATTGTATGTATTTAAAAAAAAATGTATTCAATAGGCTGTATTAAAGGCAACTTCACTGAATTGGACATAATTTTAACATGTTTAAGGCACACAGTCGTGGTGTTTTAAAAATAGATGTATTGATATATTTAAATACGCTGTTAAAAACAAATTCCTGATCATCTCGTGCACAAAGTAGACTTTTTGTCGAGTACGGAAAACAACCAAGGTCATTCATGCAAAACTGTAGGTCAGATATAGGCGTATCACGATATTATAGTTTGTGGTTCGTTATTGTGACAAATAGTACTTTTTTTTCAAAACCTACATTGATATCAATATCAAAATGAGTTTGAAGTGTACATTTATAACAATGCAGAAGGTTACCGTTTCACTATACGAGTTTTTTCGCAGGGAATCTAAGATGGGTCATTTTATTGCGATATTCATGACCCAGAGAAACGAACGCCATTGGCGCTTGGTCTGGATAGATCATCCTTTTACCGATGTCATAAAACTGGAAATTGTGAAACTGTTGACAAAAAATCAACTTGTTACTCTCTGAAAACTAAAATTAACATTGCAATCTACTGCAGTATTGAAGATTCCAAAAGTACTCTTTGGAAAATTGTAAAAGCCGCCGGCTTTACATTGAGGAAAAATTAAGGTGGCTGGAATATTATATGTCAAAAGCCACATTTGATTGCTGCCAGAAGCAAATACCTGAGACAGATACTTGAACGGCGTAGGCAATGCTAGGATATTGTATGCTTGGACGAATCCTGGATCAATGCTCACCACACCTTTGGTAAAGAATGACAATCAATTGACCTGGATCAATGCTCACCACACCTATGGTATAGAATGACAATGAGTTCACGGTGAACAGAAAAGACAAATTCCAAGCAGCAAAGTGCAGCGCATTATACTAACGTATGCCAGAAGCAGTGACATGCTGAACTTATATGATGCTGAACTTATATTCCAATAAAAAAGGACCTACGGTAGAGACTACCAGACTGCAATGAATGGCCATATTTTCAGGCACTGGTTGACGAAGGATCTGCTTCCAATTCTGGATAGACCGCCATGTCTAGTAATGGAAAATGCATCCTTTCATAATACAGTACCAGAGGAAGACAAAGTATCAACTGCATCAAATACAAAAGCTCAAATTAGGACACGGAATGCTAAAGAAAAAGTGAATTTCGACAACACGTATTTAAAGCCCAGGCTGTTGCAGCTTGCAAGGAAGACAAATAAGACAAAGGTGTATCATATTGACACAATCATTTAAGAGTACGGTCACACTTCTCTGCGACTACCTCCATATCATCCGCATCTAAACCCTATAGAGCTTGTGTGGGCTAAAGTCAAAGGACAAGTTGACCAACAGAACAGGACATTTAAAATGTGTGACGTTGAAGTGCTGACACGTGAGTACCTTTCAAAAATAGACATTCAGTTCTGGAAGAAGTGTGTTGAACATGTGCTCGGGGATGAAGTGTGTTGAACATGTGCTCCAGGAAGAAGAACAGTACTGGCAACGAGATGGATTACAATTTGTCCAGCCAGTAACAATTATCAACCTCTTTGAATCGACAGATTCGGATGATTAATATAATCGTTTGTGGACACGTTGATTAGCAGACTTGGATGAATTAGCGTATGTTTATCAAAACAATTACGTGTATATACAATAACAACAAATACATTTTAATATTCAATCGCTTTAAGCAACATAAATTAGCTGCACGTTTGATACAACCTTGGGGGTCTAAGGGTGACTGAAGGGGTGTACTAACTGTTGCATGTTGGTGCCATTTTTACGATTGTACATAAAGGGCAACACAAACAAACAATTGATCTATCAAGACATTAAGGAGATACGCCCATGAACAAAATGCGACAAGAAATTAACTGCGTACTGTAAAATCTTAAATTTAATGCAATTTCTTTGCAATGGTTCTAAAAGATCAAGAGAAATCGCCGATGTGAAAATGTCTTAACATCTGTGGACTAAATAATATCAACGTTTTAGCGTCGTGGGTATTCTAAGGCTGCATGCGCACAATCATTGGGATCTGACATGGAGTTTGGTAGAAGATTGCTTCAGACCTTGTTCATGAATTACAGACGGACTATAGTGGAACGGTTGGCTTGAGGACAGCGTTACGTGTGTTGTGTAGGCGTGGCAGAGGGCAGGAAACCTCCCTGTCTGAGTTGGGAGGTGAGAGAGAGCAGACAGCCAGCTCTAGCTTGCACACAGGATACAAGGGGATATGTGTGACAAATTGGATGTCAAATCACTGGCTGTTACAATCACGTGATCTGTATCAGGATAAGGTAAGGCCCATTGATATCTTGTAATCCGCTTGAGCCTGGGAGTGGTTAGGTCAACAGAATAACCTATACAATGATTGGCAAATATGGCTACGTGGCCCCTACCGAAACTTCCCACGTGGCGACCACGAATTCATTCGTCTGGGACGAAGTACACCGAAAACAACAGATCATCTGACCATGCAAGCCATATATGACGTTAGGTGACACAATACATGCCGTTAAGTGACACAATACCCGGACATGAGATCTGCCAGCCTCTTCCATACCCGGACATGAGATCTGCCAGCCTCTTCCACACCCGGACATGAGATCTGCCAGCCTCTTCCACACCCGGACATGAGATCTGCCAGCCTCTTCCATACCCGGACATGAGATCTGCCATCCGATAGAAGCAATACAGAAGGAAAGAAACAGCTGTCTAACAGATAAAGAAGTTCCATCGTATCCCACAACTTCTCTGGTTCCCCCTGAGACAAGCCCATTTCTTTCCACCCCCCTCTCAACCCCCAAACCCACCCTCTCAACCCCCAACTCCTCCTCTCAACCCCCAACTCCCCCTCTCAACCCCCAAACCCACCCTCTCAACCCCCAAACCCACCCTCTCAATTGAATCGTCTTCCTCCAACCACCCTACCAATCTCCGCTCCAACCCGCTGATTACGTCTCCTCTAAAACTGTCCATCCTTTCTACCTTTATTCCATAATCGAATTTTTTCCCGCCATCTCAGCTCGTGTTGACTCGCCCCCCCCCTCCCACCCCCTCAACTCGCATCTCCTCCCGCCATCTACGCTCCTGTTTACCCATGTCATGCTTGAAGTCTCTCTGGCTTGTACTGCATGTCGAGATTCTCCTTCTTGGCAGCTTGTACTTCAACCTCATCCAAGAGAAAATGATTCTGACTTGTTCGGCAACTCTTGTTACGTCCTGCTGCTCCATCTGAAGTCTCGTTTGCAAGTTGTGGCAGACATTGTGCTTGTTTTTGTCCTGTTGTATGGGGTCGTCCTAATAGTCCCTGTCCTGAAATCTCATTGCTCCCTTGTGGCAAACACGATTGTCTCTTACTTATATCATCTGCAGATCCTCTTGCAGCACTGTTTTGACATTGGTTCCACCAAATAATAATTTTTTTGTCTGGAAGTTACAATTAAAGACTTTCACTGGAGACAATCACAAATGGGTCAAGGGAAACCAACCACCCACATCTCAACGCATGGGAGCTTACACAGAAATATTTAACTTCGCATGATTTGCCTACATTACTTCCCTTAGTGAATATTTAGATGTTCAACATCTCCGTGAGGTTGGTGTCTCCTGGCTGGGTCGTTGGGTCACTGGGCCACACTGGGTCACTGGACCACACAACTCAGTGGGGTTGGTGTCTCCTTACTGGGTCGTTGGGTCACTGAGTCGTTGGGTTACTGGGCCACACTGGGTCACTGGACCACACAACTCAGTGGGGTTGGTACTCATGACTAGGTCGTTGGGTCACTGGAACACACTGGGTCACTGGACCACACTGAGTCACTGGACCACACAACTCAGTGGTGTTGGTGTCTCATCGGCGGGTAAGACTGGAATCCATTCTGTCCGGCCTAGTATCGATGTATTTGGTGGTTACGACGACAATGGATTGCTGATGAAGCGCCGTCACCCTGGCGGGACGAAAATGTCTGAATTATTTAGGATTCTGAACCATCTACTTGCCCAGAGACTACCACTTTACCTACCTCACCACCGAGAGACTACCACTTTACCTACCTCACCACCGAGAGACTACCACTTTACCTAATTCACCACCGAGAGACTACCACTTTACCTACCTCACCACCCAGAGACTACCACTTTACCTACCTCACCACCCAGAGACTACCACTTTACCTACCTCACCACCCAGAGACTACCACTTTACGTACCTCACCACCCAGAGACTACCACTTTACCTACCTCACCACCCAGAGACTACCACTTTACCTACCTCACCACCGACTCTATCGTTACTAAGAGTAGCTCTCTATCATTACTAAGTGTAGCTCTCTATCGTTACTAAGTGTAGCTTTCTATCGTTACTAAGTGTAACTTTCTATCATTACTAAGTGTAGCTCTCTATCGTTACTAAGTGTAGCTCTCTATCATTACTAAGTGTAGCTCTCTATCGTTACTAAGGGTAGCTCTCTATCGTTACTAAGTGTAGCTCTCTACTGTTACTAAGTGTAGCTCTCTACTGTAACTAAGTGTAGCTCTCTACTGTTACTAAGTGTAGCTCTCTACTGTTACTAAGTGTAGCTCTCTATCGTTACTAAGGGTAGCTCTCTATCGTTACTAAGTGTAGCTCTCTACTGTTACTAAGTGTAGCTCTCTACTGTTACTAAGTGTAGCTCTCTACTGTTACTAAAGGACCAAGATCGTCCTCCCACGTCGTGTCCATATTTCAAAGTTAAATCACATTACACAAACTAAGACAGACTTGTCTGACTACCTGGCTCTAATCTTACGGCAGATGAATGCATGATTGGTGTACGTGCATGTTCTTGTAGCTCGCTGGCTGTACACACTCCAGGCGATCATTAACTGATTGAAGTACGCACAACCACAATCTGTACAACTTTCTCACTACGCGAGCTACTAAGTTGTTCCATTCTCCGAAATACCGTCAGGTAACTACATCCGAGGAGCCGATAAGGAGGAGGTGATGAGGGGAGGGTAGTAAGGGGTAAGTGGTGAGTGGCTTGAATACCAGCCTTCTGACTAGAGAAAAACTTTGTACGACCACACCACCACCCCCCCCCCACAATGCATACTTATTCCCCCATCTCCTCTTCCAGCCACATGTTCTCTTCCCCCCTGCCCTCATCTCGCCCCATGCCCTCATCTCCCCCATGCCCTCATCTCCCCCATGCCCTCATCTCGCCCCATGCCCTCAGCTCGCCCCATGCCCTCATCTCGCCCCCTGCCCTCAGCTCGCCCCATGCCCTAATCTCGCCCCATGCCCTCATCTCGCCCCATGCCCTCAGCTCGCCCCATGCCCTAATCTCGCCCCATGCCCTCAGCTCGCCCCATGCCCTAATCTCGCCCCATGCCCTAATCTCATCCCATGCCCGCAACATCGCCCCATGCCCTTATCTTGCCCCATGCTCTTCCCCAGGTGCCCTCTATCCTTCCCCCATTACCTGTAGCAGCTCTAGCTGGCTGACCTCCCGTAGCAGATGGAGCAAGGGGTCTGCACTAACTATATTCTCACTTCAAACAAATTAACTACGACACTAATGAAAATAAAACACAACAATGAAACTTGATTTCTACCCGTTCACAACAGACTCTCCAATCTTCACTCTAAACACGAAATTGGCTGGCTCTAGAAATATGAAATAAACTAAACTAAAAGAAACTTAATTATAAATTACCACTTGATAAACGAACAGCTAATTTATAGTGGAACTGTAACTTCAGACAAACTGAACGTTGATAGACGTACCGTGGATTGCCACAGGATGGAAGGTCTGTGTTTGTTCTTCAACCCAGGGGATTTCGTCCGTGGTCCTATTCTCTTCGTCGTCTGTGGCTTGTAGTGATGGTTGAAGCGCTGGATCGATGTGCAAGTCAAATATCTCTCTAGTTAGACGCCGGATTCTCTGAGAGAATTCTGTTAGACGCTGAATTCTTAACAGCGTTGCAAATAAAGTAGTATTTAAGATGACACGTGTTCCTCGTGACTGACTACAATATCTCGTTCAATCATTAATGTCATTACGTTACCTGTCCTGGATAGTCTGTTCAACATCTGGACTCACGTGATGAAAGATTTGTCTGTCTCCCAATCTCTCTGGGCTCCGAAAATATTTCTGCTTTCGTCTTCATCGTTATCAAGACGGTCCTGTTCTCGTTTCTCGCTGTCGGCTGATGACGACTTGTTGTCCGCTCGCTGCCGACTGATGACTTTCTCCGATCTTCATTCTAGAAAATCATTCCGTCCTCTTGTATCTTTGCTTGTCGCCCCCAAATATCATCTCGGCTTCTCTCTGCCCTCATCTCGGCTTCTCTCTGCCCTCATCTTGGCTTCTCTCTGCCCTCATCTCGGCTTCTCTCTGCCCTCATCTCGGCTTCTCTCTTCCCTTATCTCGGCTTCTCTTTGCCCTCTTCGCTTTGGAAAGGCGATACATTTGTCTCTCCGATCTTCGCTCTGGGAAACTCTCCCTCCAACTGACTTTGATGTGGCTCTCCTAGCTAGCTGTATACTCCGCTTTTCCCAGATCTCCCTTCGAGATTTCATAAAAACCAGTTCAGAGCATTCGTCTCTACCGATAATGCTGTAACAGGCTCCTATGCGTCTAGGCGTTATGCACGGTTACGTAGTTTTAACATCGGAGTGGCTTGGAAACCAACGCTATGCATTCCAAGCATTCCGATGTCCAGATTTGAGTACATATGTACTGGCTAGCTTGGTTAGTTTTAATTCTATAATAAAAAATAAATGGCTTCTGGCTATTAATGTTCCCACCCTTTCTAACTTTAATAAAACATTTCTAAAATACTATCCCTAATAAATATCTACAACGCTAAGATCTGTTACATCACTCATCTTGCCCCATCACCTCATCTCGCCCCATGACTTCATCTCGCCCCATGACCTCATCCCACCCCATGCCTACATCGCCCCCCCCCCATTCCCCCATCTCGTTCCCTTCCCCCTTCCCCCCACCATTCCCTCTTCCCCCCACCATTCCATCTTCCCACCCCATGCGATCATCTCACTACATGCCCCCCCTCCCCCCCCCTTGTACTGGATCTGAACGTCAGCCCTTACGTAACGAAGGCTAATATTTGTTTGGTGTATCAGACAGACATCAGTGAGAGATGTCCCCGAGTCTGAGACATAGATTTCACTGTATGCTCTTGGGCGATCAGGTTTCATCTGTGGCTGTCGGTGTCAGGTTTCATCCCTACCTCTCCTCCAGGTGGCGTACATAATCCTATCGGATGACCTCTGTGACCTTCCCCGCACGCCTGATGACGACAGTCTGTCAATGCACGTCACGTGTGAGAGTATGGATGGATGACCAACTTGTTGATCCCCTCAGGTGCCCCCCCCCCCCCCCCCCCCCCCTTCGCCCCTGGTATCTGCCGGTTCCAACCAGATTTGCTCAAAGACATGCTTTACTTATTTGATACGTCGACCTTGAACTTATAGAAGTCATGCCCTTGCGTGGTAAACATTTCCCAAGTAAAATATTTATGTGTTTCAGAAAGAGCTCTCCACTCTCGTATCGGGCCCCGGTATCGTCTTGACGAGCTAATCCACAAACTTTGATGTAAACAAGGGGTGAGACACGAATCCCACCCCATCCCCGTGGGAACGTGGGGAGAGAGGAGAAGAGAAGAGAAGAGATGTAGGAGGAGAGGAGAAGAGAAGTAGGAGGAGAGGAGAAGAGAAGTAGGAGGAGAGGAGAAGAGAAGTAGGAGGAGAGGAGAAGAGAAGTAGGAGGAGAGGAGAAGAGAAGTAGGAGGAGAGGAGAAAAGAAGTAGGAGGAGAGGAGAAGAGAAGTAGGAGGAGAGGAGAAAAGAAGAGACGTGGGAGGAGAGGAGAAGAGAAGAGACGTAGGACGAGAGGAGAAGAGAAGTAGGAGGAGAGGAGAAAAGAAGAGACGTGGGAGGAGAGGAGAAGAGAAGAGACGTAGGACGAGAGGAGAAGAGAAGTAGGAGGAGAGGAGAAAAGAAGAGACGTGGGAGGAGAGGAGAAGAGAAGAGACGTAGGACGAGAGGAGAAGAGAAGTAGGAGGAGAGGAGAAGAGAAGTAGGAGGAGAGGAGAAAAGAAGAGACGTGGGAGGAGAGGAGAAGAGAAGAGACGTAGGACGAGAGGAGAAGAGAAGTAGGAGGAGAGGAGAAGAGAAGTAGGAGGAGAGGAGAAGAGAAGAGACGTAGGACGAGAGGAGAAGAGAAGTAGGAGGAGAGGAGAAGAGAAGTAGGAGGAGAGGAGAAGAGAAGTAGGAGGAGAGGAGAAGAGAAGTAGGAGGAGAGGAGAAGAGAAGAGACGTAGGACGAGAGGAGAAGAGAAGTAGGAGGAGAGGAGAAGAGAAGTAGGAGGAGAGGAGAAGAGAAGAGACGTGAGACGAGAGGAGAAGAGAAGTAGGAGGAGAGGAGAAAAGAAGAGACGTGGGACGAGAGGAGAAGAGAAGAGAAGTAGGAGGAGAGGAGAAGGGACGCCAGGGGTGAAAAGAGAGGAAACAAAAAAGACACAGGAAGGTGAGATAGTTGATGTAAATGAGGTAGCTCGGACCGGTGAGGTATCTGAGGCAGGTAAGTTAGATGAGGTAGGTGAAGTATGTAAGCTAAGGGACAACAGGTGAGGTAGAATAATTATTTGAGGTAAGTGAAGTCTGTGAGGCAGGTGAAGTAGGTCAGGTAGGTGAGGTACATGAGGTAGGTTAGGCATGTGAGGTAGGTTAGGCAGGTGAGGTAGGTTAGGCAGGTGAGGTAGGTTAGGCAGGTGAGGTAGGTTAGGCAGGTGAGGTAGGTGTAGGTTAGGCAGGTGAAGTAGATGAGGTAGATGAAGTGTGGGAGATATGTGAGGTAGGTGAGGTAGGTGAAGTGTGGGAGATAGGTGAGGTAAGTGAGGTAGGTGAAGTCTGTGAGGTAGATGAGGTAGGCGAGGTAGGTGAAGGAGGTGAGATAGGTGAGGTAGGGGAAGTAGATGTGGTATGTGAAGTGTGAGGTATGTAACGTAGATGAGTTAGGGGAGGTTGGTGAGGTAGGGGAAGTGTGTGAGGAGAATAAAGTAAGTCAAGTATGTGGATTAGGTGAGGTAGGTCAGGTAGTGGAGTTAGGTGAGGTGTGTGAGGTAGGTGAGAGGTGAGGTAGTGGAGCTAGGTGACGTGTGTGAGGTAGGTGAGAGGTGAGATAGGTGAATAAAATGATGTAGATAAAGTAGATGAAGTAATTGAATTGTATGAAGAAAGTGAATTAGGTGAAACAGGTGAATTTTATGACATATATACATTATTTACAAAAGGTGAAATAGATGAGGTAGGTGAGGTAGATGAGGTAGGTGAGGTAGGTGAGGTAGATGAGGTAGGTGAGGTAGATGAGGTAGGTGAGGTAGGTGAGGTAGGTGAGGTAGATGAGGTAGGTGAGGTAGATGAGGTAGGTGAGGTAGATAAGGTAGGTGAGGTAGGTCAGGTAGGTGAGGTAGTTGAAGTACGAGGGGCTATCGGTACTTTTTGTTCTAGTTCTACCTGAATGAGTTGTAGCGTGATGGAACTACCATCATTAGGGGCACTTGTGTCCTATTACTGCCAGGTGGTCCACTTGCCATGGGCCAGTCACATGACAGATAAATAAAAATGGCGACAACACTGTTGATGCTTGCATTGGAACAGCGTGTTGTTATGAAGATTCTTATGAAAATAAGCGTGAAACCGGTGGACATTTACAGAAGACTGCAACCAAAATACGGTTATGAGACAGTCAGCAGCAGTAAGACATTGGAATAGTGTTAACGTTTTAGAGAAAGCTGTACATCCATACAACAAGAAAGCCGTACATCCATACAACAAGAAAGCCGTACATCCATACAACAAGAAAGCCGTACATCCATACAACAAGAAAGCTGTACATCCATACAACACCAACCAACACATTTCGGAAAATGAAGTCTCCAGGTCAAGTGATGGCCAGTGTTTTCTGAGACAAACTTGGCATCATTCACGCTGATTGTCTACCCCTTGGTGCCGCTACGAGCAGTAAACGGTCAACACCTATGTCACGTGAGGTGCGTAATTGTCTGCGGAAAGAAAGGCCTGCTCTGATCACAAAGCGCGTGTTACTCCTGCAAGATAACGCTCGACCTCATACGACTCACCGCACTATATGCCATTTGCGGCAACTCGGCTGGGAAGTATTGTCACATCCACTTAATATACCATACCTCACTTCAAGCGATTTTCACCTGTTTGAATCCTTACAAAAATTCATGGGAGGTCAGGATTTCAGCACTGATTACAAAGTGCAACAGGCTGTCCTGAGGATTGGTTCAGACATACTGACAAATCTTTCTACGCCGAAGCTTGTTAAACCTAAACGCTGAGATAAGTGCACAAACATTGCAGAAGATCACATCCAAAAAGTAGATAGCATTTTGGCTGCTTCAATTTATTTCTCAAAATAACATCCCGGTTTGACTTGAACAACCCTCGTATGTGAGATAATACCGTAGGGAAAAGGTAGATAATGTATGTCAAGTATGTAGGTGAGATGAAGTAGGTCAAATATGTAGGTCAGATGAAGAAGGTCACGAATATGAGTTAGATGAAGTAAGACAAGTATATACGATAGATTAAGTAGGTCAAGTATGGCGGGAAATATGAAGTAGGTCAAGTATGTACGAAAGATGAAGTGGGTCAAGTATGTAGATGAGATGAACTAGATCAAGTATGTGGGTGATATGAAGGAGGTCAAGTAAGTAAGTTATATGAAGTAGGTCAAGTATGTAGGTGAGAGGAAGTATGTCAAGTGTGTAGGTGAGATGAAGTAGTTCAAGTATGTAGGTGAGATGAAGTAGGTCAAGTAAGTAAGTTAGATGAAGAAGGTCAAGTATGTACGATAGATGAAGTAGGTAAAATATGTAAATTAGATGAAGTAGGTCAATTATGTGAGTTAGATGAAGTAGGTCAAGTATATAGGTGAGATGAAGTAGGTCATGTGTGTAGGTGAGGTGAAGTAGGTCAAGTATATAGGTGAGGCGAAGTAGGTCATGTATGTACGATATTTGAAGTAATTCAGGTATGTAGGTTAAACGCAGTAGGTCAAGTATGTAGGTGAGATGGTCAAGTAGGTAGTTGAAATAAAGCAGTTCAAGAACGTGCAATACACGAAGACGGTCAAGTATGTAGGTTAGATAAAGTAGGCCAAGTTTGTAGGTGAGATGAAGTAGGTCAAGTATGTAAGTTAGATAAAGCAGGTCCAGTATGTAGGTGAGATGAACTAGGTCAAGTATGAAGGTGAGATGAAGTAGGTCCAGTATGTAAGTTAGATAAAGCAGGTCCAGTATGTAGGTTAGATAAAGTAGGTCAAGTATGTAGGTGAGATGAACTAGGTCAAGTATGAAGGTGAGATGAAGTAGGTCCAGTATGTAAGTTAGATAAAGCAGGTCCAGTATGTAGGTTAGATAAAGTAGGTCAATTATGTAGCGTAGATGAAGTGGGTCTTGTAGACGCCGTTTTTGTTTTAGAATCAGCTGTCTTGACCCTATTTTGTGACTTCCCTCAGTCTGCATGTAGCGTCACACTTCAAGAATCAATGTCTATCAGTGGCGAGGCGTCTATATAAGCATTGTAAGCAAGCATTGTAAGCATTGTAAGCAAGCATTGTAAGCATTGTAAGCAAGCATTGTAAGCATTGTAAGCAAGCATTGTAAGCATTGTAAGCAAGCATTGTAAGCATTGTAAGCAAGCATTGTAAGCATTGTAAGCATTGTAAGCATTACTTACGTATCCAAGTTCGATTAATTTTCTTACAAAATGCAGTATAAAATCATTTTGCTATCAGACATCTTACATGCGCATCAATTGTATCTCTTGTCGATATGTCACAGTTGAAACACCCACTAATATAGTGTTAGTATTATTTCAAAAGCGCGTACTACAGAAGAAACACATCCCAGCCAGCAAGGTATCCTATTGTGTAAGCGACACATCGAACGCTTACATACTACACATATAACAAAGCGACACATTGAACGCTTACATACTACACATATAACAAAGTGACACATCGGACGCTTACATACTACACATATAACAAAGCGACACATCGGACGCTTACATACTACACATATAACAAAGTGACACATCGGACGCTTACAGACTACACATATAACAAAGCGACACATCGGACGCTTACAAACTACACATATAACAAAGCGACACATCACACACTTACACACTACACGTATAACAAAGTGACACATCGGACGCTTACAGACTACACATATAACAAAGCGACACATCGGACGCTTACAAACTACACATATAACAAAGCGACACATCACACACTTACACAATACACGTATAACAAAGTGACACATCGGACGCTTACAGACTACACATATAACAAAGTGACACATCGGACGCTTACATACTACACATATAACAAAGCGACACATCACACACTTACACACTACACGTATAACAAAGTGACACATCGTACGCTTACATACTACACAAATAACAAAGCGACACATCGGACGCTTACAAACTACACATATAACAAAGCGACACATCACACTTACACAATACACGTATAACAAAGTGACACATCGGACGCTTACAGACTACACATATAACAAAGTGACACATTGGACGCTTACATACTACACATATAACAAAGCGACACATCACACACTTACACACTACACGTATAACAAAGTGACACATCGGACGCTTACATACTACACAAATAACAAAGCGACACATCGGACGCTTACAAACTACACATATAACAAAGCGACACATCACACACTTACACAATACACGTATAACAAAGTGACACATCGGACGCTTACAGACTACACATATAACAAAGTGACACATCGGACGCTTACATACTACACATATAAAAAAGCGACACATCACACACTTACACACTACACGTATAACAAAGTGACACATCGGACGCTTACATACTACACATATAACAAAGCGACACATCACACACTTACACACTACACGTATAACAAAGTGATACATTGGACGCTTACACACTACACATATAACAAAGTGACACATCGGACGCTTACAGACTACACGTATAACAAAGCGACACATCGGACGCTTACAGACTAAACGTATAACAAAGTGACACATCGGACGCTTACAGACTAAACGTATAACAAAGTAACACATCGGACGCTTACAGACTAAACGTATAACAAAGTGACACATCGGACGCTTACAGACTAAACGTATAACAAAGTGATACATCGGACGCTTATAGACTAAAAGTATAACAAAGTGACACATCGGACGCTTACAGACTAAACGTATAACAAAGTGACACATCGGACGCTTGCAGACTAAACGTATAACAAAGTGACACATCGGACGCTTACAGACTAAACGTATAACAAAGAAAGGACGTTAGATTTCTCCAAAAGAAGAGAGCTCATCAATCCATTAGGGATGGTAAGCACTTGTTTACTGCGGACAGGTAACTCTGTTATTTTTTTTTCCGTTTAATTCCTGGAATTGTTAGTTTCATTTCCAAACATTTATTTACTCAAGTAAAATGTCGTCTCCATCGGTATCGCTAGAGGGAGAATGTCGTGTTATGGGAGATTTGTTATTCGATGTGCTTCTCCAACCTCCTTTGAGGTCAATGATGTCCATTATAATAATTACTTTTTTAAAAACAATTATTATTTGGAATTATGAGATAAATATTATTATAACATTTGTCTTTAGTATGTGTGTGACCTAGATATTATAAGTAACAACAAACATCGGTCCGGTAACATCGATATTGGTATTGTGTTCCCAACAGTTATGTCAGGGTCATCCTCGACACTGATGTCTATGTTTGTCTTCGGTCTATCTCTCTGACTCACTCTCTCTCTATCTCTCTGACTCTCTCTCACTCACTCTCTCTCTATGACTCACTCCCTCTCTCTGTTTCTCTCACTCCCACTCTCTCTTTCTCACTCTCTCTCTCTCCCTCACTCTCTCTTTCTATCTAGTAAGATTCATATTATACATGTCTCACCAACCGTAAGTGGTTCAAAAAGCTGTTGCTCAACACTGACGTCACACAATATGGAGCTCTATCAACACTGACGTCACATAATATGGAGCTCTATCAACACTGACGTCACACAATATGGAGCTATATCAACACTGACGTCACACAATATGGAACACTATAAACACTGACGTCACACAATATGGAGCTCTATAAACACTGACGTCACACAATATGGAGCTCTATAAAACACTGACGTCACACAATATGAAGCTCTATAAACACTGACGTCACACAATATGGAGCACTATCAACACTGACGTCACATAATATGGAGCTCTATAAACACTGACGTTACACAATATGGAGCACTATCAACATTGACGTCAGACATTATGGAGCTCTATAAACACTGACGTCCCACAATATGGAGCTCTATAAACACTGACGTCCCACAATATGGAGCATTACAAACACTGACGTCACAGAATATGAAGCTCTATAAACACTGACGTCCCACAATAGGGAGCATTATAAACACTGACGTCACACAATATGGAGCTCTATCAACACTGACGTTACACAATATAGAGCACTATAAACACTGAGGTCACATAATATGAAACTCTATAAACACTGACGTCACACAATATGAAGCTCTATCAACACTAACGTCACACAGCATAAATCTTACCTTGCAGTAACATGTTGTCTGTACACCTGTTGTGTATGCTCACATGTTGTGTAGGCTCACCTGTTGTGTAGACTCACCTGTAGTGTTAGCACACCGGTTGGGTCTGACAGTTTCCTGACGCGCACATCTGAAGGTCTGAGGCCTCGATCGATTTGATTTATACGTCTTGAAATATGGAAATCCATGGCGATATTTCGGGCGAGTTAAGACTTATAGAATATATTAAAACATAGGCTTCCAAATTCTGGCTTTCGTGTATTCGTGCTTTCCTGCTTTCGTGCTTCCGCTGAGATTGTTAACGTGTCCATGGCAGGCTTTTGTTAGAATTTATTAAGTTCCACCATGGGGGCATTGGGTAGACATGGGAGAGTTGGGGGAATTGAGTAGACATGGGGGCAGTGGGTAGACATGGGGGCATTGGAGGCATTGGGTAGACATGAGATAGTTAGGGGCATTGGGTAGACATGGGGGCATTGGGTAGACATGGGAGAGTTAGGGGCATTGGGTAGACATGGGAGAGTTGGGGGCATTGGGTAGACATGGGAGAGTTGGGGGCATTGGGTAGACATGGGAGAGTTGGGGGCATTGGGTAGACATGGGAGAGTTGGGGGCATTGGGTAGACATGGGAGAGTTGGGGGCATTGGGTAGACATGGGAGAGTTGGGGGCATTGGGTAGACATGGGAGAGTTGGGGGCATTGGGTAGACATGGGGGCAGTGGGTAGACATGGGGGCATTGGGTAAGCATGGGAGCGTTGGAGGCATTGGGTAGACATGAGATAGTTAGGGGCATTGGGTAGACATGGGGGCATTGGGTAGACATGGGAGAGTTGGGGGCATTGGGTAGACATGGAGGCATTGGGTAGACATGAGAGAATTAAGGGCATTGGGCAGACATGGGGGCATTGGGTAGACATGGGAGAGTTGGGGGCATTGGGTAGACATGGGAGAGTTGGGGGCATTGGGTAGACATGGGGGCGTTGGGTAGACATGGGAGAGTTGGGGGCATTGGGTAGACATGGGGTCATTTGGTAGACATGGGAGAGTTGGGGCAATGGGTAGACATGGGAGAGTTAAGGGTCATTTGGATATACATGGGAGATTTGGGGGCATTGGGTAGACATGGAGGCGTTGGGTAGACATGGGGGCATTGGGTAGACATGAGAAGGTTGACGGCATTGGGTAGACATGGGGGCATTGAGTAGACAGGGGAGAGATGGGAGCATTGGGTAGACATGGGAGAGTTGGAGGCATTGGGTAGACATAACATCAACATGTAGGAGGGAGAGGTCCATCGTGTGAGAGTTGTGTACATTGATATGGGAACACTCCATGGCTAAGTGTGAAGGCTAGCTTTGATATAAACAGTTGTGGCTGGGCATGATAATGCCTTTCACACATTTTCGTTCCCCGTGATATGTGTCATTAGGCAGCTGACATTAAATATTTGCAGGAAAGATCTGGTTGGCTGACCGATTGAGGACGATACCATCAGAAAGGGATAAAATCGTAGATATATTATTGGAAACTAAGGACGCTGAAGTTGATTATCTTGACAACCGGAAACAATCCTTGTCGAATTTACATGGAAGAGACGGGCAGGTTGGATGGGTAGAGAAAAGGGGGGGGGGCAGCGCGGATTTGGGGGGGGGGCGTTAATTGAAGACGGGAAGAGATGGTGCAGGTGCAGATTGTGAGGTAGGCGTGAGGGGTGGAGGGGAGAGCAGGGAACTGAGACAACGGGTGAAAGCGAGAAGGCGTACAGAGCTAAAATGCTGTCGCTTATTTCATAATGTACAGTTGGTTAGTCGGGCATGTCAGTACTCTCTACTTGTCCGGGTCACCTCTCTCTACTTGTCCGGGTCACATCTATCTCTACTTGTCCGGGTCACCTCTCTCTACTTGTCCGGGTCACCTCTCTCTACTTGTCCGGGTCACCTCTCTCTACTTGTCCGGGTCAGCTCTCTCTACTTGTCCGTGTCACCTCTCTCTACTTGCCCGGGTCACCGCTCTCTACTTGTCTGGATAGGCTCTCTCTACTTGTCCGGGTCACCTCTCTCTACTTGTCCGGGTCAGCTCTCTCTATTTGTCCGTGTCACCTCTCTCTACTTGCCCGGGTCACCTCTCTCTACTTGTCTGGATAAGCTCTCTCTACTTGTCGGGATCACCTCTCTCTCTACTTGTCCGGGTCAGCTCTATCTACTTGTCCGTGTCACCTCTTTCTAGTTGCCCGTATCACCTCTCTCTACTTGTCCGGATCACCTCTCTCTCTATTTGTCCGGGTCAGCTCTCTCTACTTGTCCGGATCACCTCTCTCTCTACTTGCCCGGGTCACCTCTCTCTACTTGTCTGGGTCAGCTCTTTCTACTTGTCCGGGTCATCTCTCTCTCTCTACTTGTCCGAGTCACCTCTGTCTCTACTTGACCGGGTCACCTCTCTCTCTACTTGTCCGGGTCACCTCTCTCTATTTGTCCGGGTCACCTCTCTCTCTACTTGTCCGGGTCATCTCTCTCTCTACTTGTCCGGGTCATCTCTCTCTACTTGTCCGGGTCATCTCTATCTCTACTTGTCCGGGTCACCTCTCTCTCTACTTGTCGGGGTCATCTCTCTCTACTTGTCCGGGTCACCTCTCTCTCTACTTGTCCGGGTCACCTCTCTCTCTAATTGTCTGGGTCATCTCTCTCTACTTGTCCGGGTCACCTCTCTCTCTCTACTTGTCCGGGTCACCTCTCTCTCTACTTGTCCGGGTCACCTCTCTCTACTTGTCTGAGTGAGGTCTCTCTACTTGTCCGGGTCACCTCTCTCTCTACTTGTCCGGGTCACCTCTCTCTCTACTTGTCCGGGTCACCTCTCTCTACTTGTCCGGGTCACCTCTTTCTAATTGTCCGGGTCAGTTGTCTCTACTTGTCCGGGTCATCTTTCTCTCTCTCTCTACTTCTCCGGGTCATCTCTCTCTACTTGTCCGGGTCATCTCTCTCTCTACTTGTCCGGGTCAGCTCTCTCTACTTGTCTGAGTGAGATCTCTCTACTTGTCCGGGTCACCTCTCTCTCTACTTATCCGGGTCACCTCTCTCTACTTGTCCGGGTCACCTCTTTCTAATTGTCAGGGTCAGTTGTCTCTACTTGTCCGGGTCATCTCTCTCTCTCTCTCTCTACTTCTCCGGGTCATCTCTCTCTACTTGTCCGGGTCATCTCTCTCTCTACTTGTCCGGGTCAGCTCTCTCTACTTGTCCGGGTCTCCTCTCTCTACTTGTCCGAGTCAGCTCTCTCTACGTGTCCGGGTCTCCTCTCTCTACTTCACCGGGTCACTTCTCTCTACTTGTCCGGTTCACCTCTCGTTCTACTTCTCCGGGTCACCTCTCTCTACTTGTCCGGTTCACCTCTCTCTCTACTTCTCCTAGTCACCTCTCTCTACTTCTCCGGTCACCTCTCTCTCTACTTTTTCTGGTGATGTCTCTCTACTCCTCCTGGTCACTTCTCTCTCTACTTCTCTGTGTCACCTTTCTCTCTACTTCTCCGGGTCACCTCTTCCTACTTCTCTGGGTCACCTCTCTCTCTACTTCTCTGGATCACCTCTCTCTCTACTCCTCCGGGTCATCTCTCTCTACTTTTCCGGGTGATCTCTCTACTTCTCCGGGTCACCTCTCTCTCTACTTCTCCGGGAGAATGATAACTATCATAGGAGACAACTCTAACAATAAAGAGCTGATGCCTAGCAGGTAGGATGGACACAGCATAGGACTTGGGAAGCGGTCCCAAATCATTGCAAATAGATGACGAAAGCACTGCGACCCTCTGCACAACCCGCAACCCGTCTCATTAATGGAGGCATAGCTGCGTGTGTCCCATGGCAGCGGAGGAAACACACATATATTTATTGTTACTAGCAAACCTCCGAACTTGCCACACACTCACATAGACCCCACACTCACACAGACCACACACCCACATAGACCACACTTACATAGACCACACTTACATAGACCACACACACACATAGACCACACCCACATAGACCACACCCACATAGACCACACATACACCCACATAGACCACACCCACATAGACCACATCCACAAAGACCACACCCACATAGACCACACCCACACCCACATAGACCACACCCACATAGACCATACCCACATAGACCACACCCACATAGACCACACCCACATAGACCACACCCACACCCACATAGACCACATCCACATAGACTACATCCACATAGACTACACCCACAGAGACCACACCCACATAGACCACACAAACATAGACCACACCCACATCGACCACACCCACATATACCACACCTACATAGACCACACCCACATAAACCACACTCACATAGACCACACCCACATAGACAACACACACACCCACACAGACCACACCCACATAAACCACACTCACATAGACCACACCCACATATACCCCACACACACTCCCATAGACCACACCCACATAGACCACACACACCCACATAGACCACACACACACCCACATAGACCATACCCACATAGACCACACACACACTCACACAGACCACACCCACATAAACCACACTCATATAGACCACACCTATATAGACCACACCCACATAGACCACACACTCAAATAGACTACACACGAACATAGAAGACACACCCACATAAACCACACACACATATATACCACACACACACACCCACTTAGACCACACACACCCACTTAGACCACACACACCTACATATACCAAACACACCCACATAGACCACACACCCACATAGACCACACACGCACATAGACCACACCCACCCACATAGACCAGACATACCCACATAGACCACACCCACCCACATAGACCAGACATACACACATAGACCACACCCACCCACATAGACCACACACCCACATAGACCACACACTCACATATACCACACACCCACATAGACCACACCCACATAGACCACACCCACATAGACCACAAACCCACATAGACCACACACCCACATAGACCACACCCTCATAGACCACCCATCCACATAGAACACACCCTCATAGAACACACCCTCATAGACCATACACCGACATAGACCATACACCCACATAGACCGCACACCCACATAGACCCCACTCACCGACATAGACCACGCTCACTCACGTAATCAACGGTCAAGTAGTAAGTAAAAGCACACCCACACAAGCACCAAGTATATTCAAAGTGTGAGGACAAGTATTGGATACTTTACTATCAACCAAAACGGCAGGACATGAAAATGATTTGGTCACCGCCCATAAACAGGAATCCACAGATTGTGATGTGTCATCGTGATGGCTGCCATGGACAAAGATGGCTGCTCTGGTTTTCCCGATGTTTAGTGGATTAAAGTCATCGGGCAGGGGTGAAGATGGAACAGTAAGTCGCAACAGGGCGTAGGATGTAGGGTGTCGCAACAGGGCGTAGGATGTAGGGTGTCGCTACAGAACATAAAACGTCTGCAGAAGTCTAGAGTCCGTAAGGCAGACAAATGATGTTTCAACCAATATTCTGGCAACTCCTGCGACTTCGCTGATTGCAGTCCGGACCGACTAATGTCGTTCTCCAGGATTGACTAGGTTCGTGGAGAGAGGGGACCTGCTGCTCGGGCAATAGCTTGTTGTCCTTAGAAATATGCTCAGTCTTGCACCCTGGAAAGGCCCTCGAGTCTATCCCTTCGACACTGACACATCACGTGTCACATCAAATATCCACCGGGGCTGTTGGAACGTCCCTCCCATGTTGACTGGGCTGTTGGAACATCCCTCCCATGTTTGCTGGGCTGTTAGAACGTCCCTCCCATGTCGACTGGGCTGTTAGAACGTCCCTACCATGTTGACTGGACTGTTAGAACGTCCCTCCCATGTCTACTGGGCTGTTAGAATGTCTCTCCCATGTTGACAGGGTTGTTAGAACGTCCCTCCCATGTTGACTGGGCTGTTGGAACGTCCCTCCCATGTTGACTGGGCTGTCTGATGACAGTCATCAAATAAATGATGGCAGAGAAACATAAATTATCAAGGACGAACTAAACAGCCTCAATGTGGACATTGCAGCGCTTCCAGGCACTCCCTTACCGGGATCAGGATCAATAAGTGAGAAGGACTACAGATTCCACTGGCAAGGGAAAGACCCCATGAAAAAAGAGAGTATGGAGTTGGCTTTGCAGTGAAAAAGTCCATACCACGCATGGTTGAACCAGGCGGACATGGTTCAGCGCGCCTGCCTACACTCCATCTTTATACTACTGTCGGTCCTGTCACCCTTGTCAGCGCATATGGAGCATATACCTTGTGTTCCACAGCTGAATCCAGAGATGCTTTACATGAGAATCTATCAGTCATTAGAAACATACCGAGTCAGGAACAACTTGCTCTACTCGGCGACTTCAATGCTAAAGTGGGGGCTGTCACGGCTAGAGTGGGTGCTGTCACGGCTAGAGTGGGTGCTGTCACGGCTAGAGTGGGTGCTGTCACGGCTAGAGTGGGTGCTGTCACGGCTAGAGTGGGTGCTGTCACGGCTAGAGTGGGTGCTGACCACGATTAGTGGTGTTTATTTCTTGATAACTTTGCAGTCGACAAAGTTCATGAAAATTGGCAAAGACTTTTAGATGCATGGATGCACCCACGATCCAATCACTGGCATCCACTGGATCTAATTCTTGTGAGAAGGTCTCTTCTAAAACCTGTTCTCCTTACGCGTTCCTACTACAGGCCAGACTATGACACAGGCCATGTACTAATTCGTGTAAAATCAAATTGTAACCAAGAAAGTTGTATCACACCAGACACGAAGGTAAACCAGGCATCGACACGAGCAAAATGTCAGATCACGCGCTGATCATTTGCTTTAACGACGCCTTTAAGGAAACTCTCAGAACGACACAAAGTGGCGCCGTGGTTACAGAAACCTGGAAACAATTTCGATCCAACATCCACAGCCCTGTGCTTGCATTTTTGAAAGAAGCACTGCACAATCCAATGATTGGTTCAATGCCAAACAAAATGAAATGACACACATAATGGAAGCAATGCGCACTGCTCTTCTTAACTACAAGTACCTTCCAAATGCGGTTACTCTGCAATCCATTACATTCGCCAGAAGCCAAGCTCAGCAAACAGCTCGGCGCTGTGCAAATGAGCACTGGTTCCACCTCAGTGAAAATATCCAGACTGCGGCAGAAACAGGCAATGTCAGAGAAATGTATGATTGCATTAAACAAGCTATTGGTCCCGTGCACAGGTAGACAGCGCCACTCAAATTGATTAGTGACGATAAACTGACAAAGTAAGGTAGACCGAGCGATGGGTAGAGCATTACTCTGAGCTCTACTCATGCGACAGTACGGTCAGCGATGGGTAGAGCATTAAGTGCACCATGAAGTGCTCAAGATCTAGGGGGTTACAGTATTACTGTGACAGTTCCAGGCTTCCATGTAGAGCATGCGCGTTTAGGGCAGTGAAGATTGGGCTGGCGACTGCATTATCTAGGAATTAAAAGTTGCCTGAAGGCTGGAGGACGAAGTCAGGTCACTCCAGAGTAAATGGTCGGTGTCGACAAGAAAGCGAGAGGTTCACGACATGAGGGAAGCTTGGCTAGTTTTGAGGGGTGGGTGTCAGATTGACCACCCTGGTAAAAGACAGGGGTAGGGGCTAGATGGACGATAGAAACTCACACGGCATGCTGTCACATTTAAATTGACAATAACCGATACATATTGCAACCAATAAGATTCTAGATTGAGTGGGACCAAATTGGTGTGATAGCTAACCAGCCAACTGGAGAGGACCACTCGACAGCCATGTGTGTTTCTAGAGCTAAAAAAAGAATCTATAAAAGACAATGCACATATACATTCTAGAGATTCGGAGAGAGATTTTTACGGGGTGGTTATCCCATCATACACCCAAAGCCTTGCACACACGCTTTGAAAGGTGCGAATGCTGGACACAATGTAGGCAATAAGAGAAAGAGATCTGATCACGTGCGAGTGAGAACATTCGTCTCGGCCCGATTTGAGATTGATCTATTCTCCAGGACCATTACATTTGGTGTCTATTGGATGAACAGTGGCCCTTCTACGATAAAAGTCTCTTGTCTGTTGAAACTGTTTCGTGGCAAAAGGGATTCATCCAGAATTATGGGATACAATACCGCAGTCTCTTGGCAAAAGGGGTTCTTTCTGAATCGTGGGATAGAATCCCAAGTCTCTCGTCTCGCACAGTCAGCCCGACCGGAAGTCGACAGATTCATCCCCATCTAGACGACGGATGGAGGAATGGACCGAGTAAAACGACTTAGCTAGAACCACTAAGTTGTTACTGGATAGTATTACAGTTTATGAATTGAGTTATTGCAGATATAGGCTTAGAGCCTGGGTATATTTAGTTGACAGAGGGAACATCAAAAGCACTTGCTTGGATCCTCTGTGTTAGTTTAGTATATATTATTTAGTGTACCAGTTATTCTCGTTTGATTCATATTGCTCTGTAAATATGCTGGTTAAATAAATGATAATCTTTTGTCTTAATGGTTAACGATAGTTTTAGTGTTGAAGAGGTGTCGTTATATGGTACCTCTTGTAGGTCAGTAAACTCTAAGATAACTTACTCAACTAAGACGATCCAGCATAGTCTGGTCCTACAGGCGGGCTTAGATATGGACGTCAAGCGAGAACTGGCCATACATGGAAATATACTAAGGTCAGTCAAATTGAGCAGATCAATCTATAGAAGATTGGAGTGACGGTCACCAGTATAGACTGGACAATCTATAGAGGTTTGGAGTGCCGGTCACCAGTATAGACTGGACAATCTATCATTTGGATACACACATGGACCACCATTAATTTCATGAAGTAAAGTGGGATGTTCTGAGGGCCAAAGATTGTATGGCACGAAAAGGCTCGCGCAGACAGTTAAAACACTAGATTGGAATGTACGTGTAGGTAAGGTCAAACTTCAAGCAAGGTCCGAGAGTTTCCATTTAAATGGAATATTTCTTCTAGAAGATGGAAGGCTAAATACATAAATAGGAACATTATTTGAGAAAGTCTCCAATTCTGAAATACCAGAACATGTGCTACCAACGGCAGACCTGGCAACCTGGCACTTATCCAGAGCTAAGGAGGGGACAACAACTTATGAAGGAAGGTCATCGATGTCACCGGAAGAGACGGAACGTCTAATGAAGGTCATCGATGTCACCGGAAGAGACGGAACGTCTAAGGAAGGTCATCGATGTCACCGGAAGAGACGGATGGTCTAATGAAGGTCATCGCTGTCACCGAGAGAGACGGAACGTCTAAGGAAGGTCATCGATGTCACCAGGAGAGACGGAACGTCTAATGAAGGTCATCGCTGTCACCAAGAAAGACGGAACGTCTAAAGAAGGTCATCGATATCACCAGGAGAGGCGGAACGTCTAATGAAGGTCATCGCTGTCACCAAGAGAGACGGAACGTCTAAGGAAGGTCATCGTTGTCACCAGGAGAGATGGAACGTCTCAAGAAGGTCATCGATGTCACCGGAAGAGACGGGACGTCTAAGGAAGGTCATCGCTGTCACCAGGAGAGACGGAACGTCTAATGAAGGTCATCGCTGTCACCAAGAGAGACGGAACGTCTAAGGAAGGTCATCGATGTCACCAGGAGAGATGGAACGTCTCAAGAAGGTCATCGATGTCACCGGAAGAGACGGGACGTCTAAGGAAGGTCATCGATTTCAACGGAAGAGACGGAACGTCTAAGGAAGGTCATCGATGTCACCGAGAGAGACGGAACATATAAGGAAGGTCATCGCTGTCACCAGGAGAGACAGAACGTCTAAGGAAAGGCATCGATGTCACAGGGAGAGACGGAACGTCTAAGGAAGGTCATCGATGTCACCAAGATAGACGGAACGTCTAAGGAAGGTCATCGCTGTCACCAGGAGAGACGGAACGTCTAATGAAGGTCCTCGCTGTCATCAAGAGAGACGGAACGTCTAAGGAAGGTCATCGATGTCACCAGGAGAGATGGAACGTCTCAAGAAGGTCATCGATGTCACCGGAAGAGACGGGACGTCTAAGGAAGGTCATCGATGTCACCGGAAGAGACGGAACGTCTAATGAAGGTCATCGATGTCACCGAGAGAGACGGAACATATAAGGAAGGTCATCGCTGTCACCAGGAGAGACAGAACGTCTAAGGAAGGTCATCGATGTCACCGGAAGAGACGGGACGTCTAAGGAAGGTCATCGATTTCAACAGAAGAGACGGAACGTCTAAGGAAGGTCATCGATGTCACGGAGAGAGACGGAACATATAAGGAAGGTCATCGCTGTCACCAGGAGAGACAGAACGTCTAAGGAAAGGCATCGATGTCACAGGGATAGACGGAACGTCTAAGGAAGGTCATCGATGTCACCGAGATAGACGGAACGTCTAAGGAAGGTCATCGCTGTCACCAGGAGAGACGGAACTTCTAATGAAGGTCATCGCTGTCATCAAGAGAGACGGAACGTCTAAGGAAGGTCATCGATGTCGCCAGGAGAGATGGAACGTCTCAAGAAGGTCATCGATGTCACCGGAAGAGACGGGACGTCTAAGGAAGGTCATCGATGTCACCAGAAGAGACGGAACGTCTAATGAAGGTCATCGATGTCACCGAGAGAGACGGAACATATAAGGAAGGTCATCGCTGTCACCAGGAGAGACAGAACGTCTAAGGAAGGTCATCGATGTCACCGAGAGAGAGAGAGAGACGGAACGTCTAAAGAAGGTCATCGATGTCACCTAGAGAGACGGAACGTTTAAGGAAGGTCATCGCTGTCACCGAAAGAGAGAGAGACGGAATACGAAATGAAGAGATTAAACATGTCCTGGAAATTATCCTCTGTGTTGAATAAAGACAGACAGACAAACAGACAGTCAGTCAGACAAACAGTCAATCAGTCAGACAGACAGACAGACAGACATACAGACAGACAGACATACAATACTTTGGTCGGGTTATATCACGAGAATACAGCCTTATCGACTTCCACTGCGCACGTGTAACACAAGGAATGTTGGTACCGGGCACGAGGGAGACCTCGCGAGCAATGGATAGATGACATGAGAGAAATCCTTTCACGGCACGGACTTACAGCAACCCGTCCGACACACTTGGTCTAAGAATACCGATTTCAGCTCTGCAAATGTAAAACAACTATTTCCCATCAACAGACAACACAAATCCAACATAAAAGGCCCATTTCATCATAACAAAACACATTCCAAATTCAAGCTAAAAGGCCCATTTTTTTAAATCAACAGACAGGCTGAACTATACGCAATAGGGTCTTTTTAATCTACAGACAGCTCAAATTGATGGATCAGGGCTTCTCAAAGTAGGGGTCGCGATCTATCTGGGGGTCGTGCAAATATTATTTTAGGTCACGGTAAATTTAACCAAAAACAAGGTCAGAGAGAAAAATCAACACACGTCTCTGTTGGTGGCTGGAAATGTCAAACATCTTATGCCAGGAACAAGCAGGGTTTTGAATTGGTAGCTGCACAGAAGACCGGCTCTTTAGGCTAACACAAAGAATAAATAATGACTTCTAGAACAAGCATACAGTGGCCATTGTTGTTTACCTACAACAGGCTTACGATCGTGTTTGAAGGAAAGGTCTTCTGGTAAAGATGTTTAACGTGGCCATTTATGGCAAGCTCACAATTGGATAAAGTACTTCCTGACGGACTGAACGATCCAGACAATTGGGAAGGATGCGATCTCTTCTATAGAAGTTTTAGAAAAAGGATTACCATAAGGCTCATCACTAAACTGTCATCTTGTCCTGATCTATCAATGACTTAAGTGATCAGATCAAAGCTGAAAACGCTTTGTATGCTGATGACCTGGCAATATGGCTGAGCCATGAAGATATTGATACTGGAGCACGAAGGCTAAATGGAGACATGAGGAGACTGCGTAACTACTGTCAAACATGGAGACCTGACGAGACTGCATGACTACTGTCAAACATGGAGACCTGACGAGACTGCATGACTACTGTCAAACATGGAAACTTGAGGAGACTGCGTAACTACTGTCAAACATGGAAACTTGAGGAGACTGCATGACTACTGCCAAACATGGAAACTTGAGGAGACTGCGTAACTACTGTCAAACATGGAAACTTGAGGAGACTGCGTAACTACTGTCAAACATGGAGACCTGACGAGACTGCATGACTACTGTCAAAAATGGAAACTTGAGGAGACTGCGTAACTACTGCCAAACATGGAAACTTGAGGAGACTGCGTAACTACTGTCAAACATGGAGACCTGACGAGACTGCATGACTACTGTCAAACATGGAAACTTGAGGAGACTGCGTAACTACTGTCAAACATGGAAACTTGAGGAGACTGCATGACTACTGCCAAACATGGAAACTTGAGGAGACTGCGTAACTACTGTCAAACATGGAAACTTGAGGAGACTGCGTAACTACTGTCAAACATGGAAACTTGAGGAGACTGCATGACTACTGTCAAACATGGAGACATGAGGAGACTGCGTAACTACTGTCAAACATGGAAACTTGAGGAGACTGCATGACTACTGTCAAACATGGAGACATGAGGAGACTGCGTAACTACTGTCAAACATGGAAACTTGAGGAGACTGCGTAACTACTGTCAAACATGGAAACTTGAGGAGACTGCGTAACTACTGTCAAACATGGAAACTTGAGGAGACTGCATGACTACTGCCAAACATGGAAACTTGAGGAGACTGCATGACTACTGTCAAACATGGAAACTTGAGGAGACTGCGTAACTACTGTCAAACATGGAAACTTGAGGAGACTGCATGACTACTGCCAAACATGGAGACATGAGGAGACTGCGTAACTACTGCCAAACATGGAAACTTGAGGAGACTGCGTAACTACTGTCAAACATGGAAACTTGAGGAGACTGCATGACTACTGTCAAACATGGAAACTTGAGGAGACTGCGTAACTACTGTCAAACATGGAAACTTGAGGAGACTGCGTAACTACTGTCAAACATGGAAACTTGAGGAGACTGCGTAACTACTGTCAAACATGGAAACTTGAGGAGACTGCGTAACTACTGTCAAACATGGAGACCTGAGGAGACTGCGTAACTACTGTCAAACATGGAGACCTGAGGAGACTGCATGACTACTGCCAAACATGGAGACCTGAGGAGACTGCATGACTACTGCCAAACATGGAGACCTGAGGAGACTGCATGACTACTGCCAAACATGGAGACCTGAGGAGACTGCATGACTACTGCCAAACATGGAGACCTGAGGAGACTGCATGACTATTGCCAAACATGGAGACCTGAGGAGACTGCGTAACTACTGTCAAACATGGAAACTTGAGGAGACTGCATGACTACTGCCAAACATGGAAACTTGAGGAGACTGCATGACTACTGCCAAACATGGAAACTAAAAATCAACTGTGAAAGGACAGTGTATATCATCTTCACCAAGAGCCAAAAAGTTTGCTAACCTAAATTAAATTTTGAGATTAGAGGAACACAAATTGATTAGAGACAAACAGCCCACACATCCTGGAGTGACGCTTGACTGACAACTCAGCTTCAAACAGCCCACATATCTTGGAGTCACGCTTGACTGACAAATCAGCTTCAAACAGCCCACATATTTTGGAGTCACGCTTGACTGACAACACAGCTTCAAACAGCCCACATATCTTGGAGTCACGATTGACCAACAACTCAGCCACAAGCATCACATCCAGAATGTAAAGAATAAACTGTGAGACATCTACAGCTCTTAGAGAGGTTGGTTAGTACATCATATGGATCATACAAGGATAGGGATGACACAAGGATATGGATCAGACAAGGATAGGGATGACACAAGGATATGGATCAGACAAGGATAGGGATGACACAAGGATATGGATCAGACAAGGATAGGGATGACACAAGGATATGGATCAGACAAGGATAGGGATGACACAAGGATATGGATCAGACAAGGATAGGGATGACACAAGGATATGGATCAGACAAGGATAGGGATGACACAAGGATATGGATCAGACAAGGATAGGGATGACACAAGGATATGGATCAGACATGGATAGGGATGACACAAGGATATGGATCAGACAAGGATAGGGATGACACAAGGATATGGATCAGACAAGGATATGGATCAAACAAGGATATGGATCAGACATGGATAGGGATGACACAAGGATATGGATCAGACAAGGATAGGGATGACACAAGGATATGGATCAGACAAGGATAGGGATGACACAAGGATATGGATCAGACAAGGATAGGGATGACACAAGGATATGGATCAGACAAGGATAGGGATGACACAAGGATATGGATCAGACAAGGATAGGGATGACACACGGATATGGATCAGACAAGGATAGGGATGACACAAGGATATGGATCAGACAAGGATAGGGATGACACAAGGATATGGATCAGACAAGGATAGGGATGACACAAGGATATGGATCAGACAAGGATAGGGATGACACAAGGATATGGATCAGACAAGGATAGGGATGACACAAGGATATGGATCAGACAAGGATAGGGATGACACAAGGATATGGATCAGACATGGATAGGGATGACACAAGGATATGGATCAGACATGGATAGGGATGACACAAGGATATGGATCAGACATGGATAGGGATGACACAAGGATATGGATCAGACATGGATAGGGATGACACAAGGATATGGATCAGACATGGATAGGGATCAGACAAGGATAGGGATGACACAAGGATATGGATCAGACATGGATAGGGATGACACAAGGATATGGATCAGACATGGATAGGGATGACACAAGGATATGGATCAGACAAGGATACTTTGAGAGGCTTATACCTTGGTTATGTGCGCTCAGCAATTGAATATAATATTGCGCTCCTTACAACTTGTTGACATTCTAACTTGGAATCCATGGACAGGGTGCAAAATAGTGCCCTATGCTTCATTGGTGAAGCAATAAGGATAATACTAACTCCAGCTTGCGAACTTCACACGCAAGTGGAACACATTGAGATGCGGAGGGATAAATGTTGTTGTCTTTTTTTGCGTTCTTTTTTTTTGGCGTTCGTTCGCCTTTTTTTTCTAATCCACAAGGCGGTGTGCGTTGCACTGTGTTTTTATTTTGCGCCTATCGGCCCAGTGCATCCGACTTCAGCACGCATTTTATGTAAGGGTCTGCTTCCTCCTGCATTTTCTAAGGCTTTGCTTCGCCGGGGTAACGGTCGGTGCTGTGATGGGCATCGAACCCAGCACCTTGAGATTGTGAGCCGTGCCACTTAACCACTCGACCACGCCGTCCCCGCGGAGGGATATAAAAGTTATGGAAGTTTATGAGCGAAGTAGCAAAATGAAACGCGATCATCCCAACAGACTCCATGTGGAAAACTGGCAACCAAACAGCAGAATTAAACAACAGTCTGTACTTCACCATGTTAGTGAAATCAAAGACAGATACCATCTACCAGAAAGAAGACAAGAGTTACAGAGAGTAGTCAAAGACATACCTCCACAAGCTTTCCTTAAAACACAAGATATACAGGCACAATTAATAGATGATACAACCAAAAGTTCAGATCCAAGTACTCTCATTCGAGCAGCTCTAAGAACTATTGTTGCCTATCCCGATGAATGGATACATGGATATACTGATGGATCTGCGTTTAAAGCCACCATCAAAGCAGGTTATGGCGTTTATACAAAACTCCCAGGCGGATCATCTGATGAACTGTCTAATGCTTGCGAGGAGGTTTGCTCAAACTATGAAGCTGAGATCGCTACACTTGAAGCCGCTTTGTATCATCTGAGGATAGTTTTTGATGCCTTTCCTTTAAAGGTCCAAAACATTGTTATTTTCACAGATTCAATGTCAGCTCTTCAAGCATTAGAAGTTGCCGGTCATTGTAGACCTGACCTTATCTGTTAGAAGTTGCTGGTCATTGGTAGACCTGACCTTATCTGTTAGAAGTTGCTGGTCATTGTAGACCAGACCTTATCCGTTAGAAGTTGCTGGTCATTGTAGACCTGACCTTATCTGTTAGAAGTTGCTGGTCATTGGTAGACCTGACCTTATCTGTTAGAAGTTGCTGGTCATTGTAGACCTGACTTTATCCGTTAGAAGTTGCTGGTCATTGGTAGACCTGACCTTATCTGTTAGAAGTTGCTGGTCATTGTAGACCTGACCTTATCCGTTAAAAGTTGCCGGTCATTGTGGACCTGACCTTATCTGTTACAAGTTGCCGGTCATTGTAGACCTGACCTTATCTGTTTGAAGTTGCTGGTCCTTGTAGACCTGACCTTATCTGTTTGAAGTTGCTGGTCCTTGTAGACCTGACCTTATCTGTTTGAAGTTGCTGGTCCTTGTAGACCTGACCTTATCTGTTTGAAGTTGCTGGTCCTTGTAGACCTGACCTTATCTGTTTGAAGTTGCTGGTCCTTGTAGACCTGACCTTATCTGTTTGAAGTTGCTGGTCCTTGTAGACCTGACCTTATCTGTTTGAAGTTGCTGGTCCTTGTAGACCTGACCTTATCTGTTTGAAGTTGCTGGTCCTTGTAGACCTGACCTTATCTGTTTGAAGTTGCTGGTCCTTGTAGACCTGACCTTATCTGTTTGAAGTTGCTGGTCCTTGTAGACCTGACCTTATCTGTTTGAAGTTGCTGGTCCTTGTAGACCTGACCTTATCTGTTTGAAGTTGCTGGTCCTTGTAGACCTGACCTTATCTGTTTGAAGTTGCTGGTCCTTGTAGACCTGACCTTATCCAAATATCTCTAGTCATTGACCACATTATCACTTCCAGGGCTGTCAAAATAGTTCTACAGGGGATCCCTGGACATTCAAGCTCACCTTGCAATGACAAGACTGACAGACTAGCGAAGACGGGATAAAGACACACCGCAACAACTTTACAAACAGCCAAACTGGTCAGGAATGACACACAAGCCATTGTAACCAACAATCCTGTGGATGATATTGACCATCAAACAATCAAGTTATGGAGCAAAGATATCACAAAACACATACTACATAACTGTTACTGTCCTCCAACATACAACACGTGTCTACCTGAATTTGAACCTATGTCAAAGAAAACAGTGTTGATGGTAGAGTTCAGTGCTCATAGGCCAAATCTTGCATACTGCCAGTTTAATAATAGAAGTCTGGAGATCGAAGAGCTGGCCTGGAGATTGAAGAGCTGGCCTGGAGATTGAAGAGCTGGCCTGGAGATCGAAGAGCTGTGAAATGGTACTAATCTTACACTGCTCCAGAGTCTGGAAACCCGGCCAACTCTTGTGCACAGAATACACGGTACAACCAGCCGGCCGGATCTGACACTTGTATCTGCTGACTTGGTTAATAACACTGCTACTAAAGTCTTGGATCATGTTGGGAGCGATCATCGTCCTATCCTAACAATTATTGAAACACTGCAGAGGGATATGAAGGTTCGGAGAAAACCATCATGGAATTTCAGAAAGGCTAACTGGGTTTAGTTATGGCCAGGAAATTGATGCTGGGTTTAGTTATGGCCAGGAAACTGATGCTGGGTTTAGTTATGGCCAGGAAACTGATGCTGGGTTTAGTTATGGCCAGGAAACTGATGCTGGGTTTAGTTATGGCCAGGAAACTGATGTTGGGTTTAGTTATGGCCAGGAAACTGATGCTGGGTTTAGTTATGGCCAGGAAACTGATGCTGGGTTTAGTTATGGCCAGGAAACTGATGCAGGGTTTAGTTATGGCCAGTAAACTGATGCTGCGTTTAGTTATGGCCAGGAAACTGATGCTGGGTTTAGTTATGGCCAGGAAACTGATGTTGGGTTTAGTTATGGCCAGGAAACTGATGCTGGGTTTAGTTATGGCCAGGAAACTGATGCTGGGTTATGGTCGGGAAACGGATGCTGGGTTAAGTTAAATAAGTAAGAACTATGACATCAATAGAACTTTCAAACATTAATGAGCAACCATCTCAACAGTTGGAAGGAAATGCATCCCCCAGGGCACGTACAGGAAATATAAACTGTACTGGAGCCTAGACAACCGTCGATGAGAGGAGAGAGGTCAGGAAGAAGGTAGAACAATCTCCAAATACCCTTAATAAAACAGAGTATAACAGATGGACAGCAAAAGTAAGATATATCACTAAACAAAGCAAGTGGGAGACTTGGAGAAAAAATTGTAGCAGGCTGGATCTAAAAAGAGAAGGGAACAAGGCGGGGAGATTACTGAGCAATCTTGAAGGGAACATGAGAAAGTCAAACTCAACACCCCTGACCGGAGAATCTGGGAACGAAATAGTATCAAACACCATGAAAGCTGAGATCTGTAACAAATGTTATGCTAAATAAAGCGAAACTAAGAAAACTGCTAGATAAAGCACTTTTAAAGGACTCCTTTCACATCGACTCCACCAATATGGTTGCCTTTAAAAATCACTTCACTTCACAAGAACTGAGCATGACGATGAGGAAACTGGCAAAAAATAAAGCAACAGGACCAGATCAAGTTAAAAATGAGATGATAAGTAAATTAGAACCAAAGGTGAAAGAGGTAATTTTATGTTTTATCAACAGAACATGGGACGAAGCACAGTTGCCATCAATATGGCTGTCAGCAACTATCAAACTCAGAAACCAGGAACACCTGGAAGCTATAGACCTGTGTCGCTCACCTCATGTTTAGGTAAAGGGGTTGAAAGAATGGTAAACAACCTGGAAGCTATAGACCTGTGTCGCTCACTTCATGTTTAGGTAAAGTGGTTGAAAGAATGGTAAACAACAGCCCATATTGATGGAAAGTCAAAACCTCTTTGATAGAAACCAGGCAGGGTTCAGGCGTAGACACCATAGAGATGATCCCCTTTGTAGGTTTACACATCATGACATGGATGGATTCCAAGATGGGAAAAGCACACTAGCAGTGTTTATTGATCTACAGCAGGCACATGAAAGTGTCTGCAGAGGGCTTTTTGACAAGAATGAGAAAAACGGGAATAGAAGGAAAGATGATCAAATGGATACAGACATTCCTGACCAACAGAACCATAAATACCAACTTTACAAGGGGCAACATCAAGTACAAGACCTTTAGAAGAAGGACTGCGACAGGGCTCTCCTCTAAGCTCCACCCTTTTCCTCATCTATATAAATGACCTCACTAGACATCAACATGTCAAAAGCATTGTTTGTCGATGACCTCACTATTTGGACCACCGAGAAATATCCCATTTTGGCAAAAGCCAAGATCAACAGAGCGCTACTAACAATTTCAGTAAACTGCGAACTGTGGAAACTAAAGATAATACACAGAAAACCATATACACCATCTTCTCCTGCAGTCTCAAAGAAGCAAAGAGATTATAAACATAAAAATGAATGGGGAATTACTAGTAAAAGAGGATACCTCAGTTTATCTGGGAGTAATTGTGGACAGACAGTTGCAATGTTAGAGGTAAAGCAACCAAGCGATAACACTTAAACAAGAGACTTGCTAGTACAAATTGGAGAGCTGATAAACAAACTCTCTTCGGCAACTACGCCTTGGTTATGTACGACCGGTTTTTAGAGTTTTTATAGCAAGTAAATGTGAAACTGGTTGTATAGAGACTCTGCAGAGTCCTAACTTAACTGAAAGTCTTTATACTGGTTTAGAAATCTATACAGACAGACGGGTAGGCCTGATTGGGGAGTGGGAGTGTGGTCTCTGTAGACAGACAGGTAGGCCTGATTGGGGAGTAGCGATGCGGTCTCTGTAGACAGACAGGTAGGCCTGATTGGGGAATGGGAGTGTGGTCTTTTTAGACAGACGGGTAGGCATGATTGGGGAATAGCGGTGTGGTCTCTGTAGACAGACTGGTAGGCATGATTGGGGAGTAGCGGTGTGGTCTTTGTAGACAGACGGGTAGGCATGATTGGGGAGTGGGAGTGTGGTCTCTGTAGACAGACGGGTAGGCATGATTGGGGAGTGGGATGTCCATCAAGTTTTAAACAACATGCTTCAGCGTGTACCTACTGTAGACACACATTATCTCACCTGGGTAGGAAAGGGCGTGATGTTCAGGCCACTCACCTGGGTAGGAAAGGGCGTGATGTTCATGCCACTCACCTGGGTAGGACAGGACGTGATGTTCATGCCACTCACCTGGGTAGGAAAGGGCGTGATGTTCATGCCACTCACCTGGGTAGGAAAGGGCGTGGTGTTCATGCCACTCACGTGGGTAGGAAAGGGCGTGGTGTTCATGCCACTCACCTGGGTAGGACAGGACGTGGAGTTCATGCCACTCACCTGGGTAGGACACGACGTGGAGTTCATGCCACTCACCTGGGTAGGAAAGGGCGTGGTGTTCATGCCACTCACCTGGGTAGGACAGGACGTGGAATTCATGCCACTCACCTGGGTAGGACAGGACGTGGAGTTCATGCCACTCACCTGGGTAGGGCAGGACGTAGTGTTCATGCCACTCACCTGGGTAGGACAGGACGTGATGTTCATGCCACTCACCTGGATAGGACATCGTGTGGTGTATATGCGATAAATTAGAACTTAGAATAATAATAAAAGTGATGAATGTGATAAAACCTGTTTACCTGTTCTCTGATATCCTGGTTCGGTTAGGCACCTTGTTATCTGTCTCTGTAGCCTGCCGCTGGAGCCTGTCCCTCTGTGGCCTGTCGCTCGTGATGCTGTATGACAGGGCCTTATGGCTGCCCACAGATGATGTCACTGATGATTGCACGTGACATATATTAAAGGTCATCAGTGCAGGTTGTACCACTGTCCGTCACGTGACCCTAGACTCTACCAACAAGAACTGGTTCCGGTTAGCATAAAGCAAACAAACATCTCAGCGACGCGGCTCTGCCAGGATCTCGTGTACCTGTTCTCTTTGCGCAATCAAGCGTATCTGCTCAAATTTCCTATCCCTCCATATCTACCAGTCGTTAAGTCTGACAAGACACAGGACTCAGCTTCATGTGAGGTCACCACTGTGCCCCAGATATGTGTTTGCCAGGCTCAGTTACAAACATACTCCTCTTAAGTGAAACAAAAAATGAAAACTTTATTATTGTGATCTGAACCAGGCAGCCGGCCTTCATGGAGTTAACAAAGACACCACTGGGGACGTACCGGGCATGGGGAAGTCAGTTTCTTCTGGAATCTAATCTGTACAAGTCACCTTCTGGAGACCAGAGGGATTCTAGACTATAAATCATATGCTGAACATAGTAGACCGATAATCTGAGATGTGTCCTTGACAAGTTATCCAACAACCACTGCTGATGTGTCAAGTACTCGCTCACAACTCATTTATTTCTTGTCTGCGCATGTAAAACCCGCTATTCTGTATATACATTATCCCATATTATTCCCCGCTATTCCTTATATACGTTATTCCATATTATTCCCCGCTATTCTGAATATACATTATTCCATATTATTCCTTTCTATTCCTTATACATTATTCCATATTATTCTCCGCTATTCCTTATGTACATTATTCCATATTATCCGCCGTTATTCCATATATATAATAATAATAGCTGTCCATCGTTGTCGATGAGGACCGCCGACATCATCCTTGTCACAGATTTCCCTGTTGGGTGTGGGTGCGCATGGGGCTGAACAGGCCAATGCGAGCACGAAAACATCTGCTACATATCGGGCACACGAGGTTTGTAGAAGGGGATGGTGTTCCCGCTGCTCGGGATTTCCGCGTCTCTCGTCTGTTCTGGGCTTTCACAACACGGTCATCTTCACCGGCAGCTACACCCGATTTGACTGCGCTTCTCCAGTCAGATCTGTTTTGCGCAAGACATTCCCAGATGTCGATGTCTATCTGGCAACTTTTTAGTGAGTCCTTCAGACCGTCTTTAAAACGTTTCTTTGGGCGCCCTCTCTCGCGCCATCCGTCTCTCAGCTCGCCGTAGAGAAGCTTCTTTGGGAGCCGCTCGTCTGACATACGGACGAGGTGTCCGGCCCATCCTAGTCGTGCTTTTTCTAGCAGTGCATGGACGCTGGGCAAGTTAGCCCTCGAGAGAACCTCGATGTCAGTGACACGATCTTGCCATCGGATGTGGAATATTCGCCTCAGGCAACCTGTGTGGAAGTGATTTAACCTCCTTGCATGTCCAGAGTATACAGTCCAGCTTTCGCAAGCGTATAGTAGGGTTGGAATGATGGTTGCACGGTAGACTTTGAGTTTGGTCTTGACGCTGATGCCACGACGTGCCCAGACCATCGAGCGCATTCTACCAAAGGCTGTGCTGGCCTTTGCTATTCTGCTTGCCCCCTCATCGTCTATGCTGACAGATCTCGACAGCGTGCTGCCCAGATATGTGAATTTGTCTACGGCATTCAACGTCTGCCCGCTGACTGTAGTCTCTGGTTTTGTGTACGGCATGCCTGGTGCTGGTTGGTACATGACCTCTGTTTTTTTGGCATTTATGGTCAGGCCAAAATTTTCGCATGCGGCAGAGAACTGGTCCATTCCAACATGCATGTTCAGTTCTGAATTGCTCATTAGAGCGCAGTCGTCAGCAAATACAAGTTCCCTGATTATGTCACCAGCCACTTTGGTTTTGGCCTTCATTCTTCTGGAATTGAGTAACTTGCCATCTGTGCGGTACTTTATGGGTATTCCAAGCTCCAATGAACTGAAGGCGTCTGTCATCGTGGCCGCGAACATCATGCTGAACAAAGTCGGGGCGAGTACACATCCTTGTTTTACTCCGTTTGATACTAGAAACGTTTTAGAGATTGCACCGCTGTCCAGTACACGAGCACACATGCCTTCGTGTAGCTGTTTCACCATTGTTATTAACTTGTTGGGGCAGCCAAACTTAGACATTATCATCCACAGCCCTCCTCTGTTTACTGTATCAAATGCCTTTGTCAAATCAATAAATGTGGTGTACAAGGTCTGATTTTGTTCTCGACACTTCTCTTGTACTTCTTGCAAAAATCATGTCCACTGTTCCTCTTCCGGCTCTGAATCCACATTGGCCTTCTGGGAGGTGGTGGCTTTGTTCAAGGTGTTTGTTGAGCCTGTTTAGCAGTAAGCGCGCTAGGATCTTGCCTGCTACGGAGAGTAGAGATATTCCACGATGATTGTCGCATTCCTAACGGTTGCCTTTTAATTTGCACAGGTGAACGATTGAGGCGTCCTTTAGCTCCTGCGGAATTTTACTTTCAGCCCACATGTGACAGAAGAGTTCAGTGATCCTTCTGGTGAGGGATGGGCCAGCTGTCTTATATACCTCTGCTGGTATTGCATCAGCTCCTGGAGCTTTTCCTATAGATAGTGAACTGATTGCCCTGTCGACTTCCTCCTCAGTAATGACTTCATCCAACGCCAGGTTCAGTTCCACCTGTGGCATTCGCCGGATGGCCTCTTCATTTATGGACGATGGGTGGTTTAGTATTTTGCAGAAGTGGTCTGCCCATCTGTCTAGAATCTGAACCTTATCTGTTAGCATTACCCCATCCGCATTGCGAACTGGAGTATTACTAGAGGGCTGCGGGCCGTAGAGAGCTTTCAGTGCCTGCTAAAACCGTTTGGTGTCATGACGCTCGGTGAACATCTCAATTTCGTCAGCTCTTTTGCTGAGCCAGGAGTCTTGCATCTCTCTAAGCCTGGTCTGGACAGCTTTGCGAGCAGTATTGAAGGAAGCTTTTGCTGCCGGAGATGGTGTGTCCCTCTGGTATTCCCTGTGCGCTTCATGTTTTGCATCGAGAAGGCCCTGTATTTCCAGATCGTTCTCATCAAACCAGTCCTTATGCTTGCGCGTGAGTGGGCCAATGTGTTTAACAGCTGTGTCGTAGAGTGTGTTTCTCAGTGATGCCCAGTTCTCTTCGATGTCGTTCTTTTCAAAACGAAGCTCAGATAGTCTGCCCTCAAGCTCTTCCTGGAAGCCTCCTCTCGTGTGTTCGTATTTCAGCTGAGAGACATTTAGCCTCCTAGGTGGTTTCTTGCCCTGGGGGCGCATTTTGGGCTGGATCTTGAAGTTTAGCTTGGCAATGATAAGTCGATGGTCGGTCCAACATTCTGCACCACACATGCTCTTCGTTACCATAGCATCCGCTCGATCCCTACGTCTGATGATAATGTAGTCAATGAGGTGCCAGTGGCGGGACCTTGGGTGCATCCATGTGGTTCTATTTCGGACAGGAAGTCGGAAAGCTGTGTTTGTAATGAGTAGTTCATTTGCGGCACATGTCCTCAGAAGGAGCAGTCCGTTACTATTGCATTTTCCGATACCATGTCTGCCAATGGCCCCCTCCCAGGCTGTATGGTCTGTGCCAACCCTAGCGTTAAAATCACCGAGGATGACCAGTTTGTCAGATTTGGGGACTGCAGCGATGAGAGCCTCAAGGTCCTCATAAAACTTATCTTTTGTTTCCTGAGGATTTGTCATTGTGGGTGCGTATGCACTGATGAGTGTTGCATGGCGCCCTCCTATTAGGGGGAGACGCAGTGTAATCAGGCGGTCATTAATTCCTCTGGGCATGCTTGTGAGCTTGTCGACCATGTTGGTCTTGATGGCAAAGCCAACTCCAGCTTCCCGGCGTTCTTCTTTGCTGCGGCCGCTCCAGAAGAAAGTATAACCATCGCCTTCTTCTGTGATCTGCCCTTCCTCTGCTAGTCGTGTCTCGCTCAGGGCAGCTATGCAGATGTTGTATCTAGCCAGTTCCCTGGCGATCAGTGCTGTCCGTCGTTCGGGTCTGTTTGCTTTGGTGTTGTCCAGTAGCGTGCGGACATTCCATGTTGCAAGCGTGATGGGTAGTTTTCGTGATCGTTTTCTGCCTGTTCCGCCGCTGCAGTTTGGGGGCCCTGCCAGTTGCGAGCTGCTAGTCAGGGTGTGATCTGTAGTGTGATGTCGTGAGTTGCGCAATGTGTTTATAGTGAGGGAGATGTGCGCAGGATCTTCCTCACTCTCTCGTCCGGACTCAACATGTTCTAGAGGCAAGACATTGTCAAGACTTCTAGAGAAGGGTTCGGATGCAGACAGTATGGTGTCAGCATGTGCCTCATTTTCTCGGTAGCCCTTCCCTTCTCTTTTATCGCTGGGGTGGAGCTTAGAGGTATCTGTTTCTGAGTGCATCTGTTTGTGTATTCTTCTTCCACCTCTCGTTCCTCTGGTCTTTCGCCTTGATTGTATACTTGTGAGTTCCGATGCCTCCTCGGTTAAGTGTATTTTCAGCACACGCAACAGATGTAGATCTGAGTTTGAAGGGACGTAGTGTGCTGATCGAAGCTCCTTTCTGAAGTACCGTATGTTTGACGGGGTCAGGATAACCTCCTTCGTTTCAGTGTTCATGCTTCGTTATCTGGGTCACGATACAGCACGGAGCGACACTAGCTTTTGACCGGGTCAAGTTTCGGCCACGCTTTGTCCCATCGAAACTGTTCACATTAGTCTACCTTTCACGACTAAAAATACACTGTTATATACTTCGTTGCATCACTTCTTTCACATTAGTATGCTTAATTCACAAGTCGGCACATTTATATCCAGGAATCACGTTAATAGTCCGAGAGTTATCATAGAAAACACAAACAAAACACCGTTTTATCAAGAGGGAAATCGACTGAGACCATGTCCGGCGCCATCTTGACCAACAATATCAATTCCATATATACATTATTCCATATTATCCCCTGCTATTCCGTATGTACATTATTCCACATTATTCCCCACTATTCCTTTTACATTATTCCATAGTATCTCCCACTATTCTGTATATACATTATTCCACATTTCTACCCACTATTCCGTACATACATTATTCCACATTATTCCCCGCTATTCCGTATATACATTATTCCATATTATCCCCCGCTATTCCGTATATACATTATTCCATATTATCCCCCGCTATTCCATATATACATTATTCCATATTATCCCCCGATATTCCGTATATACATTATTTCATATTATCCCTCGCTATTCCGTATGTAAATGATTCCACTCGGTAGACAACGGACACTGCGGCACTCATGACTGAACGTTCAGATATGTCTCATCTCTTCACATTATCTCTCTCGCTCTCTCTGTCTCTCGCTCTCTCTGTCTCTCGCTCTCTGTGTCTCTCTTTCTCTCTCTCTGCCTTTATGTAGCGCTTTGTTTCCCTCTGTTTCACACACCTCCCCTCCCCCCCCCCCTCCCTCCCTTACGCTTTATACTAACGCCTGTCGTGTGTGTGTGGGTGTGGTACATATTTGTTGAGAGAGTGTGTCTTCAAACAGCTGTTGGTCCTAAGTGCATTAGACTGCATGTTCAGATTACCATGTAGGGACGGCGTGGGCTAGTGGTTAAGTGACACGGCTCACAAACAGAAGGTGCTGGGTTCGATCCCCATCACCGGGGAAGCTAACTCTCAGAAAATGCAGAAGGAAGCAGACCCTTACATAAAAATGAATGCAAGTCGGATGCAGTGGGCCGACAGGCGCAAAATAAAAACCACATTGTAATACACACCGTCTTGGGGATAAGAAAAATAAGGCGAAGGAAAAAAACACACGATTACCATGGTGTGGCTGGAGCCATGGTCAGATTATGATGTTGTGGCTGGAGCCATGGACAGATTATGATGGTGTGGCTGGAGCCACGTCAGATTATGATGTGGTTGGAACCCTGACAGAGGAAGCAGAAATGATGTCGAAACAAGCATGTGGCAAGCAACGAACGAAATGCCTTTTCAAACATTAACAAGCAGATTGAGATGCAGTAATAACATTCGTCTTAATAAGCAGCATGGACATTAAATATGAAAACCATTAACAGAACCTGACATTTGTTCAAGAGTCTCTTATTAACAGAAGTGGAATTTCACGTCGGGAAACAAAACGCCAATTTCAAGAAATCAGCTTGCTAGCACGGACTACTGCACGAGATACTGAACTTGGCGGCAATGTCAAGGTCGAATTGATTCGAAAGTAGAAAACCACTGATAGATTTTTAAAAGCTCGTGACGAAAGTACAGATGTATGTGTTACCGTGTAGTGTGCAGAATTCGGTAGTGGTGACAATGTCAGTTTTAATATAATCATTGAGCTGCTAGATGTAATACCACTGAATGGTTTCTGCACATGTTTCAGCTCCAAGGACAAGCTGTAGTACCTTTGGGAAAGGGAAGGAGGAACAACGTCTAGTCAAGCAAGACCCTGACCTTGGCTTCCTCGCAGCCTTCCCTGGAAACTGGCTGTGTTCATGGCAGCGTGGCTAACAAGGTGATCGAATAGTGTGATCCCCGTAGTAGTAAGTGACACGCAGATTAAGCCCAGCATAGCACAACCGCCTGGAGGAACCAAGCCACCTTCATCAGCAGACTTGGGATGTGAGGAAAACTTCTGCAACCAGCCACTTAACGTCCATTTCAGGGTGCAAAAATGAGTAAACCTACTCATTCGAAAAAATAACAAACAAACAACAACAAACAAACAAACAAATAAACAACAACAAACAACAAAAAACAAACAAACAACAACAACAACAAACAACAACAACAAAACAAAAATAAACAAACAACAACAACAAACAAGAACAACAACAAACAATACCAAAAAACAACAATAAAAACAAACAAACAAACAAATAACAACAACAAACAATAACAACAAACTATAAAAACAACACAAACAAACAAACAAAGAACAACGACAACAAAACACAACAACAAACAACAACTAATAAAACAACAACAAACAAACAAACAACAACAACTACAAACAAACAAATAACAACAACAAACAAACAAACAACAACAACAACAAACAAAAAAACAAATAACAATAACAACAAACAAACAAAGAACACCAAACAACAACAACAAACAAACAATAATAACTACAAAGAAACAAACAAATAACAACAACAAAGAAACAAACACGAAACAACAAATAATAACAAACAACAAACATCAATAAACAACAACAAACAACAAACAGCAAACAACAACAACAATCAACAAACAACATCAACAAACAACAACAACAAACATCAACAAACAAAAACAAACAACAGCAAACACCATCAAAAAACATCAACAAACAACAACAACAAACAACAACAAACTACAACAAACAACAACAAACAAACAACAAACAATAAACATCAAGAAACAACAAACATTTACATTCCATGAAGAGAATGCAATCACAGACAATGAACCTCTTTCCTGAAATAACGTGAACGTGAATAGGGACAACTTTTGTGTCACACTCAAGTTAGAAGGTTGAATCGAGGGAATGGATTGTGTCACCATCAAGTTAGAGGGTTGAATCGATGGAATGTTTTGTGTCACCATCAATTTAGAGGGTTGAATAGAGGGAATGGTTTGTGTCACACTCAAGTTCGAGGGTTGAATAGAGGGAATGGTTTGTGTCACACTCAAGTTCGAGGGTTGAATAGAGGGAATGGTTTGTGTCACACTCAAGTTCGAGGGTTGAATAGAGGGAATGGTTTGTGTCACACTCAAATTAGAGGGTTGAATCGAGGGAATGGTTTGTGTCACACTCAAATTAGACGGTTGAATCGCAGCAATGGTTTGTGTCACACTCAAGTTAGATGGTTGAATCCAGGGAATGGTTTGTTTCCTACTCAAATTAGAGGGTTGAATCGAGGGAATGGTTTGTGTCACACTCAATTTAGAGGGTTGAATAGAGGGAATGGTTTGTGTCACACTCGTTCGAGGGTTGAATAGAGGGAATCGTTTGTGTCACACTCAAGTTAGAGGGTTAAGTCGAGGGAATGGTTTGTGTCACACTCAATTTAGAGGGTTGAGGACGGAATTTCTTTCCTCTTTACTTAGAAAAGAGCCTGAGACCTACAGGAGACTCAGAACTACAAAAGACTGAGACCTATAAGAGACTGAGACCTATAAGAGACTCAGACCTACAGGAGACTCAGAACTACAAGAGACTGAGACCTATAAGAGACTGAGACCTATAAGAGACTCGGACCTACAAGAGACTCAGACCTACAAGAGACTTAGACCTACAAAAGACTGAGACCTACAAGAGACTGAGACCTACAAGAGTGAGAACTACAAGAGATTGAGACCTACAAGAGACTGAGACCTACAAGAGCCTGAGACTTACAAGAGCCTGAGACCTACCAGAGTCTCAGACCTACGAGACTGAGACCTACAAGAGACTGAGACCTACAAGAGACTGAAACCTACAAGAGAATGAGACCTACAAGAGACTGAGACCTACAAGAGACTGAGACCTACACGATACTGTGACCTACATGAGAATGAGGTTCAACGGAGACTGAGACCTACACGAGACTGAGATCTACAAGAGACTTAGACCTTCAAGAAAACGAAAGAAATGCATATTCCTCTTTCCTCATATTCCAACTTAATCGGTAGCCTCACGTTTTGAACAGTCCTATTGGATCATCTGATTACAGTGAACTTGAAACTCCAAGGTCAAGTTAGGGTCATGACAGGTGTATGATTGTGTGAAGTCATTGACAGTCGGGATGACACATAGGCAGAGAGAGAGTTGGAAGTGGATAATGGCTGACACTGCCATATACCCCACGCTCCACAGACCCATACTAACAGCCAATGCCCACAGCTCAGAACCGCTAACGAATGGCGAATGTTACCCCTCGCCAACTTGTCTGTTTACTGTCTGTTTATTCTCACTAACTTATCTGTTTACTGTACGTTTACTCTCACCAGCTTATCTGTTTACTCTCTGTTTACTCTCACCAACTTATCTGTTTACTCTCTGTTTACTCTCACCAACTTATCTGTTTACTCTCTGTTTACTCTCACCAACTTATCTGTTTACTCTCTGTTTACTCTCACCAACTTATCTGTTTACTCTCACTAACTTATCTGTTTACTCTCACCAACTTATCTGTTTACTGTCTGTTTACTCTCACTAACTTATCTGTTTACTGTCTGTTTACTCTCACAAACTTATCTGTTTACTCTCTGTTTACTCTCACCAACTTATCTGTTTACTCTCACTAACTTATCTGTTTACTCTCACCAACTTATCTGTTTACTGTCTGTTTACTCTCACTAACTTATCTGTTTACTGTCACCAACTTATCTGTTTACTGTCTCTTTACTCTCACCAACTTATCTGTTTACTGTCTGTTTACTCTCACTAAGAGAATGAAGACTAACGTCTAGTCAGACAAAATAAACCTCAAGATATACAAGCCCTCGTCTTGGCTTTGTTGTAGCCCTTCCTGAAAACAGGTTGTTTTCATGGCAGCCTGGCTAACAAGGTGAGGAATAGCCGTGATCACCGTAGTAGTGAGATACACGCAGATGAAGCAAAGCATACAACTGCATGGATGACACCGGTCTACCTTCAACAGCACGCTCGGGATGTGAGGGAAGCTACTACACTCTCTCACTCCGTCCTGGTCAGGGCGGTTACCAACCCATTGTGGGTATTATCAACCAACCAACCAACCATCAACCAACCAACCAACCACCAACCAACCACAAACCAACGACCAACCAACAAACCACCAACCAACCACAAACCAACGACCAACCAACCAAGCACCAACCAACCAACCAAGTACCAACCAACCACCAACCAACCAACCAAGCACCAACCAACCAACCAAGCACCAACCAACCAACCAAGCACCAACCAACCAACCAACCACCAACCAAAAAACCAACCACCAACCAACCAACCAACCAACCACCAACCAAAAAACCAACCACCAACCAACCAATGTTAGCCATGCACGTCCCTCTCAACCTCACCATCCGGTCTATTAGGTTAGAATATCTGATTCTCATTTCTCTCTCCTTCCCCTGGCACCCACTCCGCTGGCATTGACAGCCCCCTTGGCATCCACTCCACTGGCATTGACAGCCCCCTTGGCATCCACTCCACTGGCACCCACTCCGCTGGTATTAACAGCCCCCCCCCCTGGCATCCACTCCGCTGGCATTGACAGCCCCCTTGGCATCCACTCCACTGGCACCCACTCTGCTGGCACCCACTCCGCTGACATTGATGACTTTCATCAGTTCACTTGGTTGACATTTGGTAACTTCGCTGTCTGGTATGTTAGACAAAGGCCGCGCCTGATACTGATAGCGGAGAAACGGCAGCAAGAAAGTGTTTATCAAATGTAGTTTAGTACCGGAAGCTGATGTTCCAGTGTACCCGTAGCTGAGCCCCAGTGTATCAGTAGCCGTGTCCCAGTATATCAGTAGCCGTGTCAGAGGGTACTAGTAGCCGTGTCCCAGTATACCAGTAGCCGTGTCCGAGTGTACCAGTAGCCGTGTCCGAGTGTATCAGTAGCCGTGTCCCTGTGTACCAGTAGCCGTGTCCCAGTATACCAGTAGCCGTGTCCGAGTGTACCAGTAGCCGTGTCCGAGTGTACCAGTAGCCGTGTCCGAGTGTACCAGTAGCCGTGTCCGAGTGTACCAGTAGCCGTGTCCGAGTGTATCAGTAGCCGTGTCCCTGTGTACCAGTACCGACGTCCGTTGGTAAGTATCTACAGATAATTATCAAAATCTTTTTTTGTTTCCGTATGAGATTGTTTAGTTCTCACCTTCTGTAAAGATGGTTGCCACGTAAAAGAACTCAGTGATATGTTTACACTTTTCTTGTTGACATGTCTGTGAAGTGGGCGTGGCGTTCTAGAACCGCTCGTAGTTCCCGTCTATGATGTGCCCGTCTTGACGCCCCAACTTTCACGAGTTGGTAGATACGATAAGACAGACAGACAGACAACAGATAGACACATCTGGTCAAATAGAGGTAGGAGGAAAATGGGGGATGGGGGGGGGGGGGTTGTAGGGAATGCTGGGGCTAAATATATACAGACTTAATATAGGGGGTTAACTACACTGGGAGTTTTAAATAGGAACAGTACATTGGGGGAGGCGTGTTTGACCTTTTGATCTTCTTGGCAGCCACCACCCAACAAACATGTCATCCTATCTAGGATTAGTTAGCCCTTCCCTTAGATCCGAGGACACCTACCTTCCAACATGCACACCTTTGCTGAATCTGATATTTGTCTGTAGGAATTAGTTTACTTGTAGTTTGACCTGGATTGTAGAGCTGGCTGATAGACAGATTGTTGTCTGCTCCCTTCCATGTTACAGTTGACTGCGTCTAGGAGAAGATCAAACCTACCTGGTGCATACACTGCCTACATTAGTCAAACACAATATAAGTAAGTAAGAAGGACACAAGGTAAGGGTATGAAAGTTGGGGGTATGTGGGTAGGGGTACCTAAGTTGGGGATATGTGGGTAGGGGTACCTAAGTTGGGGATATGTGGGTAGGGGTACCTATGTTGGGGATATGTGGGTAGGGAGTATGAGGTATTGTCAGGGACAGAGACATGTGAGGGACAGGGACATGTGAGGGACAGGGACATATGAGGGATAGAGAAATGCGAGGGACAGAGACATGCGAGGGACAGAGACATGTGAGGGACAGGGACATGTGAGGGACAGAGCCATGTGAGAGTCAGAGCCATGTGATGGACAGGGACATGTGAGGGACAGGGACATGTGATGGACAGGGACATGTGAGGGACAGGGACATCTAAGCAGCACACAAAATAATCCCATACATATGTTAAGAAAGTCTTCCCAAATTTTGGGGATAGGACGCTTCCTGGGGAGACCTAGCAACAGACGTTGGGTGAACTGGAGCATTGGATAACTGGATCGGCGGGCAGGAGATGTAGCCGGCTGTTCTTTATGATCTTATTCTTGTCTTACAAGTAGAACTCTTTAACTCACAAACTCTAACGAGTAGCACTCTTTAACTCACAAACTCTAACGAGTAGCACTCTTTAACTCACAAACTCTAACGAGTAGCACTCTTTAACTCACGAACTCTAACGAGTACACTCTAACAATTGTTTTGACTGCAACAATGACACAGTAGCACTCTTTAACTCACAAACTCTAACGAGTACACTCTAACAGTTGATAGGACTGCAGCAATGACACAGTACAACTCTTTAACTCACAAACTCTATCGAGTACACTCTAACAATTGTTTCGACTGCAACAATGACACAGTAGCACTCTTTAACTCACAAACTCTAACGAGTACACTCTAACAATTGTTTCGACTGCAACAATGACACAGTAGCACTCTTTAACTCACAAACTCTAACGAGTACACTCTAACAATTGATAGGACTGCAGCAATGACACAGTAGCACTCTTTAACTCACAAACTCTAACGAGTACACTCTAACAATTGTTTCGACTGCAACAATGACACAGTAGCACTCTTTAACTCACAAACTCTAACGAGTACACTCTAACAATTGATAGGACTGCAGCAATGACACAGTAGCACTCTTTAACTCACAAACTCTAACGAGTACACTCTAACAATTGATAGGACTGCAGCAATGACACAGTAGCACTCTTTAACTCACAAACTCTAACGAGTACACTCTAACAATTGATAGGACTGCAGCAATGACACAGTAGCACTCTTTAACTCACAAACTCTAACGAGTACACTCTAACAATTGTTTCGACTGCAACAATGACATATTAGCACTCTTTAACTCACAAACTCTAACGAGTACACTCTAACAACTGCGGGGACTGTAACAAAGACACATGAATGTTTATTTGACAAACACCAGGCCTCTTTAAGCAATGACAGCGGAGAATCGTATTATGAAAAGGTAAACTATATGTCCATCAAGAGGTCCGTGCAAGCAGCGCAGGTCAACGTCATGTGTGACAAGGTCTCTTCCACAGGATAAAACACACAGTCAAAAGCTGACAAGTGTTGGTTTGGGTTGGCAGTCTTTACCACTCGACCACGTGCTTGGTCGAGATCTTCCCTGCCAGTGACTAAAGCCTGCTTCCGCGACTTCTCTGTTGTCATAGAGACGTTCTATCCATCTGTTCTAACTTCTGACTTTAGATGATGCTATAGCTCTGTTCTTGCTACTCTACTGTCTGTCTCGGTGGTCTTCTGTTATGTGGTCTGTCTCGGTGGTCTTCGGTTATGTGCTCTGTTTCTGTGGTCTGTCTCGTTGGTCTGTCTCGGTGGTCTTCTGTTCTGTGGTCTGTCTCATTAGTCGCCTGTTCTGTGGTCTGTCTCTGTGGTCTTCTGTTCTGTGGTCTGTCTCATTGGTCTATCTCGTTGGTCTGCTGTTCAGTGGTCTGTCTCTGTGGTCTGTCTCGGTGGTCTGTCACGTTGGTCTTCTGTCTCTGTGGTCTGTCTCGGTGGTCTGCTGTTCAGTGGTCTGTCTCTGTGGTCTGCCTCGGTGGTCTGTCTCTGTGGTCTGTCTCGGTGGTCTGTCTCTGTGGTCTGTCTCGTTGGTTTTCTGTCTCTGTGATCTGTCTCGTTGGTCTGTCTCGTTGGTCTGCTGCTCAGTGGTCTGTCTCGTTGGTCTGGTGTTCTGTGGTCTGTCTCGGTGGTCTATCTCGTTGGTCTTCTGTTCTGTGGTCTGTCTCGTTGGTCTTCTGTTCTGTGGTCTGTCTCGGTGGTCTGTCTCGTTGGTCTGCTGTTATGTGGTCTGTCTCGTTGGTCTGCTGTTATGTGGTCTGTCTCGTTGGTCTGCTGTTATGTGGTCTGTCTCGTTGGTCTGCTGTTATGTGGTCTGTCTCGTTGGTCTGCTGTTATGTGGTCTGTCTCGAATACCCTGATCTCCAGCTGATTTATATTATTCTTCTTGTTTGGCTACAAAGTATTCCATCTTTGTCAAGTTCTGGCACGTCCTTTCTCTTAACTATCGGGCTGCTAAAGGAAATGCTATCTTGTTTTAAACTTTCTATGTGATCTAAATGGTCGTGGGATTTCCCAAAAGGATGTGAGAAAATCCAAATTGGCTGGATACATTCTTAAACGAGCATTGTCAAAGGATTTAGAACAATAACCATTCTATGAACTCCATCTCTCTGAGAGGGTTCTTTAGTTATGTGTGGGTACCACGAAAAGTATTCTCAGGTCTCCCCTGGCCCTTGTAACTCTGTTACAGAGATATGGTCAGTTACGTACCAGGGACGAGTACTATTTAAAACGGTCTGGTGGATGCCGGGGTAACAGCTGCTAAATAATGGATGTATCACAGTTCCCGAGCAGGCGAGACTCGAGGATGAGAGGTTCAATTATTGTTCAGGCATGTGGTGTGGTTGAGGTGGGTGGAATTTGTGAAGTGGAGAGTGGTGTGGGTGGATTTGGTGAAGTGGGTTGTGGAGTGGGTGGAGTTGGTGAAGTGGGTGGTAGTGTTGAGAGGCACCAGTTGATACTTCTATCGAGCAAACACATCACAGGACCACAGGAGCAGCAATGAGAAGCAAATTGTGAGGACTGACAATAGACCCTCCTTGGACTGACAACAGACCCTCCCACTAATTCTATTACTTGCTCATAATAAAGGAAGACGTGAACACATAAATAAGAAAACACAAGCAGCAAAAGGAGGATCGGGGAACACGCAACGACGTAGGAGACAGGCTGAGACACTGGAGACAGGCTGAGACTGGAAACAGGCTGAGACACATAGGAGACAGACTGAGACACTGGAGACAGGCTGAGACACTGGAGACAGGCTGTGACACATAGGAGACAGGCTGAGGCACAGGAGACAGGCTGAGACACAGGAGACAGGCTCATACACTGGAGACATGGGAGACAGGCTCAGACATAGGAGATAGGCTGAGACACAGAAGACAGGCTCAGATATAGGAGACAGGCTCAGACACTGGAGACAGGCTGATACACTGGAGACAGGCTGAGACACATAGGCGACAGGCTAAGGCACAGGAGACAGGCTGAGACACAGTAGACAGGCTCATACACTGGAGACATAGGAGACGGGCTCAGACATAGGAGACAGGCTGAGACACAGGAGACAGGCTCACATATAGGAGACAGGCTCAGACACTGGAGACATAGGAGACAGGCTGAGACATGGGAGACAGGCTGAGACATGGGAGACAGGCTGAGACACATGAGACAGGCTGAGACACAGGAGACAGACTCAGACACTGGAGACATAGGAGACAGGCTCAGACATGGGAGACAGGCTGAGACATGGGAGACAGGCTGAGACATGGGAGACAGGCTGAGACATTGGAGACAGTCTGAGAGATGGGAGACAGGCTGAGACATGGGAGACAGGCTGAACATGCGAAACAGGCTGAGACATACCTTTGTGATTAACGACCAATCGAGAGTTTTCGTCTAACAATGAGATTATATAGACAGGCAAGCCCAGAAGATTATCTAGGTCAGGATATTTATTGTGTTTAATAAATACTGGATTTACAAATAGGGACACAAAGCTAGCAATGGGGCCAGGATATAACTGCAGATCACACAAGGCGGAGGTGATTAACATAACCATCAGAATGAGAGAAAGGAGAAAAGTGAAATAGAAGATAATACTGAGTTCTTAGTCGACCTGTACTTCTACAGGAGTAGATGCCTCTGTGTGGATCCCAGGAGAAGAGTTTCCTGCTTAGCGGGCTAGGCTCGAGTCGCTTAATACCTAACTGCGTTGGGACAGGCACTTAAGGAGAGTGGTTAATCGATGTGCGAGCACATCTTAATAGACTCAAACACTAGAGCAAAGTAGACCCGCAGCCTGTTATGCGCCATATTTGCGGCTCTAAACAAAGTACCTAACGATGGTCGGTGTTATGCCATGTCATACAGTTAGTCGCCTCTTACGACATGCTCTCTGTGAGACAGTGGTGCTATTCTTGTCGTACACAACGACCGGGACAGACCACTAGGACAACAAAAGGGTAGTCCAATCTAGAAGTATGAGCCTCAAAGAGGAGCGCATCATAATGGCTATGACTGTAGAAACCAAGTCCCCTTCAAGTCTGAGATGTCCAACTCACGATGGAGAATGCATAAATGACAAGTGTCAGACATCTTGTTTGACCAGCTGAAAGTAAACACAGGAAGAATACAAGTGAGTACCAAGAGACGGGACAACACATCATCATTTGGTCATGGAGGTCCAGAATTCTCAGAACACAAGTATACATACAGACATACCAACAGACAGACAGATAGATGGACAGACGGACAGACAGACTAAGAGACGGACAGACAGACTAACAGATGGACAGGCAGACAGACAAACAGATGGACAGATGGACAGACAGGCTAACAAACGGACAGACAGACTGACAGACAGACAGACAGATAGATAGATAGATAGATAGACTGACAGACAGACATATAGATAGATAGATAGACAAGAGTGAGAGAGAGAAATGGATGGAAATGTGTAATTGATGTGCCAATATTTCCTGTTTTTGATGTTTGCCTTTCACACCCCCACCCCCACGCCCCCCCCCCCCCTCCAGGCGGTGTGTGCCGCACTATGTTTTCCAAATGTTGACCCATGTGACGAGCATGCGTTTGTTAAAGTGCCTTGACTGACCACAGGGGTACGACTTGGCTATTTCAAGGATCCGAGTTCGGCAAGTTTGGAATGTCGGCTGCGTTAGTAACCACTTGGCCACTCCTGTCCATTAAGGATATGAGTAAGGGAAAAGCAGCAGGCATGGACGCCCTCAATAGGTACACGCTAGCTACAGCTAGAAGGTCGTTCCCGTTCAGATAACATCATTGAATTGTGTCATAACAGCCAGAATAACACAGGAGCTAGGTGACCTGAGGGAATCTGTCTTTGTAACATAAGCCGAGGTGTTTCTATGGGGGGGGGGGGGGCATAGGTGTTTCTATGTGGGGGGGACATAGGTGTTTCTATGGGGGGGGGGCATAGGTGTTTCTATGGGGGGGACTTAGGTGTTTCTATGGGGGGGGGGACATAGGTGTTTCTATGTGGGGGGGACATAGGTGTTTCTATGGGGGGGGGGACATAGGTGTTTCTATGGGGGGGACATAGGTGTTTCTATGGGGGGGGACATAAGTGTTTCTATGGGGGGAGGACATAGGTGTTTCTATGGGGAGGGGACATAGGTGTTTCAATGGGGGGGACATAGGTGTTTCTATGGGGGGGGACATAGGTGTTTCTATGGGGGTGGACATAGGTGTTTCTATGGGGGGGACATAGGTGTTTCTATAGGGCAACATAGGTATTTCTATGGGGGGGGGGCGGAGAGACATAGGTGTTTCTATGGGGGGGACTTAGGTGTTTCTATGGGGGGGGGACATAGGTGTTTCTATGTGGGGGGGACATAGGTGTTTCTATGGGGGGGGGACATAGGTGTTTCTATGGGGGGGACATAGGTGTTTCTATGGGGGGGGGGACATAAGTGTTTCTATGGGGGGAGGACATAGGTGTTTCTATGGGGAGGGGACATAGGTGTTTCAATGGGGGGACATAGGTGTTTCTATGGGGGGGGGGGACATAGGTGTTTCTATGTGGGGGGGACATAGGTGTTTCTATGGGGGGGGACATAGGTGTTTCTATGGGGGGGGACATAGGTGTTTCTATGGGGGGGGGGACATAAGTGTTTCTATGGGGGGAGGACATAGGTGTTTCTATGGGGAGGGGACATAGGTGTTTCAATGGGGGGACATAGGTGTTTCTATGGGGGGGGACATAGGTGTTTCTATGGGGGGGACATAGGTGTTTCTATGGGGGGGGACATAGGTGTTTCTATAGGGCAACATAGGTATTTCTATGGGGGGGGGGCGGAGGGACATAGGTGTTTCTATGGGGGGGGGACATAGGTGTTTCTATGTGGGGGACATAGGTGTTTCTATGGGGGGACATAGGTGTTTCTATGGGGGGGCATAGGTGTTTCTATGGGGGGACATAGGTGTTTCTATAGGGGCAACATAGGTATTTCTATGGGGGGGGGGAGGGACATAGGTATTTCTATGGGGGGGGGGACATAAGTGTTTCTAAGGGGGGACATAGGTGTTTCTATGGGGGGGGAACATAGGTGTTTCTATGGGGGGGAAATAGGTGTTTCTATGGTGGGGGGACATAGGTGTTTCTATAGGGGCAACATAGGTATTTCTATGGGGGGGGGGGACATAGGTGTTTCTATAGGGCAACATAGGTATTTCTATGGGGGACGGGACGGACATAGGTGTTTCTATGGGGGGACATAGGTGTTTCTATGGGGGGGGGGACATAGGTGTTTCTATGGGGGGGGGACATAGGTATTTCTATGGGGGGGGGAGATGGGTGTTTCTATAGGGGGAACATTGGTATTTCTATGGCGGGGGGGGAGGACATAGGTTTTTCTATAGGGGGAACATATGTATTTCTATGGGGGGGGGGCATAGGTGTTTCTATAGGGGGAACATAGGTATTTCTATGAGGGGGGGGATAGGTGTTTCTATAGGGGGAACATTGGTATTTCTATGGGGGGGGACATAGGTGTTTCTATAGGGGGAACATAGGTTTTTCTATGGGGGGGGGGGGACATAAGTGTTTCTATAGGGAGGAACATAGGTGTTTCTATAGAGGTAGGGGGGGCATAGGTGTTTCTATAGGGGTGGGGGCATAGATGTTTCGACAGGGAGGAACATAGGTATTTCTATAGGGGGTAACATTGGTATTTCTATAGGGGTGGGGGGACATAGGTGTTTCTATAGGGAGGAACATGGGTGTTTCTATAGGGGTACGGGGAACATAGGTGTTTCAATAGGGGTGGGGGGGACATAGGTGTTTCTATAGGGAGGAACATGGGTGTTTCTATAGGGGTGGGGGAACATAGGTGTTTCTATAGGGGTGGGGGGACATAGGTGTTTCTATAGGGGTGGGGGATATAGGTTTTTCTAAAGAGGTGGGGGGACATAGGTGTTTCTATAGGGGTAGGGGACATAGGTGTTTCTATACGGAGGAACATAGGTGTTTCTATAGGGAGGAACATAGGAGTTTCTTTAGGGGGGGGGGAACATAGGTGTTTCTATAAGGGGTAAAGTAGGTGTTTTTATAGGCGTTAACATATGTGTTTTTATAGAGGTTAACATAGGTATTACTATAGGGGGTAACATTGGTGTTTCTTTAGCGGTAACACATGTGTTTCTATAGGGGATTAACATAGGTGTTTCTATATGGGTAACATTGGTGTTTCTTTAGAGGTAACACGTGTGTTTCTATAGGGGGTAATATAGGTGTTTTTTATTGGGAGGATCATATGTCTTTCTATAGGGGGTAACATACGTAGATTCCTGTATTAATTAAAGTAGTAATTCTGTATACTGTGCTGCCACTGCATGTGCATGTGACATCCACAGCCGCCGACCTTGAGACAGCTGATGAGCAGGTTTCGGTATGTTCATCTACCAAGCTTGACTTCTCCCATCTTTGAGCCTAGCATTGCCTGTGCAGCGGTCGACAACTTGAGCCTAGGAGTCGGGCCTACTGTAGGTGGGGACGGCAGGTGGTATGTAATGAAAGTGACGTCATCAAGGTGTTTATTTCGGTCGTCACCCGAGTCATCAAAGTAGATGTACGTGAACCTAAAGATAGCACCGATTAGGTTACCAATCTTATCTGAGACACGGCCTTCAGGAAGGGCATGGCGCGTGACTGAATGACAAGGTCTGGGGTTGGACAACGGATTTTTTCAACAGGGGTGTGAGTGTGCGGGTGGGTGTGGGTTTGTGTGAGGGTGGGTGTGATGGTGGGTGTGTATATGGGTGTATGTATGGGTATGTGTGCGGGTGTGTGTGCGGGTGTATGGGTGGGTGTGTGTGGGTATGTGTGCGGGTATGTGGGTGGATGTGGGTGTGTGTGCGGGCGAGTGTGGGGGGGGGGTGTGGGTGTGTGCGGGTGATTGTGGGTGGGTGGGGGTGTGTGTTCGGGTGTGTGTGTGTGACGGCGGGTGTGAATGGGTGGGTGTGTATGGGTAGATGTGTGTATGGGTGTGTTTATGGGTGTGTGTATGGGTGGGTGTGTATGGGTGTGTGTGTATGGGTGTGTTTATGGGTGTGTGTGTATGGGTGTATGTGTATGGGTGTGTGTGTATGGGTGTGTGTATGGGTGTGTGTGTATGTGTGTATGTGTGTATGTGTATGGGTTTGTGTGTATGGGTGTGTGTGTATGGGTGTATGTGTATGGGTGTGTGTGTATAGGTAGATGTGTGCGGGTGTGTTGGTGTGTGTGTATATGGGTGTGTGTGTATAGGTAGATGTGTGCGGGTGTGTGTATGGGTGTGTGTATGGGTGTGTGTGTATGTGTAGGGGTAGATGTGTGTGGGTGTGTGTATGGGTGTGTGTGTATGAGTAGATGTGTGCGGGTGTGTTGGTGTGTGTGTATATGGGTGTGTGTGTATGGGTGGGTGTGTATGGGTGGGTGTGTATGGGTGGGTGTGTGTTGGTGTGTGTATGGGTGTGTGTGTATGGGTGTGTGTATGGATGTGTGTGTATGGGTGTATGTGTATGGGTGTGTGTGTATGAGTGGGTGTGTATGGGTGGGTGTTGGTGTGTGTGTATGGGTGGGTGTGTGTTGGTGTGTGTTGGTGTGTGTGTATGGGTGGGTGTGTGTTGGTGTGTGTTTATGTGTGTGTATGGGGGGGGGGGTGTTGGTATGTGTGTATGGGTGGGTGTGTGTTGGTGTGTGTATGGGTGTGTGTGTATGGGTGGGTGTGTATGGGTAGATGTGTGTGGGTGTGTGTGTGCGGGTGTGTGTGGATGTGCATGTGCGGGTGTGTGTGCGGGTGTTTGGGTGGATGTGGGTGTATGTGCGGGTGATTGTGGGTGGGTGTGGGTGTGTGTGGGTGTGTTTGCGGGTGATTGTTATTGGGTGTAGGTGTGTGTGGGTGTGTGTGTATAGGTGTGTGTGTATGGGTGTGTGTGTATGGGTGTGTGTGTATGGGTGTGTGTATGGGTAGATGTGTGCGGGTGTGTGTATGGGTCTGTGTATGGGTGTGTGTGTATGGGTGTGTGCGTATGGGTAGATGTGTGTGGGTGTGTGTATGGGTGCGTGTGTATGGGTGTGTGTGTATGGGTGTGTGTATGGGTTTGTGTGTATGGGTGTGTGTATGGGTGGGTGTGTATGGGTGGGTGTGTGTGGGTGGGTGGGTATGGGTGGGTGTGTGTTGGTGTGTGTGAATGGGTGGGTGTGTGTTTGTGTGTGTTGGTGTTTGTATGGGTGTGTGTGTATGGGTGGGTGTGTGTGGGTGTGTGTGTATGGGTGGGTGTGTATGGGTGGGTGTGTGTGGGTGTGTGTGTATGGATGGGTGTGTGTTGGTGTGTGTTGGTGTGTGTATGGGTGTGTGTGTATGGGTGGGTGTGTGTTGGTGTGTGTGTATGGGTAGATGTGTGCGGGTGTGTGTGTGTGTGCGGGTGTGTTTGGGTGTATATGTGCGGGTGTGTGCGGTTGTGTGTGTGTGCAGGTGTGTATTTGCGGGTGTGGGCGGGTGTGTGTGTGCGGGTGTGTATGTGCGGGTGTGTGCGGGTGTGCATGTGCGGGTGTGCGCGGGTGTGTGCGGGTGTGTGTGTGTGGGTGCGCATGTGCGGGTGTGTGCGGGTGTGTGTGTGCGGGTGTATATGTTTGGGCGTGAGCGGGTGTGTGTGTGTGTGCCGGTGTGTATGAGTGGATGTGTGTGGGTGTGTGTGTGTTTTGGTGTGTGTATGTGTGTAGGTGGGTGTGCGGGTGGGTGTGTGTAGGTGGGTGTAGTGTGTGTGGGTGTGGGTGTGTGTGGGTCTATGTGGGTGTGTGTGTGGGTGTATGTGTGTGGGTGTGTGTGGGTGTGTGTATGGGCGTGTGTATGGGTGTTTGTGTCCGGATGTATTTGTGGATCGGTGTGTGTGGGTGTGTGTGGGTGTGTGTGTGTATGGGTGTGTGTGTGTGTGGGTATGTGTGTGTGGGTATTTGTTTTGGTGTGTGTGTTGATGGGTGTGTGTGTGTGTGGGTGTGTGTGTGGGTGTGTGTGTGGGTGAGTGTGTGTGGGTGTGTGTGGGTGAGGGTGTGTGGGTGTGTGCAGGTGTGGGTGTTTGTGTGCGGGTGTGTGTGTGGATGGGTGTGTGTGTGGGTGTGTGTGGGTGTGTGTGTGGATGGGTGTGTGTGAGTGTTTGTGTGGGTGTGTGTTGATGGGTATGTGTGGGTGTGTATATATGGATGGGTGTGTGTGCCGGTATGTGTTGGTGTGGGTGTGTATGTGGATGGGTGTGTATGTGGGTGTATGTATGGGTGGGTGTATGTTTGCGGTTGTGTGTTTGCGGGTGTGTATAGGTGTGAATGTGAGTGTGTGTTGGTGTGTGTGCGAGTGTGTGTGTGTGTGTGGGTGTATGTGTGTATATGTGTATGTGCGGGTATGTTTTGGTGTGGGTGGGTGTGGGTGTGTGTGGGTCTATGTGGGTGTGTGTGTGGGTGTATGTGTGTGGGTGTGTGTATGGGCGTATGTATGGGTGTTTGTGTCCGGATGTATGTGTGGATCGGTGTGTGTGGGTGTGTGTGGGTGTGTGTGTGGATGGGTGTGTGTGTGTGTGTGGGTATGTGTGTGTGTGGGTGTTTGTTTTGGTGTGTGTGTTGATGGGTGTGTGTGTGTGGGTGTGTGTGTGGGTGTGTGTGTGGGTGAGTGTGTGTGGGTGTGTGTGGGTGAGTGTGTGTGGGTGTGTGCGGGTGTGGGTGTTTGTGTGCGGGTGTATGTGTGTGGTTGGGTGTGTGTGGGTGTGTGTGGGTGTGTGTGTGGATGGGTGTGTGTGAGTGTTTGTGTGGGTGTGTGTTGATGGGTATGTGTGGGTGTGTATATATGGATGGGTGTGTGTGCGGGTATGTGTTGGTGTGGGTGTGTATGTGGATGGGTGTGTATGTGGGTGTATGTATGGGTGGGTGTATGTTTGCGGTTGTGTGTTTGCGGGTGTGTATATGTGTGAATGTGAGTGTGTGTTGGTGTGTGTGCGAGTGTGTGTGTGTGTGTGGGTGTATGTGTGTATATGTGTATGTGTATGTGCGGGTATGTTTTGGTGTGGGTGGGTGTGTGTATGTGTGGGTATGTTTGTGGGTGTCTGTCTGTGTGGGTGTGTGTGTGGGTGTGTGTGTGGGTGTGTGTGTCTGGGTTTGTGTGTGTGGGGGTGTGTGGGTATGTGTGAGAGTTTGGATGTGTGGGTGTGTGGATGTGTGTGTTGGTGTATGTGGGTATGTGTGAGAGTTAGGGTGTATGGGTGTGTTAGAGGTTGACCTGTAAGAGTTGGTCGATTAGGGAATTTTGTAAGGGGTTGGTTTTTCGCTTTTGAGGGGTTGGTTTGTCGCCAATTAGGGGTTCGCTTTTCAGGGGTTGGTTTGTCGCCAATTAGGGGTTCGCTTTTGAAGGGCTGGCTAATGGTCAGTCAGGGATTATCTGCCACCCCAACTTTGGCATGTGAGAAATGTCTGTTTCTTTACCTCAGCTATGGGGCCTCAGCTATGTGACCTCAGCTATGGGACCTCAGCTATTGAACCTCAGCTATGTGAAATCAGATTTGTGAACTCAGCTATCGGACTTCAGCTATGTGACCTCAGCTATGTTACATCAGCTATGTGACCTCGACTATGGGACCTTAGCTATGGGGCCTCAGCTATGCGACCTCAGCTATGTGACGTCAGCTATGGGACCTCAGCTATAGGACCTCAGCTATGTGACCAGCTATGGGACCTCAGCTATGCGACCTCAGCTATGGGACCTCAGCTATGGAACCTCAGCTATTGGACCTCAGTTATGGGACCTCAGCTATGGGACCTCAGCTTTGGTACCTCAGCTACCTTCCTAGACCAACCTGGAAATCTTGAAAGGAGAGCGGGGGAAGGAGGGTATGGCCGTTAGCATTAAGTAGACCCACGACGTTCTCTATGGAAGATCCGATGGATGTCCATGACGTCTTTTGGATCAGTTCTATCAGTTCAACAACCATAGACCAGGTGAGCAACAACTGATAATGACCATTACACAGAAAAGCCCATTACAAGAGTCAGAAATAAGATGCTTAAAGAAGGTGGGGAGGGGTGGGGGGGTGGGGGGGGGTGGTCCAGGTAACAAGGGGATACACGGCTCACAATCAGACAACACGGAGCCATCTCGATACTCAGACCGTGCATACTCAAGGGGGAGGAGTCTCATCTGTGGTGGTATGGTTGTGCTTGCAGAATGACAGGTATTGGTTACCACGCCAGGGCGTTTGGTTGTTGTAGCTGGCTCAAAATGTGCACCTATATTCAAGAAGAGAAGAAGCTGAACATCTTCCAGTAACTGGGCCTGCGATCCATCCTTTGAATGACATGCTGGACTAGTGGCAAATGCAGAAGTATATTCTCGGATCGTCTTCCCAATCATGAAGTCTCCATGCACAGCGAAGGTTGGGATGGCTTGGTCGTGTTCGCGCAAGGAAAATGGTGGAACCATCAATCATGTTCTCTGTGGACACTTGTTGAACGGCACGAGAACAGCGGGCCGACCATAGTTGATGTTCAGATGTAAGCGGAACATGAAGACACTTGACATGTTCCTGTCATCCAGAGAAGTTTGTAAAGTCTGCATTCGTCTCTTTGCTTCTTTCCGGTAACCTAGAAGGTCAACTGATACCCTGTCTGGCTGTATTAAGTGCACGATCTTTTCATCAAGCCAAGATGTACCAGTCACTCACACCTGTTCTGGAAGAAAAACAGATTTGTGGGAATAAGTCTAGGATAGATTTCTTTGTTTATTCCATTTCTAAATATGTATAGAATACATTTGTTTATTTATTGCATTTCTAAATAAAGGTGAAAGTCTACCAAGGAAACTTCGGAGACAAACAAAGACAGAGAAAGTGATGGTTGCAGATTACTTGAATGATATGTGGTCATAAACAACAACTTTTGTCAGCATAGACAGTCACAAGTATTGACATGGTTCAGATGGCATGACCTGCATTGTAAAAGTCAGATACACTTTATTCTAGTCCAGAGATATAGGAAAACATCAGTAATAGATTCCAGAGTCATGCCAAGTGTTTGTGTAGATACTGATCACAAAGCGGTCAGGTTGGTTAGGAATGTTCAAGACAGAAAGCATCCAAAACGAAAGGTAATGTCAGGACAAGAATCAATCAATTCAAACAATCTTCAAGAACCGGTCACCCCCCACAGGCTATGAGTGATGAGAGTTTCCATAGACTGTCCACAGATATTCAATGTCGAACACGAATGGGCAAAGTTGAAACGTAATTTAATAAAAGCAGCTCAAGACACATGTGGCACCCTGACGTCAAGTGGTGGATCAAAGCTGTCAGAGACAGAAGGATAGATCAGCTGTCAGAGACAGAAGGATAGATCAGCTGTCCCAGAGAAGAATAGATCAGCTGTCCGAGACAGAAGGATAGATCAGCTGTCCCAGAGAAGAATAGATCAGCTGTCAGAGAGAAGAAGGATAGATGAGCTGTCAGAGACAGAAGGATAGATCAGCTGTCCCAGAGAAGAATAGATCAGCTGTCCCAGAGAAGAAGGATAGATCAGCTGTCCCAGAGAAGGATAGATCAGGTGTCCTAAAGGATAGATCAGCTGTCCCAGAGAAAGATAGATAGACGCATGGGCTTTAAGCACACAGGAGCAAGACTATGCCGACTATCAGCAAGCAAGAGAGCACGAAAAGTTGGTCCTGACCGAGGCTGAATCTAAATCTTGGAAAGAGTATGGCGAACTTTTTAATTCGGATTACACAAATGGGACAAGAAATTACTTTATGACATTCACAAATATGACAGACAGAGATGATTGCTACAATTCAACAAGAAATGATATGACGACGACAATGGAGTTGCAATAAACGACCTACAACTGATCCTGGACAGACGGCAGCAATACTTTAAATAACTTCTCAACTTACCAACAACTGGGCTGGATGACAATCAAGATACCAACGTTAAACCATGGAGCTAGAACCAAACATCCCACAACGTTAACCCATGGAGCTAGAACCAAACATCCCACAACGTTAACCCATGGACCTAGAACCGAACATCCCACAACGTTAACCCATAGAGCTAGAACCAAACATCCCACAACGTTAACCCATGGAGCTAGAACCGAACATCCCACAACGTTAACCCATAGAGCTAGAACCAAACATCCCACAACGTTAACCCATGGACCTAGAACCGAACATCCCACAACGTTAACCCATAGAGCTAGAACCAAACATCCCACAACGTTAACCCATGGACCTAGAACCGAACATCCCACAACGTTAACCCATAGAGCTAGAACCAAACATCCCACAACGTTAACCCATGGACCTAGAACCGAACATCCCACAACGTTAACCCATAGAGCTAGAACCAAACATCCCACAACGTTAACCCATGGAGCTAGAACCGAACATCCCACAACGTTAACCCATAGAGCTAGAACCAAACATCCCACAACGTTAACCCATGGAGCTAGAACCAAACATCCCACAACGTTAACCCATGGAGCTAGAACCAAACATCCCACAACGTTAACCCATGGAGCTAGAACCAAACATCCCACAACGTTAACCCATGGAGCTAGAACCAAACATCCCACTTTCAGAAATCAGATATGCTTGACAAGTTGCTACATCCAACAAATGTCCAGGTCCTGGTGAAAATCTGGTTGAATTAATGAAAGCATCCAATGAGGCAGTGATATTTAGGCTAGATAGATTGTATTGCCAAGTTGGAACCACATGGAAAACGTCAGAAGATTGGAGCAATGCATTTACAATTCCAATATTGAAAAAAGAAAGGAAGCAAAAGAGACTACAAAATACAAGGCAACATATCGTTCCTGAGCCAAACTGGCAAAATATTTGGTCAAATCTTAGAAAAAAGATGACTTTACAGCTCAACGTTACTCAGATGGGATTTAGAAAGAACAGAAGCTGCATGGATGCCATCTTGACACTCCGACACTCAGATGGGATTTAGAAAGAACAGAAGCTGCATGGATGCCATCTTGACACTCCGACACTTGATGGAGAAAACAATTGAAAACAACCAGGAACTGCATGTTGCGTTTGTAGATCAAGAAAAAGCATTTGACAGGGTAGAAAGACATCTCTATGGAAAACATTGGCACACTATGAATTAACTGGTCACCTAATTAACCTGTGGCAAGGTCTCTACTTTGACAGCCAGTGCTCTGTTCGAAAACTAACCGGACTCTCAGCAAAATGTCATTACAGGGTCAGAACGATGACACCAGGAGACTGGTGGGAACAACACCAGCATCAGACTACATTAACAGACAGCATCTAAAATGTTTTGGCCAAGTAAAAAGACAACCACCAAACAGCACCATCCAACTGATTCAAAAAGGCCAACCACAGACCACGATAATGGTGGCCTACAGAAATGTGGCGGTGAATGCCACTGTGCATCAGCCACACGGACTGAGGCGGTGAATGCCCCTGTGCATGAGCCACACAGGCTGAGGCGGTGAATACCACTGTGCATGAGCCCCACGGACTGAGGCGGTGAATACCACTGTGCATGAGTCACACGGACTGAGGCGGTGACTGCCACTGTGCATGAGCCACACGGACTGAGGTGGTGAATGCCACTGTGCATGAAGCACACGGACTGAGTCGGTGAATGCCACTACGCATGAGGCACACAGGCGGGTTCGTTCTAGAGATCCCTTCATAACCTGACGCTTAAAGGCATAACAGAAAAAGTGAAACAATAAGCGATAGAGTATTGTGGATCGGTTGTAGCGAGCTAAACTACGTGAACCGTGGCCGGTAGAAGTGTCACTGGAAAGGTAGATAGTTTACATTATATGAAGAGTATTGGTTTTTCAGACCAAAACTGAATGGTGTCCGCGAACCATGTCCCTTCCAGAAAAGTCGCCACACGAAACTGAGCAGTGCCTTCCTTATTGGAACATCCTGATAGTAAAGAGAAATTGTTTGTAAAGTGAATTTGTGTGTGTACTGGATTTGTTTGTAGTGGATTTGTTTGTATAGTTGGTTTGTAGTGAATTTGTTTGTAAAGTGGATTTGTTTTTATAGGGGATTTGTTTGTAAAGTGTAATGAATCTTTTGTGTGTGTGTGTGGACTTTGGCTGCTAAAATAAGTCAATGACGGAGTGTACTTTAGTTGGGCAAAGTGCGTGCGAAAGCTAGACTCAACTAGAGCAGACACGTAATGTCTGACCTATATTAAGATTCTGACAAACGTGCAAGATGGACGTCCTCAATGGTGTTGAATGAAGGCCTTTGGGTACAGTCACCTGCCTCGTCTACAGACGATAACTTGGTTAATGGCCTTTGGGTACAGTCATCTGCCTCGTCTACAGACGATAACTTGGTTAAAGGCCTTTGGGTACAGTCATCTGCCTCATCTACAGACGATAACTTGGTTAAAGGCCTTTGGGTACAGTCACCTGCCTCGTCTACAGACGATAACTTGGTTAAAGGCCTTTGGGTACAGTCATCTGCCTCGTCTACAGACGATAACTTGGTTAAAGGCCTTTGGGTACAGTCACCTGCCTCGTCTACAGACGATAACTTGGTTAAAGGCCTTTGGGTACAGTCGTCTGCCTCGTCTACAGACGATAACTTGGTTAAAGGCCTTTGGGTACAGTCGTCTGCCTCATCTACAGACGATAACTTGGTTAAAGGCCTTTGGGTACAGTCATCTGCCTCGTCTACAGACGATAACTTGGTTAAAGGCCTTTGGGTACAGTCATCTGCCTCGTCTACAGACGATAACTTGGTTAAAGGCCTTTGGGTACAGTCATCTGCCTCATCTACAGACGATAACTTGGTTAAAGGCCTTTGGGTACAGTCATCTGCCTCATCTACAGACGATAACTTGGTTAAAGGCCTTTGGGTACAGTCATCTGCTTCATCTACAGACGATAACTTGGTTAAAGGCCTTTGGGTACAGTCGTCTGCCTCATCTACAGACGATAACTTGGTTAAAGGCCTTTGGGTACAGTCGTCTGCCTCGTCTACAGACGATAACTTGGTTAAAGGCCTTTGGGTACAGTCATCTGCCTCATCTACAGACGATAACTTGGTTAAAGGCCTTTGGGTACAGTCATCTGCCTCATCTACAGACGATAACTTGGTTAAAGGCCTTTGGGTACAGTCATCTGCTTCATCTACAGACGATAACTTGGTTAAAGGCCTTTGGGTACAGTCGTCTGCCTCATCTACAGACGATAACTTGGTTAAAGGCCTTTGGGTACAGTCGTCTGCCTCGTCTACAGACGATAACTTGGTTAAAGGCCTTTGGGTACAGTCATCTGCCTCATATACAGACGATAACTTGGCTAAAGGCCTTTGGGTACAGTCATCTGCCTCATCTACAGACGATAACTTGGTTAAAGGCCTTTGGGTACAGTCATCTGCCTCATCTACAGACGATAACTTGGTTAAAGGCCTTTGGGTACAGTCGTCTGCCTCGTCTACAGACGATAACTTGGTTAAAGGCCTTTGGGTACAGTCATCTGCCTCGTCTACAGACGATAACTTGGTTAAAGGCCTTTGGGTACAGTCATCTGCCTCGTCTACAGACGATATCTTGGTTAAAGGCCTTTGGGTACAGTCATCTGCCTCGTCTACAGACGATAACTTGGTTAAAGGCCTTTGGGTACAGTCATCTGCCTCGTCTACAGACGATAACTTGGTTAAAGGCCTTTGGGTACAGTCATCTGCCTCGTCTACAGACGATAACTTGGTTAAAGGCCTTTGGGTACAGTCATCTGCCTCGTCTACAGACGATAACTTGGTTAAAGGCCTTTGGGTACAGTCATCTGCCTCGTCTACAGACGATAACTTGGTTAAAGGCCTTTGGGTACAGTCATCTGCCTCGTCTACAGACGATAACTTGGTTAAAGGCCTTTGGGTACAGTCATCTGCCTCGTCTACAGACGATAACTTGGTTAAAGGCCTTTGGGTACAGTCATCTGCCTCGTCTACAGACGATAACTTGGTTAAAGGCCTTTGGGTACAGTCATCTGCCTCGTCTACAGACGATAACTTGGTTAAAGGCCTTTGTGTACAGTCATCTGCCTCATCTACAGACGATAACTTGGTTAAAGGCCTTTGGGTACAGTCATCTGCCTCGTCTACAGACGATAACTTGGTTAAAGGCCTTTGGGTACAGTCATCTGCCTCGTCTACAGACGATAACTTGGTTAAAGGCCTTTGGGTACAGTCATCTGCCTCGTCTACAGACGATAACTTGGTTAAAGGCCTTTGGGTACAGTCATCTGCCTCGTCTACAGACGATAACTTGGTTAAAGGCCTTTGGGTACAGTCATCTGCCTCGTCTACAGACGATAACTTGGTTAAAGGCCTTTGGGTACAGTCATCTGCCTCGTCTACAGACGATAACTTGGTTAAAGGCCTTTGGGTACAGTCATCTGCCTCGTCTACAGACGATAACTTGGTTAAAGGCCTTTGGGTACAGTCATCTGCCTCGTCTACAGACGATAACTTGGTTAAAGGCCTTTGGGTACAGTCATCTGCCTCGTCTACAGACGATAACTTGGTTAAAGGCCTTTGGGTACAGTCATCTGCCTCGTCTACAGACGATAACTTGGTTAAAGGCCTTTGGGTACAGTCATCTGCCTCGTCTACAGACGATAACTTGGTTAAAGGCCTTTGGGTACAGTCATCTGCCTCGTCTACAGACGATAACTTGATTAAAGGCCTTTGGGTACAGTCATCTGCATCATCTACAGACGATAACTTGGTTAAAGGCCTTTGGGTACAGTCATCTGCCTCGTCTACAGACGATAACTTGGTTAAAGGCCTTTGGGTACAGTCATCTGCCTCGTCTACAGACGATAACTTGGTTAAAGGCCTTTGGGTACAGTCATCTGCCTCGTCTACAGACGATAACTTGGTTAAAGGCCTTTGGGTACAGTCATCTGCCTCGTCTACAGACGATAACTTGGTTAAACTTAATTCTTCTCTGGTTGAGCAAGGGCTGATCTGACAGAGACTGAAATGACAGTTCGAGATGGGGATGGTTACGGGTGACTGGCGATGGATGGGAAGATTGCTTCTTGAAAGAGAAACACAATCCAGTTTGTCGTATTCAGGTCTGCCTCCTTTCTGGAAGCATGTCACTGTTAACAGGTAATTGATTTGTGAAGTGCTGAATTGGGTTTGGACTTCTTTCACATTTGGGATGAGTATCAACAGACTTAAGCTCCATTGTGGATCTGACAAACACAATCCTCCAGCCCTAACAAGTTTCAAGAGCCGTCTTATGCACGACTTTCCTAGTCAAACTGAAATAAAATATGAGGACCACTCCATTTCAGACAACCTGCTTGATTGTTAAAGTTCTTTTTGTTAAATGTTCAAATGATCGAACTCGCGTTTGTATGCAAGGCTCTGGCTATATATGAACACATACGTATGCAAGGATTCTGGCTATATCTGTAGACGCACGTATGCAAGGTTCTGGCTATGTCTGAAGAAATACGTGTGCAAGGATTCTGGCTAAATTTGAAGCCGTTCGTATGCAAGAGTTCTGGTTAAGTTTGATGACGTCAGTATGCGCTGGTGTTGGTAAAGCGGTTGTTCCAATACATGGGTACCAATGTGTTAAGTTTGAAAGTGAATTAGTCAGCAAAGACATTGACTCACTTAGGCCTCTCAGGGAATAAGGCATGCGATGAGTTAGGCCAAGATGAAGGTGATGTGCCTCTTTCTGACAGCATGTGTATAATCTGTTCTCATCAAAAACTGGCAACGATCATTTGATTGGACATTCAACTCTTGCTTCACGTGCTGCTCAGTTTTATGATGGCGTAGGCTGTCCAGGATATCACCTTGGGGACCCAGGATAGCATGGCCAAGACAGCACGACCAAGACAGCATGACCAGGACAGCACAACCAAGACAGCATGACAGCACGACCAAGACAGCATGACCAAGACAGCATGACAGCACAGCATGACCACGACAGCATGGTAACAGTTTAGTAACAGTAACGCTGACGGCGTGTGACCTTGGCTTAGTGTCGAGACGATGAGTGACCTTGACTTAGTTTCGAGACGGCCAGTGACTTTGACTTAGTGTCGAGATGATGAGTGACCTTGACTTAGTTTCGATACGTTGAATGATCTTGATTTCGTGTCGAAACGGTGAGTGACCTTGGCTTAGTGTCGAGACGGCGAATGACCTTGACCTAGTGTCGAGACGGTGAGTGACCTTGACTTTGTGTCGAGACGGCGAATGACCTTGACAGATAGTGGTGGAATGAGATCATCACATGATGTGGTGATAGTAGGGAGGGAAGGGGGAGACATCATGACATGTGGTGAATAGGAGATCAGTGACATCCTGACATGATGTGGTGATAGTAGGGAGGGAAGGGGGAGACATCATGACATGTGGTGAATAGGAGATCAGTGACATCCTGACATGATGTGGTGATAGTAGGGAGGGAAGGGGGAGACATCATGACATGTGGTGAATAGGAGATCAGTGACATCCTGACATGATGTGGTGATAGTGGTTGAGTGTATTTTGCATTTGACAAAGTCTGGAAGGATGGACTTAGAGTCAAGTTAAGAAGAAGTGATGTTTGTGGGAAAATGTACAAGTGGATCAACCACTACCTCAAACAAAGAACGGCCAGAGTCCAAGTACAAGGGCAGATGAGCAAAAAGATGACACTCGAGCAGGGAGTACCCCAAGGGGGAGTACTGTCCCCCACACTCTTCCTGGTATATATAAACGATATTACAGAGAATATACCAAGAAGAGTCCATAGCTCAATGTTTGCAGACGATCTGGCTATGTGGACTTCTGAAAAGAATCTCACCATAGGAAGAAATCGGATGCAAACGGCCCTAACATCGCTGGAAGAGTGGGCGAACTCATGGCTGGTCAAAATAAACGAGGAGAAAACCACGTGCACAATATTCTCGCTCTCATTAAAACCCCAAAGTACCAAATTAAGCCTAAATGGCAAAATCCTGCAGCCAAACGACAACCCAACCTATCTGGGAGTCACATTTGATCGGCGCATGACATGGAAAAGTCAGATTGAGAGAAACCGAATGAAAGCCAGAGAAAGAATGGCGATCATGAGGAAACTTGCTGGCACAAGCTGGGGAGCAGACGAAGGCATACTAAAGAAACTGTACACTGGAAGAGTGAGACCAGTTCTCGAGTATGGCATCGCGGCATGGACAACAGCAGCAAAGGCGAACTTCGATAAAGTTAACAAACTTCAAAACCAAGCCATGAGAATTATAACAGGAGGCATGAAGTCAACGCCAATTGTAGAACTTGAAAAGATTACAAAACTGCAATCCATGACCGACAGAAGAGACTGCAGAGCCCAGCTGCAGTCAGAGAAACTCCGAAGACTGACGGACCATCCAATGTACCAGAGGCTAAACAATTTGGGAACTGGGAAACTAAAGCGGAGAAACTTTGCAGAAATAGCCAAAGCAAAGATGCACGAAGATCCCATAAACGCACTAACAACACCAAAACCCATCACTACTGTACGAAAACCTACTTGGAGGCAGGATATATTTCCAGAGGTGGTAGAAAATATACCAGGTATTGCAAACAAAAACTGCCAGACCGAAAAAGAAAGGAGAGACACTACCCTAAGCTTCATAACGAAAAGCTACCCAAGCATGGACTGGACCCATGCATACACCGACGGTTCTGTAACAAACACTACACAGAACGGAGGGGCAGGAGCATTCCTGAACCTACCAAATGGCAGAAAAATAACACTGTCATTCGCTACTGGTAAGTACACAAGCAATTTCAGAGCGGAGGCAGAGGCACTGAGGGCGGCAGTGGAAGAAATGGCAACACACAGTGAAAATGAGAGCCACATAGTCTTGCTGACAGATGCTCTCGCCGTAGTCACAGCGCTAAAAAGCCAGAAAAACACTGAGCTTAATGACTTAAGAGCAGCACTCTGCAAACTGTGCCAGCTGTCCGCACCAAAAAGGGTAGTGGTACAGTGGGTTCCGTCACACTGCAACATCCAAGGCAACGAGGAGGCAGACAGACTGGCAAAAGAAGGTGCAAGGCTACCACAAACAGATACCAGTATGACGTACGAAGAGTCAAAACGGCTTATCAAAGCCAGGTACATTACCAAATGGGAAACCGAACATACTGGTTACACCAAAAACGATGCCTATTACCAGTTGAACCGAAGAGAGCAGGTCGTTGTCTTCAGACTTCGCACTGGCCACAATAGACTGAGGTACCACCTATTCAACAAATTGAAGATAGGGTGTACCGACGAATGCCCGTGCGGTACTGGTAAAATGACAACTGAACATCTGCTGCAGAACTGCCCGACATACGGGGATCAGAGAGAGCAGATGTGGCCATTGCCAGTGGAACTGCAAGACAAGCTCTATGGTAGTGGCGAGAGTCTCAGGACGACCGCCGCTTTTTTCGAAAAAATAATGGTTGCTGTCTGACTGTGTACGCAGAAGAAGAAGAAGAAGAGTGTATTTTGACATGTGGTGGTTTAGTGGTGGATTGACATCCTGCCATGTGTGGAGAGGGGAGTGACATACTGACATGTGGTGAAGAGAGTGGTGAAATAACACCCTGACATGTGGATGTGATAGTGGATGCAGGGGAGGCGGGAAGTGACATCATAACATAAGGTGGTGATAGTGGTGGAGTGACATCCTGACATGTGAGGTTTATAGAGGAATGCTGGCGGGGTGACCTCCTGATATGTGGAGGTGATAGTTGAAGGGGGTAACACCCTGACACGGGGTGGTGATAGTGGAGGAGGGGTGTAGTGACATCCTGACTTGTGATAGTGGTGGGAGGACATCCTACATGTGGTGGTGATAGTGAAAGGGGGAGGTGGGAGAAGGGAGAGATCCTGACATAAAGTAGTGATAGTGGTGGAGTGACATGTAGTGGTGATAGTGGGGGGGGGGGTGGGAGAGGGGACATCCTGACATGTGGGGGTAATCGTGGTGGGGTGACATACTGACATATTGTGAAGATAGTTGTGGACTGACATCCTGTTAAGATATGGTAGTGCTAGTGGTGGATTGACATCCTGACAATTTGGTGGTGAAATGTGGTGGAGGGAGTGGTGGAGGGAAATCCTGACCGAAGGTGGTGAAAGTGGTTGGGAGGCATCCTCACATGTGGTCGAGAGGGAAGGTGGGAACATCCTGACATGGGGCGGAGATAGTGGTAGAGTGACATCCTGATAGTGAGAGCGATAGTTGTGGACTGACATCTTCACATGTGGTAATAGTGAGGTGGGGGTCTCGCGGGGAGGGGGGGGGGGTGACATTCTGACACATGGTCGTTTAGTGGTGGAGTGACATGAGGTGGTGATTGTGGCTTAGTGACATGCTCTAGACATATGGTGGTGATAGTGGTGGACTGACATCCTTACATGTGGTGTAGAGAGTGGTGGAGTGAAATTCAATGGTATAATGGGGAGAGCGGGAAGGTGACATCCAGACATGTTGGGATGATAGTGAGGAAGGGGGGGGGGGTGACCTTCTTGACATGTGGTGATAGTTGGGGCTGGCATTCTGAGATGTGGTGGAGAGGGGGGAGTTACATTCTGACATGGTGGTGGTGATTAAGGGGGGGGGAGGTGACATCCTGACATGTGGTGATAGTTGGGGGTGGCATTCTGAGATGTGGTGGAGAGGGGGGAGTTACATTCTGACATGGTGGTGGTGATTAAGGGGGGGGGGAGGTGACATCCTGACATGTGGTGATAGTTGGGGCGGGGCATTCTGAGATGTGGTGGAGAGGGGGGAGTTACATTCTGACATGTGGTGGTGATTAAGGGGGGGGGGGGAGGTGACATCCTGACATGTGGTGATAGTTGGGGGGTGGCATTCTGAGATGTGGTGGAGAGGGGGGAGTTACATTCTGACATGTGGTGGTGATTAAGGGGGGGGGGGAGGTGACATCCTGACATGTGGTGGTGGTAATCATCCTTGCTGCAAGCAATGTTTGAAGACTCTGTGACCATTGATACATCTGTGACAATTGATACATCTGTGACAATTGATACATCTGTGACAATTGATACATCTGTGACAATTGATACATCTGAAACTGTTTGAAGACTCTGTGACAATTGATACATCTCAAACTGTTTCTCGAGACACGCCGTCAGTTCTTGGACAGGAGAGTCACGTGGGGTCAGGTTCCGTATCTACTGTCAGGTGACATTCATGGGCGAACAATGTGAGTTGGGGGGACGGAGGGGAAGGGGGGGGGGGGAAGCGGAGGTCACCTTCACGGTCTGGTCTGGCTGTTTGGTAAACGTAGATACAGGCTTGTTGCCACAAGAACAGTTGTTGTGGTGGATGAAGTGTAGCTGTGGGTTGGGTCGTGGATGGAGTGTGGTGCTGTGGGTGGAGTCGTGGATGGAGTGTGAGGCTGTGGTCATGAATAAAGATTATATCTGGGTGGGGTTGTGGATGGAGTGTTATTGTGGGAGAAGTTGTGGATGGAGTGTGTTTGTGGGTGGGGTTGTGGATGGAGTGTGTTTGTGGCTGGGGTTGTGGATGGAGTGTGTTTGTGGCTGGGGTTGTGGATGGAGTGTGTTTGTGGCTGGGGTTGTGGATGGATTACCTATTATTCTAAACGTTGTTCAGATTGGCTGGCTGTAGTTGTGGTCGAGATGATGTGGTTGTGCTGTGGTGGTGGCTGCTGTTGGGATGACACAACCAGACAACCAGGTTCCACTTGTACTGGCCGAGCTAGCAAACCGGACAAGCGAAGAGATACACAGCTGTGGGCTGCACACTCCTAAGTGGGGACGTCACCAGCTGTGGTCTACACACTCCTGAGTCGGGACGTCACCAGCTGTGGGCTACACACTCCTGAGTCGGGACGTCACCAGCTGTGGGCTACACACTCCTGAGTCGGGACGTCACCAGCTGTGGGCTGCACACTCCTAAGTGGGGACGTCACCAGCTGTGGGCTGCACACTCCTAAGTGGGGACGTCACCAGCTGTGGGCTACACACTCCTGAGTCGGGACGTCACCAGCTGTGGGCTACACACTCCTGAGTCGGGACGTCACCAGCTGTGGGCTAAAAGTACATGGTTGACGACCAGATCTTTATAATGTTCCAATCCTGGCGAAACGTTACGATCAAGTCCTGTGAGGCTAACATGGACAATCTGACGGTGTCTCACCGGTCCTGGCAGGCTAACATGGACAATCTGACGGTGTCTCACCGGTTCTGGTAGGCTAACATGGATAATCTGATGGTGTCTCGCCGGTCCTGTCAGGCTAACATGGACAATCTGACGGTGTCTCTCCGGTCCAGATGAGAGTGCTTCACGACAGGGTCCTGGCACAGCGACAAGATCTCAGTTTTCACCTGCCAGATCTTGACATATCTTGAATGGGCACCATGCCGTACCGGCTCTGTGTGCGTCTGAAGTGTACCTAAGATGTATCATTAGTTGAGCAACGGTTACTTTAGGATTGTTGTCACTATAACTGTTTCTTCTCTCACCCGTCAGTTTCTTTAGGATTGTTTTCTTTAAAACTGTTTCTTCTCTCACCCGTGAGTTTCTTTAGGATTGATGTCTCTAGAACTGTTTCTTCTCTCACCCGTGAGTTTCTTTAGGATTGATGTCTCTAGAACTGTTTCTTCTCTCACCCGTGAGTTTCTTTAGGATTGATGTCTCTACAACTGTTTCTTCTCTCACCCGTAAGTTTCTTTAGGATTGATGTCTCTACAACTGTTTCTTCTCTCACCCGTAAGTTTCTTTAGGATTGATGTCTCTACAACTGTTTCTTCTCTCACCCGTAAGTTTCTTTAGGATTGATGTCTCTACAACTGTTTCTTCTCTCACCCGTGAGTTTCTTTAGGATTGATGTCTCTACAACTGTTTCTTCTCTCACCCGTGAGTTTCTTTAGGATTGATGTCTCTTCAACTGTTTCTTCTCTCACCCGTGAGTTTCTTTAGGATTGATGTCTCTACAACTGTTTCTTCTCTCACCCGTGAGTTTCTTTAGGATTGATGTCTCTACAACTGTTTCTTCTCTCACCCGTGAGTTTCTTTAGGATTGATGTCTCTACAACTGTTTCTTCTCTCACCCGTGAGTTTCTTTAGGATTGATGTCTCTACAACTGTTTCTTCTCTCACCCGTGAGTTTCTTTAGGATTGATGTCTCTACAACTGTTTCTTCTCTCACCCGTAAGTTTCTTTAGGATTGTTGTCTCTACAACTGTTTCTTCTCTCACCCGTGAGTTTCTTTAGGATTGTTGTCTCTACAACTGTTTCTTCTCTCACCCGTGAGTTTCTTTAGGATTGATGTCTCTACAACTGTTTCTTCTCTCACCCGTGAGTTTCTTTAGGATTGTTGTCTCTACAACTGTTTCTTCTCTCACCCGTGAGTTTCTTTAGGATTGATGTCTCTACAACTGTTTCTTCTCTCACCCGTAAGTTTCTTTAGGATTGTTGTCTCTACAACTGTTTCTTCTCTCACCCGTGAGTTTCTTTAGGATTGATGTCTCTACAACTGTTTCTTCTCTCACCCGTGAGTTTCTTTAGGATTGATGTCTCTACAACTGTTTCTTCTCTCACCCGTGAGTTTCTTTAGGATTGATGTCTCTACAACTGTTTCTTCTCTCACCCGTGAGTTTCTTTAGGATTGATGTCTCTAGAACTGTTTCTTCTCTCACCCGTAAGTTTCTTTCCTCAACTGGAGGTTCTTTTTTCACCGGCGTTTCTGCGAACCTTCAGTTTCTTTGGAGACGTGAATTTCTTTAGAGACTTGAGTTTCTTTAGAGACATGAGTGTCTTTAAAGACTCGTGAGTTTCTTTACTGAACTTTCAGTGTGGTTAAACAATAAAGCAGCTGGCCCAGATGACTCGAGGACAGAGCAAATGAAAAACTTTGGACCAGAAACCACCACATGGCCGCTGAAGCTTTACAGCACAATCATCGGTTCAATGCAAAGTCCTAAAATCTGGAGAAAATCTCACGTGGCTGCTCTGCTATAACAATGAAAAACCTCATCAGAACCTAAGAACTTCCGACATGTTTCACTACTATGCCATCTGTATAACGTCTGTGAAAAAAACGACCCTGAACCGTATCGGCCTCCCCCACCCACCCCCTCTCCCCCCCCCCCCCCAAACATAGGCAAGAAACTCATCAAGGAGCAAGCAGGCTCCAGGCCTGGGAGATCATGTTGTGGCCAGATCCTTAACCTGACACAACTCATCAAGGAGCAAGCAGGCTCCAGGCCTGGGAAATCATGTTGCGGCCAGATTCTTAACCAGACACAACTGATCGAGGACGGGTACTAACGTAAACAGATGACGGGAGTAACTTTTATTGACTTCAGCGCAGCTTATGACACCATAAACCCCCAGAAGCTGTTTGCTAAGCTGTACCCCATGACAAAGGACTGACGTCTCACAAACCTCATTAAATGTATCCTACAGAATAGGCGACTACAGGACACTTTGGGGAGTAAACAAAAGTCGATGGAGAAAACCAAAAAATGGTCTGGCAGAAGGGAGTGTCCAGGCAGAAGGGAGTGTCCTGTCACAAGGACGTGTCATGGCCCAAGGGAGTGCCCTGGCACAAGGAAGTGTCCTGGCACAAGGACGTGTCATGGCACAAGGAAGTGTCCTGGCACCTATGCTGTAAAACATATACACCAACGATCAATCTATAAATACAGATATGACAAAATTCAAATACTCCGATGATACAGCAGCAGCTGCCCAGGGGGAAAGGGCTCGCAGGAAACAGACAAACGCCCTTCAGGCCCTTGTTCTATATTACCATAAAAACCACCTCAAACCAAACCCCAGCAAAACTCAAGTATGTGCTTACCAACCCAGAAATAGAAAGGCGAACAGAAAGTTCCAGATCAAATGGCAAGAACATAATCTAGAACACGGCCCCCAAATACTTTGGAGTAAAGGTGGACCGCACGCTGTGTTATGCCGCACATTGTCAGGAGACAAAACAGAAAATACATGCGAGAAATAGTATCATACGAGAACTGACTGGCACACCATGGGGAGCAAAGCCATATGTCCTCAGAACATCAGCACTCGCTCTGTGTTTCTCTGTAGCTGAGAACGCCACACCAGTCTGGAAGAACTCTGCACATGTCAACAAATGACTTCCAACTGGTGTATCACAATGCAGGAAAAACCTGAAAAGATGGAGATACAGGGATGATCAAAAATGAGAATGTGGAGTAACACAAGACCAGGACCATATGATGATCTGCCCAAACCTCCCGGAGACTTGTAGCATGGATGACCTGCTCAGTGACAGTGACAGTGACAGGGTAATCCATGTGGCTGAATACTGGAAGAATGACGTAGTGCCTAGCACAGGGGAAGTAAGTCAGTAAGGGGCTGTGCTTGTGGTGGCAGTGATCACGAGGTTGTGCTTGTGTTGGTAGTGGTATGGGCCAGTTAAGGTGGGCGTTGTGGTTGTGGTGGCAGTGATCACGAGGTTGTGCTTGTGTTGGTAGTGGTATGGGCCAGTTAAGGTGGGCGTTGTGGTTGTGGTGGCAGTGATCACGAGGTTGTGCTTGTGTTGGTAGTGGTATGGGCCAGTTAAGGTGGGCGTTGTGGTTGTGGTGGCAGTGATCACGGGGTCGTGCTTGTGTTGGTAGTGGTATGGGCCAGTTAAGGTGGGCGTTGTGGTTGTGGTGGCAGTGATCACGGGGTCGTGCTTGTGTTGGTAGTGGTATGGGCCAGTTAAGGTGGGCGTTGTGGTTGTGGTGGCAGTGATCACGGGGTTGTGGTTGTGGTGGTAGTGATCACGATATTGTGGTATGGATGAGTTAAGTTGGGTGTTGTGGTTGTAGTGACAGTGATCACGAGGTTGTGGTATGGGCCAGTTAAGGTGGGAATTGTGGTTGTGGTAGTAGTGATTACGAGGTTGTGGTGGTAGTGATCACGAAGTTGTGGTGGTAGTGATCACGAGGTTTTGGTATGGGTCAGTTAAGGTAGGAGTTGTGATTTTCGGGAAGAAAGTAGGTAAACTGATTCTAGGGTTTTGGTTGGTGATTCTGTGTGAGGAATTCCTGGCTGACCTTGTAAATACAGGCAGCTGTTGGGTGGCAGGGCTGGTGACCTTCACAAACTGTCGCCGTGGCGCGCGCAGTATGCAATGCTAAGTTGATGTATGCATCTCACGTTTCGGATATCCCCTTCCAAATCTCTCCTCTCTGTCCTCTGGCCGATTATCTTCACTAGCGGCAGACCTGCCAGGACAAATAGGACATATGTTTTGGGGGTGTAGCCTGGGCTACTTGAGGCACATCTTGAGTCGTGTCTCCCTGGGAATAACTGCCCGACAGCGATTGGTCGGCTGGACGATCGCTTCCATGGGTTACGCGCACGCACAAATCTTGGGGAGTAGATGACCATTGGTTGGATAGATTTATATGGGTCAACTAACTCACGGGTCTTCTGTGTGTGTACGTGTGTGTGTACATGTGTGTGTGTGTGTGTACGTGTGTGTGTACGCGTGTGTGTGTGCGTGTGTGTGTGTGTGTTTGAGTGCATGTAATATTGAACTACAACGATATTTGCCAATTGACTTCCACACATCCACTTCCCCACATTCATTTCCCAACATTCACTTCCCCACATTCACTTCCCTACATTTACTCTCCCACATTGAGTTCCACACATTCACTCCCCACATTCAATTCCCCACATTCACTCCCAACATTCAATTCCCAACATTCACTCCCCACATTGACTTCCCCACATTGACTTCCCCAGATTCACCTCCCCACATTCACTTCCACACATTCACTTCCCTACATTGACCTCCCCACATTCACCTCCCCACATTCACTTCCACACATTCACTTCCCTACATTGACCTACCCACATTCACTTCCCCACATTGACTTCCCCACATTCACTTCCCAACATTGACTTCCCCACATTCATTTCCCCACATTCACTTCCCCACATTCACTTCCACACATTAACTTCCCCACATTGACTTCCCCACATTCAATTCCCCGCATTGACTTCCGCACATTCACTTCCACACATTAACTTCCCCACATTGACTTCCCCATATTCACTTCCCCACATTGACTTCCCCACATTCATTTCCCCACATTCACCTCCCCACATTCACTTCCACACATTAACTTCCCCACATTGACTTCCCCACATTCAATTCCCCACATTGACTTCCGCACATTCACTTCCACACATTAACCTCCCCACATTGACTTCCCCATATTCACTTCCCCACATTGACTTCCCCACATTCATTTCCCCACATTCACCTCCCCACATTCACTTCCACACATTCACTTCCCTACATTGACCTGCCCACATTCATTTCCCCACATTGACTTCCCCACATTGACATCCCCACATTCACCTCCCCACATTCACTTCCCCACATTGACTTCCCCACATTCATTTCCCCCCATTCACTTCCCCACATTCACTTCCCCACATTGACTTCCACCCAAGCACTTCCCCACAATCACTTCCCCACATTGACATTCCCACATTCACTTCAACAAATTCACTTCCACACATTGATCTCCCCACATTCATTTCCCCACATTCACTTCCACACATTCACTTCCACACATTCACTTTCACGCATTCACTTTCACACATTAATCGCTCCATATACTGTTATGTTCACAACTATGATTAATATTATTGTTATTGTCTTACATATGATAACTCAACGGTTTTCGATGGCAGGAGGTATGTTATTCACGTCTGCCATGACCAGAATCTAGATGTCTCTACACCATAACCTGGACCCATCATGTGCCAGCCTCGAGCTGTCACTCAACGTTTCCTTGGGGCCTTCAAATGGAAACCTAGAGTATATTTTTTGGAGTCAATTTATTCTGAAAAAAAATGAAACCCAACTTTATCATGTTTCTATGTAATCACCAGAACGTTCCAGCGCCCGAACGTGCAGGGTTTCCTGTAGAACGTTGGGTACACGTCACCCCAGCGGACGTAAGGTTTAGGGTTTCCTGTAGAACGTTGGGTACACGTCTCCCATCGCCTATAAAGTGCAGGAATTCATGAATAAAACATATTCTCTTGGTGGCGTGTACAACACCTCATGCGTACAACACATCATGCGTACAACACCTCATGCGTACAACACCTCATTCACCATCTACAGGACCTGAAAGTCTAACCTCCCAATGCCTACTATAGTCGTCCAAAGACATGGACATCACTTGGGGACTAGGGCTGGTGAGTTCAGCGGATGTGGCAGCTTTTGAAAATGGAGTTTCTTGATGGTTGGATGGGCAGTATGGGGTCGAGCAGTGCCATGGACAGAATGGGGTCGAGCGGTGCCATGGGCAGAATGGGGTCGAGCAGTGCCATGGACAGAATGGGGTCGAGCGGTGCCATGGGCAAAATGGGGTCGAGCAGTGCCATGTTACAAAAGGACACCTTTTCTCTGAAGTCCACGCCGGTTGGATTTTATTGCAGGTCAGATGATTCCTGAGAACATCTGAATACGTGGCACTAGTGACGTTGCTCATCCATGACCATATAGGACCTCTAAAGTAACGTCTCGTTTATTCCAAAAGAGAGTTAGCAAAACCTTCCCTGCAAATTGGAGCGAGCGAAACTTCTTCTGTTTCTGTGAGGAAGGATGGGGTGGGGGTGGGGGGTGCCGTTCCTTGCTCGATCGCTTCGATTCAGGCTCGTGGTTGTGAGCCCAGGTTTTGTCTACAGTAACAATTCTTCCCAGGAAACCATCACCTTCGCTTCAAAACCCGCAAACTTTCCTTACAGGCCGCAACACGTCGTTTCAATTCTGCGCACCCACCTTGCAGACACTGGTACTGTAGTACATCATGTGCTCAACCTTGACTGATGTCCAGACGTCCGGTAATGTCATTCACAGTCAGTCAGCGACTGTCCTTTATGAGGAGGTCAACGGCTGCAGTCGACTCTGGGGGTCACTACTTGGTGGGCCTGACCCGGTCGATTCTGAGGGTCACTAGTCGGTGGGCCTGACCCGGTCGTCTCTGTGGGTCACTACTCGGTGGGCCTGACCCGGTCGTATCTGGCGGTCACTACTCGGTGGGCTTGACCCGGTCGTCTCTGGGGGTCACTACTTGGTGGGCCTGACCCGGTCAACTCTGGGGGTCACTAGTCGGTGGGCCTGACCCGGTCGACTCTTGGGTCATTACTTGGTGGGCCTGACCCGGTCGACTCGTGGGGTCACTAGTCGGTGGGCCTGACCCGGTCGTCTCCGGGGGTCAATACTTGGTGGGCCCGACCCGGTCGTCAACAGGCTGTCACAGAGCTCACACCGGACTGACCTACACTCACCACTCACACCTGCTGGAGGGCCAAGCTGCCTTCAATCATCGAGGAATCTCTATAGGTCTCATCCTTCCCTCCTCAAGAACTGGATAGTAGAAGCAGCTGTTCCTCTTGCTGCATGACAATAATAATGCGACCATATTTTAACTGGACTCATGATTTCATGTTGATCGTCTGTACTGAGATGGCACGAGGACACGCCTGGCAACCTTAACAACTATATTAACAAACTACAACACAAAGAAATAGTTTTTAAAAATGTCTTTCCAACTCTAAAGGTTTTCGTGTGAAGAAGCCCTCGTTTATTGGACAGTTTTTGTTTGGGCAAATGAGTTTCTAGATTAGAAATATATTTCAAGTTTCCAGGTTTAGAGCACGGATGTACAATTAACATGACATATGAAAATTATTTACATCTTAAAAAGACCTACCTAAAAGTGTTACCGCTTTTTAAAAAAACAAACACACCCCAAACACCGATTGGACTGGGACACAATGATACGTCATTATTCAGATCTTTTACCTGTTGTTGGGAATGTCAGAGGTCATCGGTTCCACAAGTGAGGGTCAACAGAGTTAGTTGAATCGTTGTTCTGGAGCCCTAATCAGTTCTGGAGCCCTAATTAGTTCTGGAGCCCTAATCAGTTCTGGAGCCCTAATTAGTTCTGGAGCCCTAATCAGTTCTGGAGCCCTAATCAGTTCTGGAGCCCTAATCAGTTCTGGAGCCCTAATCAGTTCTGGAGCCCTAATCAGTTCTGGAGCCCTAATCAGTTCTGGAGCCAGAACCATGCCCAGCTTTGTTACATAACTATTAACATGTTACCTATACAAGCTTTCAAGAAGTGGTATGTCACTTAGATCGTACCCCACCAGCGACCATCGCCATACCACACCACTCACCATCTCGTACCAAATCACTCACCATCTCCGTACCAAACCACTCACAATCACCGTACCAAACCACTCACCATCTCCGCACCACAACTGATAGCAGCCAATATCGGAAGCTAAGCCTAACGTCGCCCCAGCTGGATCTCAACTTGAGAGAGGAGGAAAGGACAGCTCAAGATTGAATTTGCTGGTGGAGAGTTGTCAATGGTCTGTAACAGGGCCGAAATGCGGTACCATTGGAAACTAATTATAAAAAAAGGAAAAGGGAGAGATAAGTAACAAGATGTTGACGTGTATCGTTCCTGGTCAAGTTACTGAAGGTAAGTTGTCATTGTCTGAAATCATCAGGTCAAAGGAAAGTTGATTAGGTAACGGACAGACATTATTGTCTTTTATTATCGACTCTTATTATGCAAAGTTTAGTACGACTATTCTTCATTATGTACACGTAAAACCAAATCGACCGATGCTGTAGTGGTAAGTTATTCAGATAAATGTAGGGGAGTGTGTTTTTGAAAGACAGAAACAATTCAGAAATTGAACAATGGAGTATAAATCGTAATGCCACGAAAGATGGGATATGAATTGTCCACACAGAGACAGTTTAGGACCACATCTGCGCTCAGCGGCAGCCATGACATAGAACGAAGTTTAATTTGCCAGTTACAAAAAGTGATGTTGCAGAGATTGCAGATCAGATTTTGCAGAAAGGCAGACCCGAGGTGCTTGTAGAGTTCGATGAGTCAACTCTGGTGTTCTTCAGTGACCATAACAATACTTGCAGTGGGCTTGGACCATCAGGGACGTTAAAGGCTTGCACTAAAGTGGCTTTGGTTGACACTGATTGACAGACTTCAGCAAGTGTCAGGACATCCAGCTAGTGTCAGGACATCCAGCTAGTGTCAGGACATCCAGCTAGTGTCAGGACATCTAGATAGTGTCAGGACATCCAGCTAGTGTCAGGACATCCAGAAAGTGTCAGGACATGCATCAAGTGGCAGGACATCCAGCTAGTGTCAGGACATCCAGCTAGTGTCAGGACATCTAGATAGTGTCAGGACATCTAGATAGTGTCAGGACATCCAGAAAGTGTCAGAACATCTAGCAAGTGTCAGGACATCAAGCAAGTGTCAGGACATCCAGCAAGTGTCAGGACATCCAGCCAGTGTCAGGACATCTAGCAAGTGTCAGGACATCCAGCAAGTGTCAGGGCATCCAGCAAGTGTCCACCTGAGACATTTACCTGACATAGCTAACCTGAGACACTCTACCTCAGACTGTTTACCTCAGACTCTCTACCTGAGACTGTCTACCTGAGACTCTCTACCTGAGACTGTCTACCTGAAACTCTCTACCTGAGACTGTCTACCTGAGATTGTCTACCTGAGACTGTCGACTGTCTAGCTGAGACTCTCTATCTGAGACTGTCTACCTGAGACTGTCTACCTGAGACTGTCGACTGTCTAGCTGAGACTCTCTACCTGAGACTGTCTACATGAAACTGTCTAATCGAGACTGTCTACCTGAGGCTGTCTAATTGAGACTGTCTACCTGAGACTGTCGACTGTCTAGCTGAGACTCTCTATCTGAGACTATCTGAGACTATCTACCTGAGACTGTCTACCTCAGACTGTCTATCTGAGACTGTCTAATTGAGATTGTCTACCTGAGACTCTCTATCTGAGACTGTCTACCTGAGACTGTCTACCTGAGACTGTCTACCTGAGACTGTCTAATTGAGACTGTCTACCTGAGACTGTTTAATTGAGACTGTCTACCTGAGACTCTCTACCTGAGACTGTCTACCTGAGACTGTGTATCTGATACTGTCTATCTGAGACTGTCTAATTGCGACTGTCTACCTGAGACTGTCGTATTGAGACTGTCTACCTGAGACTGTCTAATTGAGACTGTCTACCTGAGACTCTCTACCTGAGACTGTCTACATGAGACTGTCTAATTGAGACTGTCTACCTGAGACTGTCGACTCTCTACCTGACTCTCTATTTGAGACTCTCTACCTGAAAATCTCTACATGAGACTCTCTACCTGAAAATCTCTACCTGAGACTGTCCACCTGAGACTGTCTAATTGATACTGTCTACCTGAGACTGTCTACCTGAGACTGTCTACCTGAGACTGTCGACTGTCTAGCTGAGACTCTCTATCTGAGACTGTCTACCTGAGACTGTCTACCTGAGACTGTCGACTGTCTAGCTGAGACTCTTTACCTGAGACTGTCTACATGAGACTGTCTAATCGAGACTGTCTACCTGAGGCTGTCTAATTGAAACTGTCTACCTGAGACTGTCTACCTGAGACTGTCGACTGTCTAGCTGAGACTCTCTATCTGAGACTGTCTATCTGAGATTATCTACCTGAGACTGTCTACCTCAGACTGTCTATCTGAGACTGTCTATTGAGATTGTCTACCTGAGACTCTCTATCTGAGACTGTCTAACTGAGACTGTCTACCTGAGACTGTCTACCTGAGACTGTCTAATTGAGACTGTCTACCTGATACTGTTTAATTGAGACTGTCTACCTGAGACTGTCTACCTGAGACTGTCTACCTGAGACTATGTATCTGATACTGTCTATCTGAGACTGTCTAATTGAGACTGTCTACCTGAGACTGTCTAATTGAGACTGTCTACCTGAGACTGTCTAATTGAGACTGTCTACATGAGACTGTCGACTGTCTAGCTGAGACTGTCGTATTGAGACTGTGTACCTGAGACTCTCTACCTGAGACTGTCTACCTGAGACTGTCTAATTGAGACTGTCTACCTGAGACTATCTACCTGAGACTGTCTACCTGAGACTGTCGACTGTCTAGCTGAGACTCTCTATCTGAGACTGTCTACCTGAGACTATCTACCTGAGACACTCTACCTGAGACTGTCTACCTGAGACTGTCTAATTCAGACTGTCTACCTGAGACTGTGGACTGTCTAGCTGAGACTCTCTATCTGAGACTGTCTACTTGAGACTGTCTACCTGAGACTGTCGACTGTCTAGCTGAGACTCTCTACCTGAGACTGTCTACCTGAGACTGTCTAATTGAGACTGTCTACCTGAGGCTGTCTAATTGAGACTGTTTTCCTGAGACTGTCTAGCTGAGACTCTTTATCTGAGATTATCTACCTGAGACTATCTACCTGAGACTGTCTACCTCAGACTATCTGAGACTGTCTAATTCAGACTGTCTACCTAAGACTCTCTATCTGAGACTGTCACATGAGACTGTCTACCTGAGACTGTTTACCTGAGACTGTCTACCTGAGACTGTCTACCTGAGACTGTCTACCTGAGACTGTACCTGAGACTCTGTACCTGAGACTGTCGACTGTCTAGCTGAGACTCTCAATCTGAGACTGTCTGCCTGAGACTGTCTAATTGAGACTGCCTACCTGAGACTGTCTAATTGGGACTGCCTACCTGAGACTGTCTAATTGGGACTGTCTACCTGAGACTGTCTAATTGTGACTGTCTACCTGAGACTGTCTAATTGAGACTGTCTACCTGAGACTGTCGACTCTCTACCTGACTCTCTACTTGAGACTCTCTACCTGAAAATCTCTACCTGAGACTCTCTACTTGAGACTGTCTAATTGAGACTGTCTACCTGAGACTGTCTAATTGAGACTGTATACCTGAGACTGTCTAATTGAGACTGTATACCTGAGACTGTCTACCTGAGACTGTCTACCTGAGACTGTCGACAGTCTAGCTGAGACTCTCTATCTGAGACTGTCTACCTGAGACTGTCTACCTGAGATTTTCTAGTTGAGACTGTCTACATGAGACTGTATAATTGAGACTGTCTACCTGAGACTGTCGACTGTCTACCTGAGACTGTCTTATTGAGACTGTCTACCTGAGACTGTCTAATTGAGACTGTCTACCTGAGACTGTCGACTGTCTAGCTGAGACTGTCGTATTGAGACTGTCTACCTGAGACTGTCTAATTGAGATTGTCTACCTGAGACTCTCTACCTGAGACTGTCTACCTGAGACTGTGTAATTCAGACTGTCTACCTGATACTGTATAATTGAGACTGTCTACCTGAGACTGTCTAATTGTGACTGTCTACCTAAGACTGTCTAATTGAGACTGTCTACCTGAGACTATCTACCTGAGACTGACTACCTGAGACTGTCGACTGTCTAGCTGAGACTCTCTATCTGAGACTGTCTACCTGAGACTGTCGACTGTCTAGCTGAGACTCTCTACCTGAGACTGTCTACCTGAGACTGTCTAATTTACACTGTCTACCTGAGGCTGTCTAATTGAGACTGTCTACCTGAGACTGTCGACTGTCTAGCTGAGACTCTCTACCTGAGACTGTCTACATGAGACTGTCTAATCGAGACTGTCTACATGAGGCTGTCTAATTGAGACTGTCTACCTGAGACTGTCTACCTGAGACTGTCGACTGTCTAGCTGAGACTCTCTATCTGAGACTGTCTATCTGAGACTATCTACCTGAGACTGTCTACCTGAGACTGTCTAACCGAGACTGTCTAATTGAGACTGTCTACCTGAGACTGTGGACTGTCTAGCTGAGACTGTCGTATTGAGACTGTCTACCTGAGACTGTCTAATTGAGAGAGTCTACCTGAGACTCTCTACCTGAGACTGTCTACCTGAGACTGTCTAATTCAGACTGTCTACCTGAGACTGTGTATCTGATACTGTCTATCTGAGACTGTCTAATTGTGACTGTCTACCTGAGACTGTCTAATTGAGACTGTCTACCTGAGACTGTCTAATTGAGACTGTCTACATGAGACTGTCGACTGTCTAGCTGAGACTGTCGTATTGAGACTGTCTACCCGAGACTGTCTAATTGAGACTGTCTACCTGAGACTCTCTAACTGAGACTGTCTACATGAGATTGTATAATTGAGACTGTCTACCTGAGACTGTCTAATTGTGACTGTCTACCTGAGACTAATTGAGACTGTCTAGCTGAGACTCTCTATCTGAGACTGTCTACCTGAGACTATCTACCTGATACTGTCTACCTGAGACTGTCTACCTGATACTGTCTAATTCAGACTTTCTACCTGAGACTGTGGACTGTCTAGCTGAGAGTCTCTATCTGTGACTGTGTACCTTAGACTGTCTACCTGAGACTGTCGACTGTCTAGCTGAGACTCTCTACCTGACACTGTCTACCTGAGACTGTAATTGAGACTGTCTACCTGAGACTGTCTAATTGAGACTGTCTACCTGAGACTGTCTACCTGAGACTGTCTACCTGAGACTGTCTAATTGAGACTGTCTATCTGAGACTGTCTAGCTGAGACTCTTTATCTGAGACTATCTACCTGAGACTATCTACCTGAGACTGTCTACCTCAGACTATCTGAGACTGTCTAATTCAGACTGTCTACCTAAGACTCTCTATCTGAGACTGTCACCTGAGACTGTCTACCTGAGACTGTTTACCTGTGACTGTCTACCTAAGACTGTCTACCTGAGACTGTCTACCTGAGACTCTGTACCTGAGACTGTCGACTGTCTAGCTGAGACTCTCTATCTGAGACTGCCTACCTGAGACTGTCTAATTGAGAATGTCTACCTGAGACTTTCTAATTGTGACTGTCTACCTGAGACTGTCTAATTGAGACTGTCTACCTGAGACTGTCGACTCTCTACCTGACTCTCTACTTGAGACTCTCAACCTGAAAATCTCTACCTGAGACTCTCTACTTGAGACTGTCTAATTGAGGCTGTCTAATTGAGACTATACCTGAGACTGTCTAATTGAGACTGTCTAACTGAGACTGTCTACCTGAGACTGTCTACCTGAGACTGTCGACAGTCTAGCTGAGACTCTCTATCTGAGACTGTCTACCTGAGACTGTCTACCTGAGACTGTCTACCTGAGACTTTCTAGTTGAGACTGTCTACATGAGACTGTATAATTGAGACTGTCTACCTGAGACTGTCGACTGTCTACCTGAGACTGTCTTATTGAGACTGTATACCTGAGACTGTCTAATTGAGACTGTCTACCTGAGACTGTCTAACCGAGACTGTCTAATTGAGACTGTCTACCTGAGACTGTGGACTGTCTAGCTGAGACTGTCGTATTGAGACTGTCTACCTGAGACTGTCTAATTGAGAGAGTCTACCTGAGACTCTCTACCTGAGACTGTCTACCTGAGACTGTCTAATTCAGACTGTCTATCTGATACTGTATAATTGAGACTGTCTACCTGAGACTGTCTAATTGTGACTGTCTACCTAAGACTGTCTAATTGAGACTCTCTATCTGAGACTGTCTACCTGAGACTGTCTACCTGAGACTGTCGACTGTCTAGCTGAGAATCTCTACCTGAGACTGTCTACCTGAGACTGTCTAATTGAGACTGTCTACCTGAGGCTGTCTAATTGAGACTGTCTACCTGAGACTGTCTACCTGAGACTGTCGACTGTCTAGCTGAGACTCTCTATCTGAGACTGTCTACCTGAGACTATCTACCTGAGACTGTCTACCTGAGACTGTCTAATTCAGACTTTCTACCTGCGACTGTGGACTGTCTAGCTGAGACTCTCTATCTGAGACTGTCTACCTGAGACTGTCTACCTGAGACTGTCGACTGTCTAGCTGAGAATCTCTACCTGAGACTGTCTACCTGAGACTGTCTAATTGAGACTGTCTACCTGAGGCTATCTAATTGAGACTGTCTACCTGAGAATGTCTACCTGAGACTGTCGACTGTCTAGCTGAGACTCTCTATCTGAGACTATCTACCTGAGACTATCTACCTGAGACTGTCTAATTGAGACTGTCTACCTGAGACTCTCTACCTGAGACTGTCAAACCGAGACTGTTTTCCAGAGATCATCTACCTGAGATTGTCTACCTGAGTTTCATTCCAGACCAACCCTAACTTAGTCCAGCCAAATCTCAACCAAGCCAGACCAACCCTAACTTAACCCAGCCAACTCTCACCCATCCCAGATCGGCCCTAACTTAACCCATCCAACTGTCACGCAACCCAGATCGGCCCTAACTTAACCCAGCCAACTCTCACGCAACCCAGATCGGCCATAACTTAACCCAGCCAACTTTCACGCAACCCAGATCGGCCCTCAACAAACCCAGACCAATCCTAACCAACCCAAACTAAACCAAACCCAACCCAAATCAACCATAACCCAACCCAGATCATCCGTAACCCAACCAAGACCAACCCTAACCCAACCAAGATCAACTATAATAAAACCCAGACTAACCCTAACCCAACCAAGACCAACCCTAACCCAACCCAGATCAACCCTAACAAAACTTTAGACCAAGCCTAACTTAATCCAGACCGACTGTCACTGGCTTGACAAACTTTCATGACCTCTCCAGGATCTGACAGATGGCGGTGGACCTAACAGGGTCGGATGGTGGTAGGAAGATCAGAAACATACAAAGACATTGTTTCATTGGCCCTCAACCTATCACATTAGCATGAACCAGGACAACGTGACCAAGTAAACATAACCTAGTAAGCGTGACCTAGTTAACGTGACATAATTCAGGTGACCGACTTAACGTGAAACAGGACATAGTGACCTATTAAAGGTGACATGGTTAACGTGAATGAGTTAATTAGACACGTCACTAACATATGATTCTTTCACCAACACACAACCCTAACCTACCATTTATTAACAAATGACTTCCCTGTCCAATTGATACACTTGTTGAATTCTTCATGAACCCCGTCATCTTGTCCTCTATGATTCCCTTGGACGAGACTGATGTACATTGACCTGGCAATATTTATACTGTCTTGCGTCCTAGTGCAACAGGTCTATTCTCACCACCATCAACTCTATTCTCACCACCATCAACTCTATTCTCACCACCATCAACTCTATTCTCACCACCAACTCTATTCCGAACGAGAAATTCATCAGAACCATTATCCTTTTCACGTCTGTCCCAAGGAGGTCTTTATCACTGTCACCTCTCTCACTGTCACCTCTCTCACTGTCACCTCTATCGGCATGACCACTATCTCAATCTAGTACAACATCACCATCTCAATGTACTACAACAACATGCGCACACACCGCTAACACAGGCCTGGCACAGATCTTCAACAATATTAGTTTATGGTATTTGTGTGCACGTGAGATTATCTGGAGTAATAGGTCATGGCATTGTAATACACTATGTGTTAATTGGTGACATGTCACTCACTCACTCACTCACTCACTCACTCAGACACTCACTCACTCACACAATCACTCTCACTCCCTGTGCGTAGCCACACAGCAAGTGGCCGTACACACCCCATCCACCACGACGTCCCGTTGTAACAAAGTCATGTGTAAAATCTCACGCTTCAGTTGTCACTTATTGCACTCCATTTGTCACATGTGATGTATATTCCGCTGTGTGGATCACTCCAGTGAATGATATCACACTCCAGTGACGGATATCACACTCCAGTGACTGATATCACACTCCAGTGACTGATATCACACTCCAGTGACTGATATCACACTCCACTAGCTACTCACGAGACAGATGTCACACACATCTTGTGTCGTCACAGAGATACAGATGTCACACTCAAGTGACATATGACACTTGACATAGAGGTATACTGCAATTGTTTGAAGACATGACATACATATAGATAAATTATTGACACCAGCTGTCGCCAGCCGGTACGACTAATAAATTATACATTAATTAGTGACATGTTTATGTACAAGATATAGACATTCATTTGGTGCATTAGTTGGGGCTAACAGCTGACCTTCAGATCATGTGGGGCTAACAGCTGACCTTCAGATCATGTGGGGCTAACAGCTGACCTTCATATCATGTAGGGCTAACAGCTGACCTTCAAATCATGTGGGGCTAACAGCTGACCTTCAGATCATGTGGGGCTAACAGCTGACCTTCAGATCAACTGGGGCTAACAGCTGACCATCATATCATGGGGGGCTAACAGCTGACCTTCAGATCAACTGGGGCTAACAGCTGACCTTCAGATCAACTGGGGCTAACAGCTGACCTTCATATCACTTGGGGCTAACAGCTGACCTTCAGATCATGTGGGGGATAACAGCTGACCTTCATATCAAAACTGGTCAACGATAAGACGTGGGCGAGTCCGTTCAGCAATTTGGGGTTGCTGAGATGTGGTAGACACACACAAAGTCTGGTAACTATTGTGTACAGGTACACGTCTAGCCCTATTGTGCACAAGTACACTTCTAGCCACTATTGTGTTCAGGTACACGTCTAGGCACTATTGTGTACAGGTACACGTCTAGCCACTATTGTGTACAGGTACACGTCTAGCCACTATTGTGTACAGGTACATAGATGAGTTATCTGGAAGACGTCTTGGGACGTCATGAAGTTGGTTCACACTTGTTTCCCTTTGAGGCGAGTAAACTAAGATACACTTATCTGAATAATTGAACGTGCTGTCTAAGACTAGAAACGTATTGCCCTAATCTGTCAGCAAATAGACATTACATGCACACCTACACAGACACACATAGACATTACATGCACACCTACACAGACACACATAGACATTACATGCACACCTACACAGACACACATAGACATTACATGCACACCTACACAGACACACATAGACATTACATGCACACCTACACAGACATTACATGCACACCTACACAGACACACATAGACATTACATGCACACCTACACAGACACACATAGACATTACATGCACACCTACACAGACACACATAGACATTACATGCACACCTACACAGACACACGTAGACATTACATGCACAACGCCAAGTGAAGACCAGACAATCAAAGTTATACATACACAGTCAGGCCCGCAGGAGCCACGTGAATTCTAGCCCGACACGGCTACACACAGTCAGGCCAGCAGGAGCCACGTGAACTCAAACCAGACACGGCTACACACACAGTCACGCCAGCAGGAGCTACGTGAACTCTACCCAGCCACTGCTACACACACGCCACGCCAGCACTAGTCACGCAGATACGAGCCATCCACTGTGACATGTACACAAGACACATGAAGACCAGCTAGTCAAAATGACATAAACGATTTAGCGGAAGCTGCTAGCCAGGTTTGACTGCCCGACACACACTACAACACACCAGGGCATGTGCTAGGACAGGTGACGTGTTCATAAAAGGACATAAACAACTGATCACTAGAACAGCTGGCGTGTACAACTGATCCCTAGAACAGCTGGCGTGTACAACTGGTCACTAGAACAGCTGGCGTGTACAACTGGTCACTAGAACAGCTGGCGTGTACAACTGATCACTAGAACAACTGGCGTGTACAACCGATCCCTAGAACAGCTAGCGTGTACAACTGATCCCTAGAACAGCTGACGTGTACAACTGATCCATTGAACAGCTGACGTGTACAACTGATCCATAGAACAGCTGACGTGTACAACTGATCCCTAGAACAGCTGTAGTACGGTTGTAGTATGTAGTTTGGTCAGCTGACTGAAAACGTTTCAGGAAGGAGACAACTCTATTGAACATGGCACATAAACTTTACCATGGTTATTTCCCATTGTGTGTGCAGGAGATTATGCAAGCTTATAGTATGATTGACTGATGTACTGATACACTGATTTACTGATGTACTGATAAACTGATTTACTGATATACCGATACACCGATGCACCGATGTACTGATATACTGATTTACCGATAGACTGACGTACTAATGTACTAATGTGCCGATGTACTGATGCACTGATGTACTGGTGTTATAATTAAATAAACATCAATATTCGTGACTTCCCTCTCTATCGCCGCTGTGTTTGGCTACTGTAAACACATGTTGACTGATGACTGCAATAGTGCTAGAGGGCATTACAGGAAATACAAGCTGACTGAAATCTCTATATGACTGCTGACTGAAATCTCTATATGACTGCTGACTGAAATCTCTATATGACTGCTGACTGAAATCTCTATATGACTGCTGACTAAAATCTCTATATGACTGCTGACTGAAATCTCTATATGACTGCTGACTGCCGTCTCTATATGACTGTTGACTGAAATATCTATATGACTGCTGACTGCCATCTCTATATGACTGCTGACTGAAATCTCTATATGACTGCTGACTGAAATCTCTATATGACTGCTGACTGCCATCTCTATATGACTGCCATCTCTATATGACTGCTGACTGAAATCTCTATATGACTGCTGACTGCCATCTCTATATGACTGCTGACTGCCATCTCTATATGACTGCTGACTTAAATGTCTATATGACTGCTGACTTAAATCTCTATATGACTGCTGACTGCCATCTCTATATGACTGCTGACTGAAATCTCTATATGACTGCTGACTGCCATCTCTATATGACTGCTGACTGCCATCTCTATATGACTGCTGACTGACATCTCTATATGACTGCTGACTGCCATCTCTATATGACTGCTGACTACCATCTCTATATGACTGCTGACTGCCATCTCTATATGACTGCTGACTGAAATGTCTATATGACTGCTGACTGAAATCTCTATATGACTGCTGACTGCCATCTCTATATGACTGCTGACTGAAATCTCTATATGACTGCTGACTGCCATCTCTATATGACTGCTGACTGCCATCTCTATATGACTGCTGACTGACATCTCTATATGACTGCTGACTGCCATCTCTATATGACTGCTGACTGCCATCTCTATATGACTGCTGACTGACATCTCTATATGACTGCTGACTGAAATCTCTATATGACTGCTGACTGCCATCTCTATATGACTGCTGACTGACATCTCTATATGACTGCTGACTGCGATCTCTATATGACTGCTGACTGACAGTACTAAGTAAAACCACTCATTCTATATTTGCCACACGTGACAGTAGACCAGTGTCAGAAAGCCTTCCGGCGAAAGGCTGGGTGGCGAGCGTGGATCGTGCCGACTGACTTGACAGACGTGGCTCAGCTCTCAGCTGTGGATAACTCACGAGTAGCTGATACCAAGGGCGCTGAGTTTGAGTCTCGGACGAATAGCAGAACATAACAGACGTCCAACACATCATATACAAACAGTAATAGACCAACAATCATTTGGCCTGCTTCTCAATGTCCGGTTCTCTAAATAAGCCTCAGTGTCTAAACGTCCAACATGTCCGGGTCCCTAGCCCACCCTGAATGTATTTACATGTTAACCACGTGTGAACTCTCGATAGCCTCGTCATCAGAGAAGTCTCGAATGTTCTCTGGTCTGATGGGTTGTGGTCGCTGGGGCCTGGCGAAAGTGATGGCGTCATGTACATCAACAAAGACGTGGCTCTGCGGGATCTTGTCAAACACACCGGCCCGTTTCATGGTGCATCTGATACGAGCGGAGCATCCGGCCAGGAAGAGCTTGATGTTCACATGGTTGTACTCTGTATAGATGTGGCTCAGCACGTTCGTCCCAGAGGCGTCCATGTAGTTGATAGGCGAGCAGTCCACAATCACGTGGTGAATCTTGCGCATCAAGCGGAGCTTCTCGTCCGTCATCATTTCATCTCCGTCGTCAGGATCTTCCACGTAGTCGTCGAAGTTAATGGAGTAGAGAGATACCAGGGACTCGCTGTTATCCAGACCACTACCCTCCCGTCGCTTGGTGAGGCTGGTCTCACTAGATACGAGGTTGCTGCTGCTGTCAATGGTGAACACGGGTCTGTCGATGCTGGGCAGCTGAACCTTCTTGATTCCATTCAAACCAGGTCTGCTGTCCGCATCACTGTGCAGACCCGTCAGTTCCGGAGAGGAGTATCCACTCAGCTTTTCATGTTCAGTGGTCGGCTTGAGGATGGACAGAGGGTAGAGCTGATCTGGTGTATGACTGGACAGTGTGCCCAGGTCAGGGCAGGAAATGTGGTTCTCTACCTCTCCCGTCATGATGAAGCTGTTGTCTGTCTGTGGTGGAAGCCCTTGCACGATTCTCTCGTCATTGATTTTCTTCAACCTTTTTTCTCTCTTCTGCAAACCCTTCAACAACTTTCTGGGGTTGACGGTCTTCCGGTAGAGTGAACTCCGGAAGATCTCGGCGTTAGCGTAGTAAAGGTTGGACTGGAACTGGAAGACTTTGACGCCGGGGATCTCCGAGGAGTCCTTGTATTTCTTGTGGGGCACCAGCGCAGAGTCTTTCTTGGTGTATCCGAGCCTGACCCCTCGGACAAGCTGCGTCTGGAAGACAACACATAAAGCGGACACGCCCACACCCACATACAGACCAATGTCGATGTCAATGAAGACTGTAGAGAAGAAGGTAAAGCTCCAGATAAAGAAGTCGATTCTGTTGATGCACCAGTACTTGTAAAGGTCTCTTATCTGAATGAACAGACTCAACAGAGAGATGAATATAATGGCCCCTAGGACAGCTTTTGGCAGTTCCCTAAATAAGGACGCCACAATCATAATGACTAGGAGCATGAGGAGACAACTGAAGATCCCACTGAGCGTCGTCTTGGCGTTCATGGTGCTGGCAACCATTGACCTGGGCGGAGACACGCATGACGGGATGCACCTGAGGAAGGAGCTGGCCAAGTTACACAGGCCGTAGGAGATCATCTCCTGGCTATCGTCCACTTCATAGTTGTGCCTTTTGGCGCAGATTTTGGCGATGGCGATCGTGTAGGCGAAGGTCAAGATGGCCATGATGATGGCGTCAGCAATGTATTTCGGCGCCATACTGAGACCAACCATAGGGACCATTGGCACGGGGATGCCCAGGGGGATCTCACCCACAACCAGAATCTTGAATCGTGTTCTGAAGTTCCCAAAATAAGAAGCGATGGTACCAAAGACGACGATGAAAAGCTCTATAGGAATGGGCGCGAAGAGCTTCTGCTTGTACCGCTCGTTGACGTACGTCTTGACGAACCAGATCAGGGACATACAAATGAGGGCAATAATTATGGCCGCGAAGTTGGCATCACCGAGTTTGTTAAAGATGTCCTCGTAGGTATAGATAAGTTTGAATATACCTGGAAACCGTGTCACAGTTATGCCCAGCATGGGCCCTAACTGGGTCGTTCCGATATGAACAGCTGCAGCAGAGGTGAAGGCCGAAAAAAATGAGTCGGACAGGTAGGCTGTAATGAAGCCCAGTCGCAGGAAGCCCATGACGACCAGGATGATGCCCACGATGAGCGACAGACCCATTGCTAATTCTTCTTTAAAGTCCAGGTATTCTGGAACGGTGTCTAACTTCGTGGTGTTGGTCACTTGCGACATGATGTGTGGCTGGGTATGGGCCCAGGCTTGGCCCTCTCTGTCGATGGTCGAGGCTGTTAGCAGACAGATGACTGCGCTCGTCCCCATAGAGATGTGCGCGGATGTCCCAAACAAGACATAGACCAGAGGGGGCCACAAAGACGCGAAGAGTCCGTTCTCCACCTTCGCTGAGGCCAGCAACCCGAAGGCTAGAGCTTGAGGCAGGTGTATCGTACCGACGGACAGTCCAGCGAAGATGTCCGTGATGGCGTTCTCCTTGAGGTTGTAGTAGCGCACGAACTTAATCAAAGGAATGTAGCCTGATATGATCCTCCACAACCGCTTCTTGGAGCAGAAACAGCCATCCTTCCACGTCTGCCATTTGCTGGGTCCATCATAGTCTGCATGGCCTCGAAGGTGAAGTTCATCAAAGGCCGCTTGAGTGAAAGGTGCGCGTGATATCATCACCTGGTGAATAGACGAGAAACAAAGAGTTACAGACCGCTTCTGGGACGGTCTATGTTTGAGTCCCTGTAAGGATGTCCAGGTATGTCTCGGAGTATATTTGTGCGTTTCAGGGTTTGTGCGTGTGTGTCAAGGTATGTGCGTGTGTGTCAGGGTATGTGCGTGTGTATCAGGTTATGTGCGTGTGTCTCCGAGTATGTGGGTGTGTGTCAGGGAATGTTCGTGTGTGTCAGGGTATATGCGTGTGTGGCAGGGTATGTCCGTGTGTGTCAGGGTATGTCCGTGTATGTCAGGATGTGTGCGTGTATGTCAGGGTACGTGCGTGTGTGACACGGTATGTGCGTGTGTGTCAGGGTATGTGCGTGTGTGTCAGGTTATGTGCGCGCGTATCAGGGTAGCTGCGTGTATCAGGGTATGTGCGGGTGTGTCAGGTTATGTGCGCGCGTGTCAGGTTATGTGCGCGCGTGTCAGGGTATGTGCGTGTGTGTCAGGGTATGTGAATGTGTGTCAGGTCATCAGCGTTCGTGCCAGGGTATGTGCGTGTTTGTCAGGGTATGTGCGTGTGTCTCAGGGTATGTGCGTGAGTGTCAGGGTATGTGCGTGTGTGTCAAGGTATGTAAGTGTGTGTCAGGGAAGGTGCGTGTGTGTCAGGGTATGTTCGTGTTTGTCAGGGTATGTTCGTGTGTGTCAGGGTATGTGCGTGTGTGTCAGGTTATGTGCGTGTTATTCAGGGTATATGTGTGTGTGTTGGCTACGGTATGCATGTCGGGGTATGTGTGGTAAGATGGGCGTGTCTGAGTGTGTGTGAGTGTATATCAGTGTGTGTGTGAGTGAATGTGAGTGTGTGTGTGTGTGTGAGTATGTGTGAGTGTGTGGGTGTGGGAGTTTGTGTGTGGGTGTGTGTGTGGGTGGGTGTGTATGAGTGTGTGAGTGTGTGTGAGGGTATGTGAGTGTATGTGAGTGTGTGTGTGTGGGTGTGGGTGTGTGTGTGTGAGTGTGTGTGAGTGTGTGTGAGTGTATGTGAGTGTATGTGAGTGTATGTGAGTGTGTGAGTCTGTGTGAGTGTAATTCAGTGATGTCAGTGTATGTATGTTGGTGTATGTGAGTGTATATGAGTATGCGAGTGTATGCGAGTAAATGTGATTGCATATGAGTATGTGAGTGTATGCGAGTGTATACGAGTGTATGTAAGTTTGTGAGTGTATGCAAGTGTATGCGAGTGTATGTGAGTGTTTGTGAGTATATATGAGTGTGTGAGTGTATGTGAGTGTATGTGAGTGTGTCTATGTGGGTGTATGTGAGTATATATGAGTGTGTGAGTGTATGCGAGTGTATATGAGTGTATATGAGTGTGTGTATGTGGGTGTATGTGAGTGTATATGAGTGTGTGTATGTGAGTGTATGTGAGTGTGTGTATATGAGTGTATGTGAGTGTGTGTATGTGGGTGTATGTGAGAGTATGTGAGTGTGTGAGTGTATGCGAGTGTATGTGAGTGTAAATGAGTGAGTGTATGTGAGTATATGCGAGTGTATGTGAGTGTATGTGAATGTGTGTATGTGGGTTTATATGAGTGTGCGAGTGTATGTGGGTTTATATGAGTGTGTGAGTGTATGTTAGTGTATATTAGTGTGTGAGCGTATGCGAGTATATGTAACTGTATGTGAGTGTATGTGAGTGTGTGTATGTGGGTGTATGTGGGTGTATGTGAGTGTATATGAGTGTGTGAGTGTATGTGAGTATATGTAACTGTATGTGAGTGTATGTGAGTGTGTGTATGTGAGTGTGTGTATGTGGGTGTATGTGAGTGTATATGAGTGTGTGAGCGTATGCGAGTATATGTGAGTGTATGCGAGTGTATGTGAGTGTGTGTATGTGAGTGTATATGAGTGTGTGAGTGTATGCGAGTGTATGTGAGTGTATGTGAGTGTATGTGAGTGTATATGAGTGTGTGAATGTATGTGAGTGTGAGTCAGTGCATGTGAGTTCATTTTAGTGTGTGCAAGTTAATGTGAGTGTTTATGTGAGTGTGTGTATGTGAGTGTATGTGTGTGCGTGTAAATGTTTGTAAGTGTGGATGAGTGTATGTAAGTGTGTGTTAGTGTATGTGAATATGTGCGCGTGTGTGTGAATGTGTAAGTGTGTGTGACTGCACGTGAGTGTGTGTAAGTGTAAGTGTGTCTGTGAGTGTATGTAAGAGTATGTGAGTGTATGTGACTTTATGTGAGTGTGTGAGTGTATGTGAGTGTTTTGGAATATGTGTGTGCATGTGAGTGTATGTAGGTGTGTGTGAGTGTGGAAGTGCATGTAAGTGTATTAGAGTTGTGTCTGTTGATGTATGTGTGTGTCGAGGTATGTGTGTGTATTGAGGTGTATTTGTGTCGAGGTATGTGTGCGTCGATGTTTGTGTGTGTCAAGGTATATGTATGTCTAGGAATGTGTGTGTTTTGAGGTATGTGTATTTCGAGGTATGTGTGTGTCAAGTTACGTGTGTGGAGGTATGAGTGTGTCGAGATATGTGTGTGTTGATATATGTGTGTGTCGAGGTATGTGTGAGTCGAGGTATGCGTGTGTCGAGGTATGTGTGTGTGTTGAGGTGCATGTGTGTCGAGGCATATGTGTGTCGAGGTATGTGTTTGTGGAGGTAGATGTGTGTCGAAATATTTTTATGTCGAAGTATGTGTGTCCATGTATGTTTATGTGTTAAGGTATGTGTGTCGAGGAATGTGTGTCGAGGTTTTTGTTAAGAGGTATGTGTGTGTCGAGATAAGTGTGTCAAGGCATATGTGTGTTGAGTTATGTGTGTCGAGGTATGTGTATGTCTAGGTATGTGTGTCGAGGTATTTGTGTGACGAAATATGTGTGTGTTGAGGTATGTGTGTGTCGATGTTTGTGGGTATCGAGGTATATGTGTGTCGATGTATATGTGTGTCTAGGTATGTGTGTGTTGTTGTATGTTTGTGTCGAGTTTTGTGTGTGTCAAGATATGTCTTTGACAAGGTATATGTGTGTCGAAGTATGTCTGTGTCGAGGTTTTTCTGTGTAGAAATATGTGTGTGTCGAAGAATGTGTGTGTGTCGAGGAATGGGTGTGTAGAGGTATATGTGTCTCTAGGTATATTTTTGCCGAAGTATGTGTGTGTTGAGGTATGTTTGTATTGAATTATGTGTGTGTGTTGAGGTATGTGAATTTGGGTATGTTGGTTTCAAGGTAGGTGTTGAGGTAGGTGTGTTGAGGTATGTGCGTTGATGTATGTGTGTCGAGGTATGTGTGTGTTTGAGGTATTAGTGTGTAGAGGTATGTGTGTCTTGAGGTATGTGTGTCTTGAGGTATGTGTGTGTTGAGGTATGTGTGTGTTGAGGTATATGTGTCAAAATATTTGTCGAGGTGGCTGCGTGTTGTAAGTATGTGCTTGTCGCAATAGCTGCGTGTCCAGGTGTGTGTGTCGAGATATGTGTGTGTTGAGGTACGTGTGTTTTGAGATATGTGTATGTCGAGGTATGTTTATTGATATATGTGTGTCGATGTATGTGTGCGTCGAGTTATGTGTGTAGTGGTTTGTATATGTCGAGGATTGTGTGTGTCGAGGTATTTGTGTGTCGAGATATCTGTGTCTCGAGGTATGTGTACGTCGAGGTATGTGTGCGTCGAGTTATGTGTGTAGAGGTTTGTATATGTCGAGGATTGTGTGTGTCGAGGTATTTGTGTGTCGAGATATCTGTGTCTCGAGGTATGTGTACGTCGAGGTATGTGTGTGTAGAGGAATGTCTGTGTCGAGACATATGTGTTTCGAGGTATGTGTGTGTCGATGTAGGTGTGTCGAGATAGGTGTGTCGAGATAGATGTGTGTCGAAGTACGTGTGTGTCGAAGTATGTGTGTCGATGTATGTGTGTGTTAAGGTGTGTGTGTCGAGGAATGTGTGTCGAGGTTTATATGCTGAAGTATGTGTTTGTCGAGGTATGTGTGTCGAAGTATTTGTGTCGAGGTATGTGTGTGTTGATGAATGTTTGTATTTAGTCATGTGTGTTGATGTATATGTGTGTTGAGGTATGTGTGTTTAGTTATGTGCGTTTCAAGGTAGGTTTATTAAGGTATGTGTGTCAAAGAAAGTGTGTCGAGGTATGTGCGTTGAGGTATGTTGGTCGAGATATGTGTATATTTCGAGGATGTGTGTGTTCAGGTATTGTGTAGTTATGGGTTTGACGAAGTATGTGTGTGTCCAGGCATTCGTGGATTGAGATATGTCTATCAAGGAATGTGTATCGAGGTATGTGTGTTGAGGTATATGTGTGTCGATGTATATATATGTCGATATATATGTGTGTGGATGTATGTTGGTTTCAAGGTATGTGTGTGTCGAGGTATGTGTATGTCGAGGTATGTGTGTGTCGAGGTATGTGTATGTCGAGGTATGTATATGTCGAGGTATGTGTGTGTCGAGGTATGTGTGTGTCAAGGTATGTGGGTTTCGAGGTAGGCTTGTCGAGGAATGTGTGTCGATGTAGGGTTGTCGAGGTATGTGTGTCGAGGTATGTGTGTCGAGGTATGTGTGTCGAGGTATGGACGTTGAGGAATGTGGATCGAGATATGTGTGTCGAGGTATGTGTGTGTTAAAGTATGTGTCTGTTGATTTATGTGTGTGTCGACATATGCGTGTGTGGAAGTATGTGTGTCGAGATATGCGTGTGTGGAATTATGTGTGTTGAGGTTTTTGTGTGTCGAGGTAACTGTGTGTCCAGTTGTGTGTATCGAGATATGTTTGTGCTGATGAATGTGTGTTTTGAGGTGTGTGTATTTCGAGGTATGTGTGTGTCGAGGTATGTGTGTGGAGGTTTGTGTGTCGAGGTATGTGTGTGTGTTGAGGTGCATGTGTGTCGAGGTATTTGTGTGTCGAGGTATGTGTGTGTCGATGTTGGTGTGTCGAGGTAGATGTGACGAGGTATGTGTGTCGAGGTAGATGTGTGTCGAAGTGTGTGTGTGTCGAAGTCTGTGTGTCGATGTATGTTTGTGTGTTAAGATAGGTGTATTGAGGAATTGTGTAGCATTTTGTGTGCTGTGGTATATGTGTGTCGAGGTATGTGTGTCAAGGTATGTGTGTCCAGCTAGGTGTGTCGAGGTATGTGTGTCGAGGAAGGTGTGTGTCGAGGTATGTGTGTGTCGAGGTAGGTAGGTCGAGGTAGGTGTGTCTAGGTCGGTTTTTCGAGGTAGATGTGTGTCAAGGTCTGTGTGTTTCGAAGTATGTGTGTGTGTTAAGGTATGTGTGTCGAGGAATGTGTGTCGAGATTTGTGTGCAGAAAGTATGTCTGTCGAGGTATATGTGTCAAGGCATGTTTGAATTCAGCCATATGTGTGTTGGTGTATATGTATAGATGTGTCAAGGTATGTGTGACGAGGTAGGTGTGTCGAGGTATGTGTTTCGAGGTATTTGCGTTGAGGTATTTTGGTCGAGATATTTGTCTATTTCGAAATATATGTGTGTTGAGTTATTGTGTAGAGGTATGTGTTTGTCAATTTATGTGTGTGTCCAGATATTCGTGGATCGAGGTATGTGTATCGAGGTATATGTATCGAGGTATGTGTGTGTCGAGGTATCCGTGTGTTGAAGGATGTCTTTCCAGGAAAGTGTGTGCTGCGGTAGGTATGTGTCGTGGTATATGTGTCTCACGGTATGTGTGTGTCGAGGTATGTGTGTGTAGAGGTATGTGTGTGTAGAGGTATTTGTGTTTAGAGGTATATGTGTATCGAGGAATATGCGTATCGAGGTATATGCGTGTCGAGGTATGTGTGTGTGTCGAGGTATGTGTGTGTGTGTTGAGGTATGTTAGTATCTAGTTAAGCTTTTTTTTTTCAAGGAAAGTGTGTGCTGAGGTAAGAATCTGTCGAAGTATGTGTATCTAGAATAGTGTGTATTGAGTTAGGTGTGTCGAGGAAGGTGTGTGTCAAGGTAGGTGTGTGTCGAAGTATGTGTGTCTAGGTGTGTGTGTGTTAAGGTATGTGTGTCGAGGAATGTGTGTCGAGGTATTCTTCTTCTTCTTCTGCGTACGCAGTCAGACAGTAACCATTATTTTTTTCGAAAAAAGCGGCGGTCATCCTGAGGCTGTCGACACTGCCATAGAGCTTGTTTTGCAGTTCCACTGGTAATGGCCACATCTGCTCTCTCTGATCCTCGTATGTCGGGCAGTTCTGCAGCAGATGTTCAGTCGTCATTTTACCAGTACCGCACGGGCATTCGTCGGTACCACCTATCTTCAATTTGTTGAATAGGTGGTACCTCAGTCTGTTGTGGCCAGTGTGAAGACAACGACCTGCTCTCTTCGGTTCAACTGGTAATAGGCATCGTTTTTGGTGTAACCAGTATGTTCGGTTTCCCATTTGGTCATGTATCTGGCTTTGATAAGCCGTTTTGACTCTTCGTACGTCATACTGGTATCTGTTTGTGGTAGTCTTGCACCTTCTTTTGCCAGTCTGCCTGCCTCTTCGTTGCCTTGGATGTTGCAGTGAGATGGGACCCACTGTACCACTACAATTTTGGGTGCGGACTGCTGGCACAGTTTGTAGAGTGCTGCTCTTAAGTCATTAAGCTCAGTGTTTTTCTGGCTTTTTAGCGCTGTGACTACGGCGAGAGCATCTGTAAGCAGGACTATATGGCTCTCATTTTCACTGTGTGTCACCATTTCTTCCACTGCCGCCCTCAGTGCCTCTGCCTCCGCTCTGAAATTGCTTGTGTACTTACCAGTAGCGAATGACAGTGTTATTTTTCTGCCATTTGGTAGGTTCAGGAATGCTCCTGCCCCTCCGTTCTGTGATGTGTTTGTTACAGAGCCGTCGGTGTATGCATGGGTCCAGTCCATGCTTGGGTAGCTTTTCGTTATGAAGCTTAGGGTAGTAATTCTCCTTTCTTTTTCAGTCTGGCAGTTTTTGTTTGCAATACCTGGTATATTTTCTACCACCTCTAGAAATATATCCTGCCTCCAGGTAGGTTTTCGTACAGTAGTGATGGGTTTTGGTGTTGTTAGTGCGTTTATGGGATCTTCGTGCGTCTTTGCTTTGGCTATTTCTGCAAAGTTTCTCCGCTTTAGTTTCCCATTTCCCAAATTGTTTAGTCTCTGGTGCATTGGATGGTCAGTCAGTCTTCGGAGTTTCTCTGACTGCAGCTGGGCTCTGCAGTCTCTTCTATCGGTCATGGATTGCAGTTTTGTAATCTTTTCAAGTTCTACAATTGGCGTTGACTTCATGCCACCTGTTATAATTCTCATGGCTTGGTTTTGAAGTTTGTTAACTTTATCGAAGTTCGCCTTCGCTGCTGTTGTCCATGCCGCAATGCCATACTCGAGAACTGGTCTCACTCTTCCAGTGTACAGTTTCTTTAGTATGCCTTCGTCTGCTCCCCAGCTAGTGCCCGCAAGTTTCCTCATGATTGCCATTCTTTCTCTGGCTTTCATTCGGTTTCTCTCAATCTGACTTTTCCATGTCATGCGCCGATCAAATGTGACTCCCAGATAGGTTGGGTTGTCGTTTGGCTGCAGGAATTTGCCATTTAGACTTAATTTGGTACTTTGGGGTTTTAATGAAAGCAAGAATATTGTGCATGTGGTTTTCTCCTCGTTTATTTTGACCAGCCATGAGTTCGCCCACTCTTCCAGCGATGTTAGGGCCGTCTGCATTCGATTTCCTGCTATGGTGAGATTCTTTTTAGAGGTCCACATAGCCAGATCGTCTGCAAACATTGAGCTATGGACTCTTCTTGGTATATTCTCTGTAATATCGTTTATATATACCAGGAAGAGTGTGGGTGACAGTACTCCCCCTTGGGGTACTCCCTGCTCGAGTGTCACCTTTTTGCTCATCTGCCCTTGTACTTGGACTCTGGCCGTTCTTTGTTTGAGGTAGTGGTTGATCCACTTGTACATCTTCCCACAGACATCACTTCTTCTTAGCTTGACTCTAAGTCCATCTTTCCAGACTTTGTCAAATGCCTTTTCCAGATCCACCCAAACAGCTACTGTGTGTTTCTGTGCCTGGTAGGCATCTTCTATCTCCTGGGCTATGAGGATGACCTGGTCCTCAGTGGATCTGTGGTGTCTAAAGCCGGCTTGCTGTGGAATTAGTATTCGTTTTTCTTCCAGATGCCACATCAGTCTGGTGTTTATCATCCGTTCCATCAGCTTGCCGGCACAGCTCAGTAGGCTTATGGGCCTGTATCCGTTTGGATCTGTTTTGTCCTTTCCTGTTTTTGGTACTGATACCAGTATTGCGTCTTTCCATGCCTGTGGTACAATTCCCCTTTTCTAGCTTTGGTTCAGGACCGATAGCAGTTTCCTCTTCGCTGTTTGGCCCAGCCCCATCAGCATTTCGTTTGTTATGCCGTCTTTTCCGGGAGATTTCCTTTTCTTTAGTTTTCTCATAGCCTCTTCCATTTCGCGCATTGTTAGTTTGGCCATCATGTGCTCTTCAGGTGCCGTATTCATGTTTTCGTGTCCCTTTAGCTCTTCGCTAATGTCTGTATGCTTATCTGCAGGGACCTCGATGTGGTTTGCTCTGGCGTTTGCGGCTTTCTTACCTGTGATCAAGTTCTCGCCCTGCTTGATAGTAATTTGTTTATTTGACGGGGTTTCGTCGTTCATGGCTCTGACTAGCTTCCATAGCTTGTTCCCGTCTTTGGCCAGGTTTAGACTTTCCGTTTTATTTTTCCAGCTTTCTCTTGCTGTTTGCTTGAGAGTGTGTTTGTACTTCACCGCGGCGGCTTTCAGGGCGATGTTTGCCTCCATGGATTTTTCTCGCTCTGCCATGTTCCTAGCATTTGTTACTGCATCTTCCACTTTCTGCAACTCATCATTCCAGTAGGGCTTATAGTTTTTCCTAGCTCCTCTTGGGATGGTTTCAGTGGCGGCTTGCATTATTGCCTTGCTTAGGCTCTCTACCATGGGCTTCATTTTGGTGTTTCGTGTTTATGGTTTCACACAGCCCATCTGTCAGGATTGCAAATCTGTCTCAGTCGGCTCGTTTGTAGTTCCAACGTGGGAGCGGTTTTGTTTTCTGTGGGCCTACTTCCATGTCAATGGTTAGATTGATCGGCCTGTGGTCGCTACCTACCAGTTGGTTTAGCACCTGGCGGTCTATTTTATGGTGTATGTCTTGTGTGGAGAAGGCCAAATCTGGAGTCGAGGTGGTATGCCATGTTCTTGAATAGAAGCTAGGGCTATCCTCCGGCCTATTGATTAGGGAGAGATTTGCATCTATCTCCCAATCTTCCACTTCGTCACCTCTGCTGTCTGTGTCAGAGTATCCCCATCTCTCCGAGTGGCTGTTGAAATCTCCAACTACTATGCAGTTGGAGTCTCTGACCTCCATACTCGAGAGCGATAGGTCTCTATTTGGTGGTCCGTACAGATTGAAAATGCGGAGCTTCGTCTCTTGAGCCATTATGTCAACTCCTACAATTTCTGCTTGTCCGGTGTGATTGACAGATACCGCGCTACTCGGTTTGCAGTTTCTGTTCAGTATCAGGACCCCTCCTTTGTGGCCTTCTCTGTCTAGACGGAAGGTCTGGTATCCTCTGATTGAGAATTTATGAATTTTGTTGAGGTGCGTTTCCTGGATACATGCCACGTCAATCTTACCTTCATGCAGGTGATGTGTTAGGGAAAGTTTTTTGTTAATGACTCCCTCCGCATTCCACTGTAGTATTTTGAGGGTCTTGAGGTTTTGGTCAATAGAAGTTGCCCCATAGCCATGTGCCTTGACTCCACGACACATGGGTGGGTGACCACCAGTAGTCAAGGGTGGGCCCCTTCGAGGCGTGAGGCCCGGCACTATCGCTGCCTGGCGGGATTCCGCAGGATGAGCGCCATGCGTTTTTCTAATAGGTTGTGCTGTCATCATGCTGCGATTTACGTTGCACTGTTTTGTTAGGCTTGCGGCCCCGTGCATCCGATTTGAACAGGCGTTTCTGTAGGGATGCCCTCCTTAGCCTTTGGCTGTCCCCAGCCTATCTGCAAGGCATCAGTTGTTTATGATCAGAGTTGTCTCTCTTATGGAAGTTGTCTTACCAGACTATCGAGTCTTCACTACTCGTGTCTATAGGGTGCAATGATGATATGTGAGATGATATATGAGATGGACTGGTTTACCCGGAAGAGAGGCAGTCCAGTGTGTCTGTATCCCAGGATCGTCACGTCCTGCCAGATACGTAGCATTTGCATGTGAGTGGGGTATCTCTTTCTCCCTTTATTTTCTTGGCTTCTATGCAGGGATGGTACGCCTAGCATTCCCCGCCACCTGGGGTGTTGACACAGTGAGGCAGGTGTGCAACGCCCGCTGGTCTGCATCTCTTCTGCGTCCAGCATGATAGTTATATGGCTGATAACGTACAGAGGTAGATATCGTAGCCGAAGTGCATTTAGCCAGAGGACAAGCCTGGTAATGTCACAGAGATGTTGTTCGCCTGGTGTGCGGACAGCTCTCATGGTCATTGGTTGAGTCTCGACAGTTCACAGTGAGGTGGCTGCTCTACTGTTTTCGACACCCCGACCAGGTACTAAGTCTTTGGTTGGTGGTTTCGCACCCCATCGCCGTATAAGGTGAGTATCAAGCAGTTGTCCGCCCGCTTTGATCGGCGGACGGCAAGGACCTCTTGCTGCGGCTCTACCGGATAGGGCTGGGGCGTAAGCCCCAGGTCCCGAGCATGTAGGAGCCTCATATTGCAGTGGTGCTGAGATTTTGGGTGGGATTGCGGCTTACAAGGGTTCGGCCGTAATCCCCCACATGGTAGCCTTGCGCCATTGGCTTATCAGCCTGGTACGTGAACCAAAGTGTCTGCGGCTCCTCTCGATATGAGCTGGTTTTCCGTAGCAACGCCCTGTCATTAGTAGGGTAAAACTGACCTGTCTTCAGATGGTCTATTTCCAGCACCCGTTCACTATTTGGTCAGACGAATTTATTGAGGGCTTATGTTTGTCAATGACCAGGTATTTGAAATCTGCGGTTTCTGCGGAGTTAAACACTATTTCCGTAGCGTTCTTTCATTAGAGTGTTAGAGAGCTGACTTGTCTTCCGTGAGTCTAATACCAGCGTACGTTCATTATTAGACCCGAACGGTAGTGCTCTCGATTTGTCAGTCGTTCTACAGTATTGGCGTGTTCAGTCAACTAAAGCCGCAGGTTCCACTCCTGGTGGTACCCTTCCGTCAATTCCTTTAGCGAGACAATCAAGTTACTTAGAGGGTAGCCCCAGATTTTCGAGGGTCTAAATCCAGCACATGTTCACTATTTGACCCCTCGAAGGTGCTCTCTTTTTGACAGTCATTCTACAGTATTGGCGTGTTAAGTTAATTTAAGCCTCAGGCTCCACTCCTGATAGTGCTCTTTCGTCAATTCCTTTGTCAGAACACTCGATACAGAGCAACCGAGCCACAGGGGGCATAACCCCATATTTCTGAGGGTCAAAATCCAGCACCAGTTCCACATTAGACCCCAGAAAAGTGGTCTCGGCATGTCAATCATTTCAGTGTTGGCCGTCTTGAGTCAAATTAAGCCGCAGGCTCCACTCCTGGTGGTGCCCTTCCATCAATTCCTTTAAGTTTCAGCTTTGCAACCATACTTCCCCCGGAACCCAAACACTTTGGTTTCCCGGAAGCTGCCCGCAGAGTCATCGAAGCAACTCCTGCGGATCGCTAGTCGGCATCGTTTATGGTCAGAACTACGACGGTATCTGATCGTCTTCGCGCCTCTGACTTTCGTTCTTGATTAATGAAAACATTCTTGACAAATGCTTTCGCAGTAGCTCGTCTTGCGGCGATCCAAGAATTTCACCTCTAACGCCGCAATACGAATGCCCCCGTTTGTCCCTGTTAATCATTACCTCCAGTTCCGAAAACCAACAAAATAGAACCGAGGTCCTATTCCATTATTCCATGCACCATTATTCAGGCAGCCGAGGCCTGCTTTGAACACTCTAATTTTTTCAAAGTAAACGCGCCGGCCACCCAGGACGCTCAGCGAAGAGCACCCGTGGGAGAGAGCCGGTAGACGGTAGGGCAGGAGACAACGGGCAGTGAACGGGCGCGAGCCGGACCGCCCGCCTGCGCCTGAGATCCAACTACGAGCTTTTTAACTGCAACAACTTTAATCTACGATATTGGAGCTGGAATTACTGCGGCTGCTGGCACCAGACTTGCCCTCCAATAGATCCTCGTTAAAGGGTTTAAAGTGTACTCATTCCAATTACGGGGCCTTGAAAGAGTCCCGTATTGTTATTTTTCGTCCCTACCTCCCCGTGCCGGGAGTGAGTAAGTTGCGCGCCAGCTGCCTTCCTTGGATGTTGTAGCCGTTTCTCATGCTCCCTCTCCGGAATCGAACCCTGATTCCCCGTTACCCGTTACAAACATGGTAGGCATGTCACGTACCATCGACATTTGATAGGGCAGACATTTGAAAGATGCGTCGCCGGCACATGAGGCCATGCGATCAGCACAAAGTTATCCAGAGTCACCAGTGGGGACGCCGCAACCCCGCGAGGGGAAACGACGATTGGTTTTGAACTAATAAAAGCGCCCTTTCCGCGAGGGTCGGAGCTTGGTAAGCATATATTAGCTCTAGAATTACCACAGTTATCCAAGTAGGATCGTGTCATCTAAGGAACCTCGACTGATTTAATGAGCCATTCGCGGTTTCACCGTGAGACAGTGTGAACTTAGACATGCATGGCTTAATCTTTGAGACAAGCATATGACTACTGGCAGGATCAACCAGATATCTGTCGGAGACGTACGTACAGCACACACCGGTCGGCGGAGGAAGGGTGTGTAAAAAGCCTCACTGGGACGGCCGCAGGGACCGACTGACGGGACGGACGGACGGTTGTTCCACCCGTCCCTCACTCCGTCGACCTAGGACCGCCTGACAGGGGCCTCCCACACGCACCAGACGACCGACCGACCGGGCTCGCTCGAGGAGGGATGGCAGCGCTCTGTGCAGAACGGACCCCAACGACCTCGGCGATGAATTCCACTGGGACTAGAGACAATTTGGCCTGCCGGCCTGCCCTTCTCCGTAGGAGAACGCAGGGCCTCGAGGCAACGACTCCTGCTTTCCATTTGCCGGTCACAAGCTCTTTGCGAGAGTCGGACCACCAGCGAGACGTACTGTCGAGCTCTGCTATAAGCCTTAGATACATCACCACGGACGGACCACGTTTCCTGATACGGACCAGACGAGCGCACCTCGGTGGAGGAGCCGCTACAACAAACCGCACCCAATTCGCTCTACGGGGAAAGGCAGGCGAGCGTTTTCCGCAAGCCCACGCTATCGCTCCGCCTGGCGGGACTGAGATCGCTTTACGAACACTGGTTGAAATTGAGTCGCTGCGGCGAGACAACTACCCCAGATGTGTTGAAGTTTGTGTGTGTTGAGGTATGTTGGTTTCGAAGTAGGTGTGTCGAGGTAGGTGGGTCGAGGTAGGTGTGTCGAGGTAGGTGTCGAGGTAGGTATTTCAAGGTATGTGTGTCGAGTTATGTGCGTTGAGGTTTGTGGATCGAGATATGTGTGTCGAGGTATGTGTTTGTCGAGGTATGTCTGTGTCTAGATATTCGTGGATCGAGGAATGTGTATCGGGTAGGGGGGGGGGGACGTCCAAAAATAGGGGGGGGGACACGTCCAATAATAGGGGAGGGGGGGACACGTCCAATAATAGGGAGCGGGGACACGTCCAATAATAGGGGGGGGGGGAAAGACACGTCCAAAAATAGGGGGGGGGAGACACGTCCAATAATAAGGGGGGCACGTCCAATAATAGGGCTGTCACGTCCAATAATAAGGGGGGGGGGGAAGACACGTCCAATAATAGAGGGGGGGGATACGTCCAATGATAGGGGGGACACGTCTAATAATAGGGGGCGGGGACACGTCCAATAATAGGGGGGACACGTCTAATAATAGGGGACGGGGACACGTCCAAAAATAGGGGGGGGGAGACACGTCCAATAATAAGGGGGGCACGTCCAATAATAGGGCTGTCACGTCCAATAATAAGGGGGGGGGGGGAAGACACGTCCAATAATAGAGGGGGGGGATACGTCCAATGATAGGGGGGACACGTCTAATAATAGGGGGCGGGGACACGTCCAATAATAGGGGGGACACGTCTAATAATAGGGGACGGGGACACGTCCAATAATAGGGAGAACACGTCCAATAACTCACCTGTGGTCCCTGTCCTGGTAGAACCATGGTGTGTCGGGGGGACATGCCCTGAAGATGACCTTCACCCTTGGCTGACTTGTTGCCATTGTTATTCTCGACTCCCATCACAGAGTCAGCTGGAGCACCAGCGAAATATTGGTTGCTGATTGATTCTCTGAAACACAGCCAGTGAGTGTGGCAATTATCATGGGACTACGTGTAAGACAAACATAGTTATTTCGTATGTAGACAAGACCACCCTGTGACAGGTTCACCTACGGGTCACTTCATCAGCGGACCCAGTAGCTTGGGAACAAGGAAAATATTTAGCGGTAAATTAGGTCGGGTGAGATTTGTTTAACCATACCTTAGTTGTAGAGCCATCTAACCAGTAATAGTTTGGTGGGAGTAACGGTGCCTCACAGAACCTTTTGACTATTGGTCAATGAAGTTAGGGAACGCGGAGATGAACGTTTCCCGCAAAAATGGAAGAGATGCCAGATAACAGACGAGAGAATCTTTGTTAAGCCCGACACTCCTATGGCCAGTAGGCAGTTGATATTTTGTCTTCTCTGCGATTTCATTCCCACAATACCAAGCCATACACAAGGCTTTGCAAGTAGCAGGATGTTGTCCGGAGAACTAAATGTGTTGTGTCGTAGTCTACAGCTTGGTTGCGATATCTGCACTTTTCGGTCTAACACATCCGACTTCAGCAGCCATATTTGAGTAACGGTATGGCCTTCTCTCTTCGATCCCTTCTCTTTAGCCAGTCTGTTCTATTGCTGCCTGTTATCCAGGATCATCTTGTGCATGTGTGGAAAGGTCTTGCTAGTACTTGCCACCAGAACCGGGTGGCGTGAAAGTACTTGCCACCAGAACCGGGTATCGTGAAAGTACTTGCCACCAGAACCGGGTGACGTGAAAGTACTTGCCACTAGAACCGGATGACGTGAAAGTACTTACAACCAGAACCATGTGACGTGGGCGTACTTACCACCAGAACCGGGTGATGTGAAAGCCACTAAATGTCTATTCTGTCAAACCTTCAGATGAACTTTTATGTCTGCTTGTTTGAGAAGTAGACATTCGATTGGCCGTCATGATGTCGAAATGTGTCACATGCCATAATGCCCTCATTCAGCTGAATATCTCTCGAGGGCTGTGCAGATGGAGAGTACGGATCTCAAACATAAACCCACATTAGGGCCGCAGTAACACAACTTCCATGGCTTAACATCAACAACACATTCAAACCTGCACATGTCCTTGATACAGACCGATACGTGGCCTTGATGTCAGCTGGCCTATGTCTAACTATTTGACACTTCGTTTTGCTTTGTCATTCGTGTTACAGTTGTTGTCTTCAACCTCCCCCGACGTTCAGTCTAAACTTTTTCCACTCCAGTTTCCAGTTTGGGAAATGATCAGACTAGTTGTTTTATCCGTTCGGTGATGTCCTTCTACGGGCCACACGATAAGGGTTGACGTGCCGCATGCAGCTCGTGACCCTACAGTGTCAGACAGCGACCAATGATCTAACCACGGATGGTAGCTTTCAATATCAGAGAGTTACACTACCACCATACTCTCCGTGGTGGGGGAGTGATGCGACAGTTTGATCCTCTCCGTGGTGGAGTGATGCGACAGTTTGATCCTCTCCGTGGTGGTGGAGTGATGCGACAGTTTGATCCTCTCTGTGGTCGTGTGATGCGACAGTCCTCTCTGTGGTCGTGTGATGCGACAGTCCTCTCTGTGGTCGTGTGATGCGACAGTCCTCTCTGTGGTCGTGTGATGCGACAGTCCTCTCTGTGGTCGTGTGATGCGACAGTCCTCTCTGTGGTCGTGTGATGCGACAGTCCTCTCTGTGGTCGTGTGATGCGACAGTTAAACAATATCTGCATGTCCTTCCTTTCATTCCTCAAGCTGAGAGGGCCACATCGGGAATCTGTGTCTGCAACCAAGTGTTGACTTTTGTCAGTCAAATGCAGGAGTGCTCACCAGTGTCTCAGTCATAAACACGAGTGTCCATCTATCTCAATCAGAAACACGAATGTCCGCCTGTCTCAGTCAGAAACACGAGTGTGCACCTGTCTATTCGGAAACACGAGTGTCAACCTGTCTCAGTCGGAAACACGAGTGTCCACCTGTCTTAGTCAGAAATACGTCCCCACCTTTCTCAGTCAGGAACACGAGTGTCCACCTGTCTCAGTCGGAAAGACGTCCCCACCTGGTTCAGACAGAAACACGAGTGTCCACCTGTCTCAGTCAGAAACACGACTGTCAACCTGTCTCAGTCAGAAACACGAGTGTCCACCTGTCTCAGTCAGAAACGCGAGTGTCCACCTGACTCAGAAACACGAGTGTCTACCTGTATCAGTCAGAAACACGTCCCTAACTGTCTCAGTCAGAAACACGTCCCTAACTGTCTCAGTCAGAAACACGAGTGTGCACCTGTCTCAGTCAGAAACACGTCACCACCTGTCTCAGTCAGAAACATGTCCCCACCTGTCACAGTCAGAAACACGTCCCAACTTTGTCTCAGTCAGAAACACGAGTGTCCTCCTGTCTCAGTCAAAAACACAAGTGTCCACCTGTCTCAGTCAGGAACACGAGTGTTCACCTGTCTCAGTCGGAAAGACGTCCCCACCTGGTTCAGACAGAAACACTAGTGTCCACCTATCTCAGTGAGAAACACGAGTATCCACCTGTCTCAGTCAGAAATACGAGTATCCACCTGTCTCAGTCAGAAACACGAGTGTTCACCTGTCTCAGTCAGAAACACGACTGTCAACCTGTCGTAGTCAGAAACACGAGTATCCACCTGTCTCGTTCAGAAATACGAGTGTCTACCAGTCTCAGAAACAAGTCTCCACCTGTCGAAGTCAAAATCACGAGTGTCCATCTGTCTCAGTCAGAAACAAGTCTCCACCTGTCGAAGTCAAAAACACGATTGTCTATCTGTCTCAGTCAGAAACACGATTGTCCATCTGTCTGAGTCAGAAACACGATTGTCCATCTGTCTCAGTCAGAAAGACGTCCCCACCTGTCTCAGTCAAAAACACGATTGTCCACCTGTCTCAGTCAGATAGGAAGTTAAGCCTCTGCAGAGGGAGAATTGACAGGTTGTAAGCTGACAGAGCACAGGCGAGTGTAACACTGTCTGCTACAGGTGAGTGTAACAATGTCTGCTACAGGTGAGTGTAACAATGTCTGCTACAGGTGAGTGTAACAATGTCTGCTACAGGTAAGTGTAATAATGTCTGCTACAGGTGAGTGTAACAATGTCTGCTACAGGTGAGTGTAACAATGTCTGCTACAGGTGAGTGTAATAATGTCTGCTACAGGTGAGTTTTATAATGTCTGCTACATGTGAGTAACAATATCTGCTACAGGTGAGTGTAACAATGGCTGCTACAGGTGAGTGTTACACTGTCCACCACAGGAAAGTGTAACAATGTCTACTGCAAGTCAGGAAACTAACCTTAGATCCAGATGCCACCTGATACCCTTACCTCACAGGTGCACGGTAAAGTCTGTATGTAGTTCTTGTCTGTCAAGTGTAAGTTCACAAACTGGCTCATGCCTAACTTAAGGCCCATAAAACCCAGACCAAACTGACTCTGACCTAACATAAGGCCCATAAAGCCCAAACCAAACTGACTGAGAGATCGGCTAATATAAGGCACTATCCTCACATACTGACTCAGACCTCCGCCAACACAAAGCCCTATCCTCACACACTGACTCAGACCTCCACTAACATAATACCCTAACCTCACACACTGACTCAGACCTCCGCTAACATTAGGCCCTACCTTCACACACTGACTCAGACCTCTGCTAACATTAGGCCCTATCCTCACACACTGACTCAGACCTCTGCTAACATAAGGCCCTACCCTCACAAACTAAATCACTTCAATCCTAACAATCCTGGCTCAATCAGACACACGAGAACAACCATACCTGTCTCCGGTGACGTCAGAGTTCAGCTGCTGTACTATTCCGTCTCTTTCTATCTTTCTCTGTGTGTTTCTGTCTCTCCTTCTCTCTTTCTCTGACACTTTCTATCTATCTGGTGTGTGGCCTTCCTGCAGGGTCGACATGTGTTGCTGGTCCCATGTTGTCAAGAAATGATGAGAGCTTTTATTTATTTAGAGCTATTTATAATGTGTTGATATTCTACCAGTGAGAAGCGGTTCTGCGGTGGCGCGTCTCGTGCAGCTGAGATATCAGAACTGGTCAACTGCTTGTAAGGGTGTTAATTGGTTACGTGGCTTTCTGATCAGCCAAGCATGTCTTCTCAACCGCGATGCTCAGCCCCGTCTCAGTGGATGGATATGGCGGCCTGCCTGGCGCCTTGAGTACGAGCAAATCTGGGCTCAAGCCCTGATTAGTTTACTCCATCACGTGATATTGTTATTGTTGTAGCATGCTTGATTGGCAGAAGAAGCGTGTCATTGGGAAGGGTACACCAAGAGTCAAGGTCAGGTAGCCACGACTAGATGTCAACATCCGGTTTGTCAGAACTCATGTCTCTCTTTCGATGTTAGGTTGGAGATGTCAGTTTGGAGATTTCAGGCTGCAGATGTTAGGTTGAAGATGTTAGGTTGGAGATGTTATGCAGCTAAAATTGGACAGCAAATACTTGATAGTACAGCAACCACAAGTATGACAATACAGCAGTCACAAGTCTGACAATACAGCAGTCATAAGTCTGAAAATACAGCAGTCATAAGTATGACAATACAGCAACCACACGTCTGACAGTATGTTCACTTCACGTCAGAAAATATAACTACCAGTAGTTTGACATTAGTGGTACCCCATGTTTGACAGACAGTAGATGTACCCTAAGCTTGACAGTGCTTGCTGACATGTCCCTCCCATTATTAGTGACACATGTCGGCGGCTACATCTGGGCTGGTACCAGACAGAAGGGTCAAGGTCTCATGTAGGCTCTCGTGCCTTCAAACGACGTCACAGACTTGCAGTTATCATGCAGGTTTATAGGTCAAGGTCAAAATAAGAAGAAGAAACTACATCTTCTTCTTCTTCTTTTTCTTCTTCTTCTTCTTCTTCTTCGTCTTCTTCTTCTTCTTCTCTCTCTCTCTCTCTCTCTCTCTCTCTCTCTCTCTCTCTCTCTCTCTCTCTCTCTCTCTCTCTCTTACTATTTCTCAACATTATTTTTTATTTCTCATTTTTCACTGCTCGCATTCTTTAGTGGTTCATCTTATTGACTCAAGACACGATACGCGATACACGATACACGATACGCGATACGCGATACACGATACGCGATACACGATACACGATACACGATACCCGATACACGATACGCGATACGCGATACACGATACACGACACGCGATACGCGATACACGATACGCGATACGCGATACGCGATACACGATACGCGATACACGATACGCGATACACGATACGCGATACGCGATACACGATACGCGATACGCGATACACGATACGCGATACACGATACGCGATACACGATACGCGATACACGATACGCGATACACGAAACGCGATACACGATACGCGATACACGATACACGATACGCGATACAAGAAACTTGTTTGTGAAATATTCCACAATAAGAGTGCGATTTTCTAGAACCTTCATTGAAAGACGTTTGGTTGAGCTGAGGTGACTGTAACATGTGACAGAAGAAGAGTAGTTGTGTTTGTGTTGAGCTGAGGTGACTGTGACATGTGACAGAAGAAGAGTAGTTATGTTTGTGTTAAGCTGAGGTGATTGTAACATGTGACAGAAGAAGAGTAGTTGTGTTTGTGTTGAGCAGAGATGACTGTGACATGTGACAGAGGAAGAGTAGTTGTGTTTGTGTTGAGCTGAGGTGACTGTGACATGTGACAGAGTCAGAGTAGTGTTTGTGTTGAGCATCAAAACTGGTTAATGGCTGATTTTGCTCTAGAAACAAAAGTTTGGAGGTGAGAATTATCCAGTTCATCAATGTAGGATATATTGTTTTTTCTTGAACTAAAAGGCTTCAAGGTTCAAGATAATAGGCGAAGATCCCGTGTTTTCGTATCGTGGAAACATAGGCGATGTGGGCTTTCAACATGACAGACATTAGGGGAGGGGGTGCATTGGTTTATCAAGTCTCCATGACAGACATTAGGGGAGGGGGTGCATTGGTTTATCAAGTCTCCATGACAGACATTAGGGGAGGGGGTGCATTGGTTTATCAAGTCTCCATGACAGACATTAGGGGAGGGGGTGCATTGGTTTATCAAGTCTCCATGACAAATAGCAGCAGCACATAGTTGATGGCTTTAGAGGGTGGAGGTCACACATATTTCAAGGAACACGAGGAAGTATCATGTTGAGATTAACGAAATATGTTGTTGAGATTTATGGAATCTGGTGATGTGACTTAGAAAATGAATGAAAATGGTCAAAGGTTCTTTGTGTTTATCATGAACGTTTTTTGACCAACTTCTATTTTTAGACAAAACCCACAAAACCCCCAAAAAACCCAACAAAACCCAACAAAACCCACAAAATCCCCCCAAAACCCAACAAAACCCACAAAACCCCCCAAAAACCCAACAAAACCCACAAAACCCCCCAAAAACTCAACAACACCCCAACTGACAGCGCGCTGTTGTGTAACTAACTATTGGTTACAGTTCGATGGAACCATCCTGACAGCAACACAAACATGGAAGATCAGATTGGGGCACAAACAGGCAGCTTCAGGGAAATGTACGATTGTATTAAGGAAGCTAGTGGTCCTGCAAGTAAGAAAACTGCACCACTCAAATCAATCACTGGCGAGACAATAAGAGATAAAGGAAAGCAGTTCGAGTAAAGGATCGAACCTTCTCCTTGTATGACAGTATAGCCACTTCACTACACCCCCCCCTCCCCTCCCCCATGACACTGTCAGAAATGATGGACGAGCTGGACATCGAACCAGGTCAGGTCAGGTCAGGTCAGCCCGTAACCAGTGAGGTTGTTGGGGCACACCCAAAGACATCCTCACAACCACACGCCACCCTTCTCTGTCAGTGGCTGCTGCCTGTGCCTCTTCTGGTCGCAGATTGGTCCATTCTTTTATGTTGTCCTCCCATCTCTTTTTGGGACGGCCTCTTCGTCGTCTGCCATGCACCTTCCCGTGGAGGATTGTGTTTGCAAGACCATTTGATCTCGATATGTGACCGTACCAAGTGAGTTTCCTTCTTTTGACAGTTGCCAAGAGGTCTTCAAAAGGCCCTATTGCTGTTGTAATTCTATCTCGTATTTCTTCATTTGTGACGTTTAAAAGTCTTCCGAAACATCTCATCTCCAAGGCATGTATCCTTCGTTGAAGGTCAGCCGTAACTGTCCATGTCTCACAAGCATAGAGGAATATTGACAGGACCAGTGTTCGCATTAATCTGATTTTCGTGCGTAGTGCTAACCGTTTATCTTGCTAGATTTTGTTAAGCCGTGCAAGCGCCGCTATAGTCTGTGCTATTCTGGCCAACACCTCACATTTTGATCCTTAATCACTGACATTCGACCCTAGATATTTAAAATGGTCAACCACTTCGAGTTCCTGACCGTTAGCTTTTATCCTACTGTTTAAGCCCTCTGCGTTGCTGGTCATTAATTGTGTCTTTCCAGCGTTTATCTCCATACCATAGTCAAGAGCTGTTTCATCGTGCCTTCTGACCCATTTCTGGAGTTCTGCTTCTGAACCCGCCAACTAGTCGATATCATCTGCAAAACGAAGGTTGGTAATCGTTCGGCCCCCTATCTTGACAGTACCAACGTGTCCTCCAAGTGCCTCGCTCATAATTCCTTCAAGGAATATATTGAAAAGAGTTGGAGAGAGTGTACACCCCTGTCTCACACCAACTGATGTGCGAAACCAGTCTCCTCGCCTCCCATTCACAAGAACTGCGCTAGACGCCTTGTTATACAGATGTTCAAGGACCGTTATATTTCCGTTGATTTTATACATCCTCATGGTTGCCCAAAGCGCTTTATGCCATACCCTTTCAAACGCCTTCTTAAAATCAACAAACACATGATACAGTTTTTGCTGCTGTTCTAGATATTTCTCGCTTAGCAGCCTTATATTAAATATCTGTTCTGTAGTGCTTCTTCCGTGTCTGAACCCTGCTTGCTCCTCGGCAATAATGTTCTCTGCTTGGGACATCGAGGATAATCAGTCGAGGATTAATCTAAGCATGACCTTGCTAGGGTGGCTTATGAGGCTTATTGTTCTGTAATTTTGGCACAGCTTTAGGTTTCCAGACTTATGTAACGGCTTTACTATTAGTTTCGACCATAAGTCCTTCCAGTTTCCTGTCGCCCATATTTTGTTGCAGATGAGTGTCGATCGAACCATTTAAAGAAAATCTGAATAAATTTATTGACAGCCTTGCCTTAGGGCAAAGTCCCAGGCAGTGACGGGAACCCATCTGGTTTGATCAAACGCCGTAAGTGTGCGCTTTTGTAAATCGCTGTACATGATGTTATGTCAGTGCTGGAAAGCGGTCACAATAGCCCATGATCGGAGATATGCACAGATTGTAACATTATACCTCAAGATATGAGAGATGCACAGATTGTAACATTATACCTCAAGATATGAGAGATGCTCATATGTAACATTATACCTCAAGATATGAGAGATGCACAGATTGTAACATTATACCTCAAGATATGAGAGATGCACAGATTGTAACATTATACCTCAAGATATGAGTGATGCACAGATTGTAACATTATACCTAAAGATATGAGAGATGCATAGATTGTAACATTATACCTCAAGATATGAGAGATGCACAGATTGTAACATTATACCTCAAGATATGAGAGATGCACAGATTGTAACATTATACCTCAAGATATGAGTGATGCACAGATTGTAACATTATACAAAAACAAGGGTGATAGGAGTGACTGTAATAACTATCGAGCTGTCTCTCTGCTCAGTGTTGTAGGGAAACTCTTCGCCGGAGTTCTCTTCCAAAGGCTACAACAACTGGACGTGTGTGTGCGCCAGGAGTCACACTGGAAGAAGACCGATTGCCATGACGCTACCTCTGCAGTCTATTATCCTGCATCCGCCAAATTACCATAAAGGATATCTTTGGGTAGGTATGCGACCATCTTCCACGCGACGAACATGACCCAGCCATCGAAGTCTCCGCTGCCTGAGGAGAGTGTACATGCTTAGGGGACCGGTGTGAGAGATGTAACTTCAGGAAAAGTCACGTGGGCAGAACGAGCTTTTATGTTGTCTTCATTGATCTGGCTAGCATTGTGGTCTGTAGATATGTGGTTTGTGACAGTGTGGTCTGTAAATTTGTGGTTTGTGACAGTGTGGTCTGTAAATTTGTGGTTTGTGACGGTGTGGTCTGTAGATATGTGGTTTGAAACAGTGTGGTCTGTAGATATGTGGTTTGTGACAGTGTGGTCTGTAGATATGTCGTTTCGGACGGTGTGGTCTGGAAATATGTGGTTTGTGACAGTGTGGTCTGGAAATATGGGGTTTGTGTCAGTGTGGTCTGTAGATATGTGGTTTGGGACAGTGTGGTCTTTAGATATGTGGTTTGGGACAGTGTGGTCTGTAGATATGTGATTTGGGACAGTGTGGTCTGTAGATATGTGGTTTGTGACAGTGTGGTCTGTAAATATGGGGTTTGGGACAGCGTGGTCTGTAGATGTGTTATTTGTGACAGTGTGGTCTGGGGGTTTGTGACAGTGTGGTTTAATGATATGTGGTTTGTGCCAGTGTGGTCTGTATATATGTGGTTTGTGACAGTGTGGTCTCTAGATATGTGGTTTGGGACAGTGTGGTCTGTAGATATGTGGTTTGTGACTGTGTGGTCTGTAGATATGTTATTTGTGAAAGTTTGGTCTGTAGATATGTGATTTGCGACAGTGTGGTCTGTATATATGTGGCTTGGGACAGTGTGGCCTGTAGATATGTGGTTTGGGACAGTGTGGTCATTATATATGTGGTTTGGGACAGTGTGGTCTGTAGATATGTGGTTTGTGAAAGTGTGGTCTGTAGATATGTGGTTTGTGACAGTGTGGTCTGTACATATGTGGTTTGTGACACTGTGGTCTGTAGATATGTGGTTTGGGACAGTGTGGTCTTTAGAAATGTGATTTGGGACATTGTGGTCTGTAGATATTTGATTTGGTACAGTATGGTCTGTAGATATGTGGTTTGGGACATTGTGGTCTGTAGACATGTGGTTTGTGACAGTGTGGTCTATAGATATGTGGTTTGTGACAGTGTCATCTGAAAATATGTGGTTTGTGACAGTGTGGTCTGTACATATGTCGTTTATGACAGTTCGGTCTTTAGATATGTGGTTTGTAACAGTGTGGTCTGTAGATATGTGGTTTGTGAAAGTGTGGTCGGTATATATGTTGTTTGTGACAGTGTGGTCTGTGTGGTTTGTGACAGTGTGGTTTAAAGATACGTGGTATGAGACAGTGTGGTCTGTAAATATGTGGTTTGTGATAGCGTGGTCTGTAGATATGTGGTTTGTGACAGTGTCATCTGAAAATATGTGGTTTGTGACAGTGTGGTCTGTACATATGTCGTTTATGACAGTTCGGTCTTTAGATATGTGGTTTGTAACAGTGTGGTCTGTAGATATGTGGTTTGTGACAGTGTGGTCTGTACATATGTGGTTTGTGACAGTGTGGTCTGTATATATGTGGTTTGTAACAGTGTGGTCTTTAGATATGTGGTTCGTGACGTTGTACTCTGTAGATATGTTGTTTGGGACAGTGTGGTTTGTAAATATGTGGTTTGTGACAGTGTGGTCTGAAGATATGTGAATTGTGACAGTGTGGTTGTAGATATGTGGTTTGTGACAGTGTGGTCTGTAGATATGTTGTCTGTGACGGTGTGGTCAGTGTGGTTTGAGACAGTGTGGTCTGTAGATATGTGGATTGGGACAGTGTGGTCTTTAGATATGTGGTTTTGGACAGTGTGGTCTGTAGATAAGATATTTGGTACAGTATGGTCTGTAGATATGTGGTTTGGGACAGTTTGGTCTGTAAATATGGGGTTTGGGAATGCGTAGTCTGTAGATATGTGGTTTGTGACAGTGTTCTGTAGATATGTGGTTTGTGAAAGTGTGGTCGGAATATATGTTGTTTGTGACAGTGTGGTCTGTGTGGTTTGTGACGGTGTGGTTTAAAGATACGTGGTATGTGACAGTGTGGTCTGTAAATATGTGGTTTGTGATAGCGTGGTCTGTAGATATGTGGTTTGTGACAGTGTTGTCTGAAGATATTTGGTTTGTGACAGTTTGGTATGTAGATATGTGGTTCGTCACAGTGTGATCTGTAGATATGTGATTTGTGACAGTGTGGTCTGCAGATATGTGGTTTGTGACAGTGTTGTCTGCAGAAATGGGGTTTAGGACATTGTTGTATGTAGATATATGGATTGGGACAGTGTGGTCTGTAAATATGTGGTTTGTAACAGTTGTCTGTAGATATGTGGTTTATGACAGTGTGGTCTGTAGATATGTGGTTTGTGACAGTGTGGTCTGTAGATATGTGGTTTGTGACAGTGTGGTCTGTAGATATGTGGTTTGTGACAGTGTGGTCTGTAGATATGTGGTTTGTGACAGTGCGGTCTGTAAATTTGTGGTTTGTGACAGTGTGGTCTGTAGATATGTGGTTTGTGACAGTGTGGTCTGTAGATATGTGGTTTGTGACAGTGTGGTCTGTAGATATGTCGTTTCGGACGGTGTGGTCTGGAAATATGTGATTTGTGACAGTGTGGTCTGGAAATATGGGGTTTGTGTCAGTGTGGTCTGTAGATATGTGGTTTGGGACAGTGTGGTCTTTAGATATGTGGTTTGGGACAGTGTGGTCTGTAGATATGTGATTTGGGACAGTGTGGTCTGTAGATATGTGGTTTGGGACAGTGTGGTCTGTAAATATGGGGTTTGGGACAGCGTGGTCTGTAGATGTGTTATTTGTGACAGTGTGGTCTGGGGGTTTGTGACAGTGTGGTTTAATGATATGTGGTTTGTGCCAGTGTGGTCTGTATATATGTGGTTTGTGACAGTGTGGTCTCTAGATATGTGGTTTGGGACAGTGTGGTCTGTAGATATGTGGATTGTGACTGTGTGGTCTGTAGATATGTTATTTGTGAAAGTTTGGTCTGTAGATATGTGATTTGCGACAGTGTGGTCTGTATATATGTGGCTTGGGACAGTGTGGCCTGTAGATATGTGGTTTGGGACAGTGTGGTCATTATATATGTGGTTTGGGACAGTGTGGTCTGTAGATATGTGGTTTGTGAAAGTGTGGTCTGTAGATATGTGGTTTGTGACAGTGTGGTCTGTACATATGTGGTTTGTGACACTGTGGTCTGTAGATATGTGGTTTGGGACAGTGTGGTCTTTAGAAATGTGATTTGGGACAGTGTGGTCTGTAGATATTTGATTTGGTACAGTATGGTCTGTAGATATGTGGTTGGGACATTATGGTCTGTAGACATGTGGTTTGTGACAGTGTGGTCTATAGATATGTGGTTTGTGACAGTGTCATCTGAAAATATGTGGTTTGTGACAGTGTGGTCTGTACATATGTCGTTTATGACAGTTCGGTCTTTAGATATGTGGTTTGTAACAGTGTGGTCTGTAGATATGTGGTTTGTGACAGTGTGGTCTGTACATATGTGGTTTGTGACAGTGTGGTCTGTATATATGTGGTTTGTAACAGTGTGGTCTTTAGATATGTGGTTCGTGACGTTGTACTCTGTAGATATGTGGTTTGGGACAGTGTGGTTTGTAAATATGTGGTTTGTGACAGTGTGGTCTGAAGATATGTGATTTGTGACAGTGTGGTTGTAGATATGTGGTTTGTGACAGTGTGGTCTGTAGATATGTTGTCTGTGACGGTGTGGTCAGTGTGGTTTGAGACAGTGTGGTCTGTAGATATGTGTATTGGGACAGTGTGGTCTTTAGATATGTGGTTTGGGACAGTGTGGTCTGTAGATAAGAGATTTGGTACAGTATGGTCTGTAGATATGTGGTTTGGGACAGTTTGGTCTGTAAATATGGGGTTTGGGACTGCGTGGTCTGTACATATGTGGTTTGTGACAGTGTTCTGTAGATATGTGGTTTGTGAAAGTGTGGTCGGTATATATGTTGTTTGTGACAGTGTGGTCTGTGTGGTTTGTGACAGTGTGGTTTAAAGATACGTGGTATGAGACAGTGTGGTCTGTAAATATGTGGTTTGTGATAGCGTGGTCTGTAGATATGTGGTTTGTCACAGTGTGATCTGTAGATATGTGGTTTGTGACAGTGTGGTCTGCAGATATGTGGTTTGTGATAGTGTTGTCTGCAGAAATGGGGTTTAGGACATTGTTGTCTGTAGATATATGGATTGGGACAGTGTGGTCTGTAAATATGTGGTTTGTAACAGTTGTCTGTAGATATGTGGTTTATGACAGTGTGGTCTGTAGATATGTGGTTTGTGACAGTGTGGTCTGTAAATTTGTGGTTTGTGACAGTGCGGTCTGTAAATTTGTGGTTTGTGACAGTGTGGTCTGTAGATATGTGGTTTGTGACAGTGTGGTCTGTAGATATGTGGTTTGTGACAGTGTGGTCTGTAGATATGTCGTTTCGGACGGTGTGGTCTGGAAATATGTGATTTGTGACAGTGTGGTCTGGAAATATGGGGTTTGTGTCAGTGTGGTCTGTAGATATGTGGTTTGGGACAGTGTGGTCTTTAGATATGTGGTTTGGGACAGTGTGGTCTGTAGATATGTGATTTGGGACAGTGTGGTCTGTAGATATGTGGTTTGGGACAGTGTGGTCTGTAAATATGGGGTTTGGGACAGCGTGGTCTGTAGATGTGTTATTTGTGACAGTGTGGTCTGGGGGTTTGTGACAGTGTGGTTTAATGATATGTGGTTTGTGCCAGTGTGGTCTGTATATATGTGGTTTGTGACAGTGTGGTCTCTAGATATGTGGTTTGGGACAGTGTGGTCTGTAGATATGTGGATTGTGACTGTGTGGTCTGTAGATATGTTATTTGTGAAAGTTTGGTCTGTAGATATGTGATTTGCGACAGTGTGGTCTGTATATATGTGGCTTGGGACAGTGTGGCCTGTAGATATGTGGTTTGGGACAGTGTGGTCATTATATATGTGGTTTGGGACAGTGTGGTCTGTAGATATGTGGTTTGTGAAAGTGTGGTCTGTAGATATGTGGTTTGTGACAGTGTGGTCTGTACATATGTGGTTTGTGACACTGTGGTCTGTAGATATGTGGTTTGGGACAGTGTGGTCTTTAGAAATGTGATTTGGGACAGTGTGGTCTGTAGATATTTGATTTGGTACAGTATGGTCTGTAGATATGTGGTTTGGGACATTATGGTCTGTAGACATGTGGTTTGTGACAGTGTGGTCTATAGATATGTGGTTTGTGACAGTGTTATCTGAAAATATGTGGTTTGTGACAGTGTGGTCTGTACATATGTCGTTTATGACAGTTCGGTCTTTAGATATGTGGTTTGTAACAGTGTGGTCTGTAGATATGTGGTTTGTGACAGTGTGGTCTGTACATATGTGGTTTGTGACAGTGTGGTCTGTATATATGTGGTTTGTAACAGTGTGGTCTTTAGATATGTGGTTCGTGACGTTGTACTCTGTAGATATGTGGTTTGGGACAGTGTGGTTTGTAAATATGTGGTTTGTGACAGTGTGGTCTGAAGATATGTGATTTGTGACAGTGTGGTTGTAGATATGTGGTTTGTGACAGTGTGGTCTGTAGATATGTTGTCTGTGACGGTGTGGTCAGTGTGGTTTGAGACAGTGTGGTCTGTAGATATGTGTATTGGGACTGTGTGGTCTTTAGATATGTGGTTTGGGACAGTGTGGTCTGTAGATAAGAGATTTGGTACAGTATGGTCTGTAGATATGTGGTTTGGGACAGTTTGGTCTGTAAATATGGGGTTTGGGACTGCGTGGTCTGTACATATGTGGTTTGTGACAGTGTTCTGTAGATATGTGGTTTGTGAAAGTGTGGTCGGTATATATGTTGTTTGTGACAGTGTGGTCTGTGTGGTTTGTGACAGTGTGGTTTAAAGATACGTGGTATGAGACAGTGTGGTCTGTAAATATGTGGTTTGTGATAGCGTGGTCTGTAGATATGTGGTTTGTCACAGTGTGATCTGTAGATATGTGGTTTGTGACAGTGTGGTCTGCAGATATGTGGTTTGTGATAGTGTTGTCTGCAGAAATCGGGTTTAGGACATTGTTGTCTGTAGATATATGGATTGGGACAGTGTGGTCTGTAAATATGTGGTTTGTAACAGTTGTCTGTAGATATGTGGTTTATGACAGTGTGGTCTGTAGATATGTGGTTTGTGACAGTGGGGTCTGTAAATTTGTGGTTTGTGACAGTGCGGTCTGTAAATTTGTGGTTTGTGACAGTGTGGTCTGTAGATATGTGGTTTGTGACAGTGTGGTCTGTAGATATGTGGTTTGTGACAGTGTGGTCTGTAGATATGTCGTTTCGGACGGTGTGGTCTGGAAATATGTGATTTGTGACAGTGTGGTCTGGAAATATGGGGTTTGTGTCAGTGTGGTCTGTAGATATGTGGTTTGGGACAGTGTGGTCTTTAGATATGTGGTTTGGGACAGTGTGGTCTGTAGATATGTGATTTGGGACAGTGTGGTCTGTAGATATGTGGTTTGGGACAGTGTGGTCTGTAAATATGGGGTTTGGGACAGCGTGGTCTGTAGATGTGTTATTTGTGACAGTGTGGTCTGGGGGTTTGTGACAGTGTGGTTTAATGATATGTGGTTTGTGCCAGTGTGGTCTGTATATATGTGGTTTGTGACAGTGTGGTCTCTAGATATGTGGTTTGGGACAGTGTGGTCTGTAGATATGTGGATTGTGACTGTGTGGTCTGAAGATATGTTATTTGTGAAAGTTTGGTCTGTAGATATGTGATTTGCGACAGTGTGGTCTGTATATATGTGGCTTGGGACAGTGTGGCCTGTAGATATGTGGTTTGGGACAGTGTGGTCATTATATATGTGGTTTGGGACAGTGTGGTCTGTAGATATGTGGTTTGTGAAAGTGTGGTCTGTAGATATGTGGTTTGTGACAGTGTGGTCTGTACATATGTGGTTTGTGACACTGTGGTCTGTAGATATGTGGTTTGGGACAGTGTGGTCTTTAGAAATGTGATTTGGGACAGTGTGGTCTGTAGATATTTGATTTGGTACAGTATGGTCTGTAGATATGTGGTTTGGGACATTGTGGTCTGTAGACATGTGGTTTGTGACAGTGTGGTCTATAGATATGTGGTTTGTGACAGTGTCATCTGAAAATATGTGGTTTGTGACAGTGTGGTCTGTACATATGTCGTTTATGACAGTTCGGTCTTTAGATATGTGGTTTGTAACAGTGTGGTCTGTAGATATGTGGTTTGTGACAGTGTGGTCTGTACATATGTGGTTTGTGACAGTGTGGTCTGTATATATGTGGTTTGTAACAGTGTGGTCTTTAGATATGTGGTTCGTGACGTTGTACTCTGTAGATATGTGGTTTGGGACAGTGTGGTTTGTAAATATGTGGTTTGTGATAGTTTGGTATGTAGATATGTGGTTTGTCACAGTGTGATCTGTAGATATGTGGTTTGTGACAGTGTGGTCTGCAGATATGTGGTTTGTGACAGTGTTGTCTGCAGAAATGTGGTTTAGGACATTGTTGTCTGTAGATATATGGATTGGGACAGTGTGGTCTGTAAATATGTGGCTTGTAACAGTTGTCTGTAGATATGTGGTTTATGACAGTGTGGTCTGTAGATATGTGGTTTGTCACAGTGTGGTCTGAAGATATGTGTTTTGTAACAGTGTGGTCTGTAGATATGTCGTTTGTGACAGTGTGGTCTGCAGATATGTGGTTTAGGACATTGTGGTCTGTAGATATATGGTTCGGGACAGTGTGGTCTGTAAATATGTGGTTTGTGCCAGTGTGATCTGTAGATATGTGGTTTGTGACAGTGTGGTCTGTATATATGTGGTTTGTGACAATGTGGTCTGTAGATATGTTGTTTGTGACGGTGTGGTCTGTGTGGTTTGTGACAGTGTGGTCTAAAGATACGTGGTTTAGGACATTGTTGTCTGTAGATATATGGATTGGGACAGTGTGGTCTGTAAATATGTGGCTTGTAACAGTTGTCTGTAGATATGTGGTTTATGACAGTGTGGTCTGTAGATATGTGGTTTGTCACAGTGTGGTCTGAAGATATGTGTTTTGTAACAGTGTGGTCTGTAGATATGTCGTTTGTGACAGTGTGGTCTGCAGATATGTGGTTTAGGACATTGTGGTCTGTAGATATATGGTTCGGGACAGTGTGGTCTGTAAATATGTGGTTTGTGCCAGTGTGATCTGTAGATATGTGGTTTGTGACAGTGTGGTCTGTATATATGTGGTTTGTGACAATGTGGTCTGTAGATATGTTGTTTGTGACGGTGTGGTCTGTGTGGTTTGTGACAGTGTGGTCTAAAGATACGTGGTTTAGGACATTGTGGTCTGTAGATATATGGTTCGGGACAGTGTGGTCTGTAAATATGTGGTTTGTGCCAGTGTGATCTGTAGATATGTGGTTTGTGACAGTGGGATGTGTAAATATGTGGTTTGTGACAGTGTGGTCGGTAGATATGTGGTTTGTGACAGTGTGGACTGTAGATATGTGGTTTAGGACAGTGCGGTCAGTAGATAAGTGGTTTGTGACAGTGTGGTCTGTAGATGTGTGGTTTGTGACAGTGTGGTCTGTAGATATTTGGTTTGGGACAGTGTGGTCTGTAGATATGTGGTTTGTGACAAAGTGGTCTGCAGATATGTGGATTGTGACCGTGTGGTCTGTAGATATGTGGTTTGTGACAGTTTTGTCTGTAGATATGTGGTTTGTGACAGTTGGATCTGTAGATATTTTATTTGTGACAGTGTGTTCTGTAGATATGTGTTGTGACAGTGTGGTCTGTAAATATGTGGTTTGTAACAGTGTGGTCTGCAGATATGTGGTTTGTGTCAGTGTGATCTGTAGAAATTTGGGTTGTGACAGTGTGGTCTGTGAATATGGGATTTGTGACAGTGTGGTCAGTAGATATGTGGTTTCTGACACTGTATTCTGTAGATATGTGGTTTGGGACAGTGTGGTCTGTAGATATGTGGTTTGTGAATGTGTGGTCTGTAGATATGTGGTTTGTGACGGTGTGGTCTGTAGATATGTGGTTTGTGACAGTGTGGTCTTTATATATGTGGTTTGTGACAGTGTGGTCTGTAGATATGTGGTTTGGGACAGTGTGGTCAGAAAATATGTGGTTTGTAACAGTGTGGTCTATAGATATGTGGTTTTTGAAAGTGTGGTCTATAGATATGTGGTTTTTAACATTGTGGACTGTAGATATGTGGTTTGGAACAGTGGTCTGTAGATATGTGGTTTGGGACAGTATGGTCTGTAGATATGTGGTTTGTGACAGTGTTGTCTGTAGATATGCGGTTTGTGACAGTCTGGTATGTAGATATGTGGTTTGTCACTGTGTGGTCCGTAGACATATGGTTTGTGACAGTGTGGTCTGTAGATATGTGGTTTTTGACAGTGTGGTCTGTAGATATGTAATTTGTGACAGAGTGGTCTGTAGATATGTGGTTTGTGACAGTGTGGTCTGTAGATATGTAGTTTGTGGGCTAGTGGTCTGTAGATATGTGGTTTGTGACAGTGTAGTCTGTAAATATGTGATTTGTGATAGTGTGGTCTGTAAATATGTGGTTTATCACAGTGTAGTCAGTAAATAAGTGGTTTGTGACAGTGTGTTCTGTAAGTATGAGGTTTATGACAGTGTAGTCTGTGCTTATGGGGTTTGTTACAGTGTGTTCACTAGATATGTGGTTTGTGGTAGTGTGGTCTGTAGATACGGTGTTTTTGACAGTGTGGTCTGTAGATAAGTGGTTTATGTAAGTGGGGTCTGTAGATATGTGGTTTGTGACAGCGTGTTCTGTAGATATATGGTTTGTGACAGTGTGGTCTGTAGATATGTAGTTTGTGACAGTGTGGTTTATAAATATGTAGTTTGTGACAGTGTGGTCTGTAGATATGCTATTTGTGACAGTGTGGTCTGTAGATATGTGGTTTGTAACAGTGGGGTCTATAGATATGTGGTTTGTGACAGTGTGGTCTATAGATATGTGGTTTATGACAGTGTGGTCTGTAGATTTGTGGTTTGTGACAGTGGTCTGTAGATATGTGATTTGTGATAGTGTGGTCTGTGCATATGTGGTTTGTGACAGTGTGGTCTGCAGATATGTGGTTTGTGACAGTGTGGTCTGTAGCTATTTGGTCAGTGACAGTGTGGTCTGTAGATATGTGGTTTGTGACAGTATGGTCTGTAGATATGTGGTGTGTGACAGTGTGGTCTGTAGATATGGTGTTTGTGAAAGTGGTCTGCAGATATGTGGATTGGGACAGTGTGTTCTGGAGAAATCTGGTTTGGGACAGTGTGGTCTGTAGATATGTGGTTTGTGACAGTGTGGTCTGTAGATATGTAATTTGTGACAGTGTGTTCTGTAGATATGTGGTTGTGGCAGTGTGGTCTGTAAATATGTGGTTTGTAACAGTGTGGTCTGCAGATATGTGGTTTGTGTCAGTATGGTCTGTAGAAATTTAGTTTGTGACAAAGTGGTCTGTGGATATGTGGTTTGTGACAGTGTGGTCTGTAGATATTCGGTTTGTGAATGTGTGGTCTGTAGATATGTGGTTTGTAACAGTGTGATCTGTAGATATGTGGTTTTGGACAATGTGGTCAGTAGATATGTAGTTTGTGATATTATGGTTTGTAGATATGTGGTTCAAGACAGTGTGGTCTGTAAAAATATGGTTTGGGACAATGCGGTCATAAAAAATGTGGTTTGTGACAGTTTGGTCTGTAAGTATGTGGTTTGTTACAGTGTGTTCTGTAGATATGTGGTTTGTGACAGTTGGGTCTGTATATATGTGACTTGTGATAGTGTGGTCTGTAAATATGTGGTTTTTGACAGTGTGGTCTGTAAATATGTGGTTTGGGACAGTGTGGTCTGTAGATATGTGGTTTGTAACAGTGTGGTCTGTGTGGTTTGTTACAGTGTGTTCAAAAGATATGTGGTTTGTGACAGTGTGGTCTGTAAATATGTGGTTTGTGAAGGTGTGGTCTGTAGATATGTCGTTTGACACAGTGTGGTCTGTAGATATGAGGTTTGTTACCCTGCCGTCTAAGGATATGTGTTTTGTGACATTGTGGTCTGCAGATATGTGGTTTGTGACCGTGTGGTCTGTAGATATGTAGTTTGTTACAATGTGGTCAGTAGATATGTTGTTTGTGACAGTGTGATATGTAGATATTTAGTATATGACAGTGTGGTCTGTGGATATGTGGTTTGTGACAGTGTGGTCTGTAGATATGTGGTTTGTGACATCGTGGTCTGTACATATAAGGTTTGGGACAGTGTGATCTGTAGATATGTGGTTTGTGACAGTGTGGTCTGTAGATATGTGGTTTGGGACAGTGTAGTCTGTAAATGTATGGTTTGGAACAGTGTGATCTGTAGATATGTGGTTTGTGACAGTGTGGTCTGTAGATATGTGGTTTTAGACAATGTGGTCTGTAGATATGTAGTTTGTGACATTGTGGTTTGTACATATGTGGTTAATGACAGTGTGGTCTGTAAAAATATGGTTTGGGACAATGCGGTCCTTGAAAATGTGGTTAGTGACAGTATCGTCGGTAAATATGTGGTTTGTGACAGTGTGGTCTGTAAATATGTGGTTTGTGACAATGTGGTCTGTAGATATGTGGTTTGTGACAGTGTGCGCTGTAGATATTTGGTTTGTGACAGTGTGGTCTGTAGATATGTGGTTTGTGACAGTTGGGTTTGTGGATATGCGGTATGTGACAGTGTGGCCTGTAAATATGTGGTTTGGGACAGTGTGGTCTGTAGATATGTGGTTTGTGACAGTGTGCTCTTTAGATATGTGGTTTGTGACAGTATGGTCTGTAGATATGTGGTTTGTGGCAGTGTGGTCTGTAAATATGTGGTTTGTGAGTGTGGTCTGAAGATATGTGGTTTGTGACAGTGTGGTCTGTAAATATGTGGTTTGTGACAGTGTGGTCTGTAAATATGTGGTTTGTGACAGTGTTGTCTGTAGATATTTTGTTTGGGACAGTGTGGTCTGTAAATATGTGGTTTTTGACAGTGTTGTCTGTAAATATGTGGTTTGTGACAGTGTGGTCTGTAAATATGTGGTTTGTGACAGTGGGGTCTGTAAATATGTGGTTTATGACATTGTGGTCTGTACATATGTTGTTTGTGACAGTAAGGTCTGTAGATATATGGTTTCGTACAGTATGGTCTGTAGATATGTGGTTTGGGACAGTGTGGTCTGTAAATATGTGGTTTGTGACAGTGTGGTCTGTAGATATGTGGTTTCTGACCTCGTGGTCTGTAGATATATGGTTTGTGACAGCCTTGTCTGTAGACATGTGGTTTGGGACAGTGTGGTCTGTGGATATGTGGTTTGTGACGGTGTGGTCTGTAGATATGTGGTTTGTGACAACTGGGTATGTAGATATGTGGTTTGTGACAGTGTGGTCTGTAAATATGTGGTTTGTGACAATGTCTTCTGTAGATATGTGGTTTGTGGCAGTGTGCGCTGTAGATATGTGGTTTGTGACAGTGTGGTCTGTAAATATGTGGTTTGTGACAGTGTGGTCTGAAGATATGTGGTTTGTGACAGTGTGGTCTGTAAATATGTGGTTTGTGACAGTGTGGTCTGTAAATATGTGGTTTGTGACAATGGAGTCTGTAGATATGTTGTTTGGGACAGTGTGGTATGTAAATATGTGGTTTGTGACAGTGTTGTCTGTAGATATGTGGTTTGTGACAGTGTGGTCTGTAAATATGTTGTTTGTGACAGTGGGGTCTCTAAATTTGTGGTTTGTGACAGTGTGGTCTGTAGATATGTTGTTTGTGACAGTGTGATATGTAGATATTTAGTATATGACAGTGTGGTCTTTAGACATGTGGTTTGGGACAGTGTGGTCTGTAGATATGTGGTTTGTGACAGTGTGGGCTGTAGATATGTGGTTTGTAGCAGAGTGGTCTGTATGTATGTGGTTTGCGAAAGTGTGGTCTGTAGATATGTGGTTAGTGACAGTGTGGTCTGTAGATATATGGTTTGGGGCAGTGTTGTCTGTAGATATGTGGTTTGTGACAGTGTGGTCTGCAGATATCTGGTTTTGGACAATGTGGTTTGTAGATATGTGATTAGTGACAGTGTGGTCTGTAGTTTTCTGGTTTGTGACAGTGTGCTCTGTAGATATGTGGTTGGTGACAATGTGGTCTGTAGATATGTGGTTTAGGACAGTGCGGTCGGTAGATATGGGGTTTGTGACAGTGTGGTCTGCATATTTGTGGTTTTGGACTGTGTGTTCTGTAGATGTGTGGTTTGGGACAGTGTGGTCTGTAGATATGTGGTTTGTGACAGTGTGGTCTGTAGATATGTGGTTTGGGGCAGTGTTGTCTGTAGATATGTGGTTTGTGACAGTGTGGTCTGTAGATATGTGGTATGTGACAGTGTGGTCTGTAGATATGTGGTTTGTGACAGTGTGCTCTGTAGATATGTGGTTTGTGACAGTGTGGTCTGTATATATGTGGTTTGTGACAGTGTGGTATGTAGATATGTGGTTTGTAGCAGTTGGGTCGGTATATATGTGGCTTGTGACAGTGTGGTCCATAAATATGTGGTTTGTGACAGTGTGGTCTGTAGATATGTGGTTTCTGACAGTGTATTCTGTAGATATGTGGTTTGGGACAGTGTGGTCAGTAGATAAGTGGTTTGTGACAGTGTGGTTTTTAGATATGGGGTTTGTGACAGTGTGGTCTGTAGATATGTGGTTTGTGACAGTGTGGTCTGTAGATGTGTGGTTTGTGACAGTGTGGTCTGTAGAAATTCGGTTTCGGACAGTGTGGTCTGTAGATATTTTGTTTGTGACAATGTGGTCTGCAGATATGTGGATTGTGACAGTGTGGTCTGTAGATATGTAATTTGTGACAGTGTGTTCTGTAGATATGTGGTTGTGGCAGTGTGGTCTGTAAATATGTGGTTTGTAACAGTGTGGTCTGCAGATATGTGGTTTGTGTCAGTGTGGTCTGTAGAAATTTGGTTTGTGACAGTGTGGTCTGTGGATTTGTGGTTTGTGACAGTGTGGTCTGTAGATATGTGGTTTCTGACAGTGTATTCTGTAGATATGTGGTTTGGGACAGTGTGGTCTGTAGATATGTGGATTTGGACAATGTGGTCAGTAGATATGTAGTTTGTGACATTATGGTTTGTAGATATGTGGTTTGCGACAGTGTGGTCTGTCGATATTTCTTTTATGACAGCGTGGTATGTAAAAATTTTGTTTGTGACAGTGTGGTCTGTAAATATGTGGTTTGGGACAGTGTGGTCTGTAGATATGTGGTTTGTAACAGTGTGGTCTGTGTGGTTCTTTACAGTGTGTTCAAAAGAAATGTGGTTTGTGACAGTGTGGTCTGTAAATATGTGGTTTGTGAAGGTGTGGTCTGTAGATATGTCGTTTGTGACATTGTGGTCTGTACATATATGGTTTGTAACAGTGCGGTCTGTTGATATGTGGTTTGTGACAGTGTGGTCTGTAGATATGTGGTTTGTGACATCGTGGTCTGTACATATATGGTTTGGGACAGTGTGATCTGTAGATATGTGGTTTGTGACAGTGTGGTCTGTAGATATGTGGTTTGGGACAGTGTAGTCTGTAAATGTATGGTTTGGAACAGTGTGATCTGTAGATATGTGGTTTGTGACAGTGTGGTCTGTAGATATGTGGTTTTAGACGATGTGGTCTGTAGATATGTAGTTTTTGACATTGTGGTTTGTACATATGTGGTTCATGACAGTGTGGTCTGAAAAAATATGGTTTCGGACAATGCGGTCCTTAAAAATGTGGTTAGTGACAGTATGGTCGGTAAATATGTTGTTTGTGACAGTGTGGTCTGTAAATATGTGGTTTGTGACAATGTGGTCTGTAGATATGTGGTTTGTGACAGTGTGCGCTGTAGATATTTGGTTTGTGACAGTGTGGTCTGTAGATATGTGGTTTGTGACAGTTGGGTTTGTGGATATGCGGTTTGTGACAGTGTGGTCTGTAAATATGTGGTTTGTGACAGTGTGGTCTGTAGATATGTGGTTTGTGACAGTATGGTCTATAGATATGTGGTTTGAGACAGTGTGGTCTGTCAATATGTGGTTTGTGACAGTGTGGTCTGTAAATATTTGGTTTGTGACTGTATGGTCTGTAGATATGTGGTTAGTGACAGTGTGGTCTGTAAATATTTGGATTGTGAATGTGTTGTCTGTAGATTTGTGGTTTGGGACAGTGTTGTCTGTAAATACGTGATTTATGACAGTGTTGTCTGTAGATATGTGGTTTGTGACAGTGTGGTCTGTAAATATGTGGTTTGTGAAAGTGTGGTCTGAAAATATGTGGTTTATGACATTGTGGTCTGTACATATGTTGTTTGTGACAGTAAGGTCTGTAGATATATGGTTTCGTACAGTATGGTCTGTAGATATGTGGTTTGGGACAGTGTGGTCTGTAAATATGTGGTTTGTGACAGTGTGGTCTGTAGATATGTGATTTCTGACCTCGTGGTCTGTAGATATATGGTTTGTCACAGCCTTGTCTGTAGACATGTGGTTTGGGACAGTGTGGTCTGTAGATATGTGGTTTGTGACGGTGTGGTCTGTACATATGTGGTTTGTGACAACTGGGTATGTAGATATGTGGTTTGTGACAGTGTGGTCTGTAATTATGTGGTTTGTGACAATGTCTTCTGTAGATATGTGGTTTGTGGCAGTGTGCGCTGTAGATATTTGGTTTGTGACAGTGTGGTCTGTAGAGATGTGGATTGTGACAGTTGGGACTGTGGATATGCGGTTTGTTACAGTGTGGTCTGTAAATATGTGGTTTGTGACAGTGTAGTCTAAAGATATGTGGTTTGTGACAGTGTGGTCTGTAGATATGTGGTTTGTGACAGTGTGGTCTGCAGATATCTGGTTTGTGACAGTGTTGTCTGTAGATATGTTGTTTGGGACAGTGTGGTCTGTAAATATGTGGTTTGTGACAGTGTTGTCTGTAGATATGTGGTTTGTGACAGTGTGGTCTGTAAATATGTGGTTTGTGACAGTGAGGTCTGTAAATTTGTGGTTTGTGACAGTGTGGTCTGTAGATATGTTGTTTGTGACAGTGTGATCTGTAGATATTTAGTATATGACAGTGTGGTCTGTAGACATGTGGTTTGGGACAGTGTGGTCTGTAGATATGTGGTTTGTGACAGTGTGGGCTGTAGATATGTGGTTTGTAGCAGTGTGGTCTGTATATATGTGGTTTGCGAGAGTGTGGTCTGTAGATATGTGGTTAGTGACAGTGTGGTCTGTAGATATATGGATTGGGGCAGTGTTGTCTGTAGATATGTGGTTTGTGACAGTTTGGTCTTTAAATATGTGGTTTGTGACAGTGTGGTCTGTAGATATGTGGTTTGTGACAGTGTGGTCAGTAGATTTTTGGTTTGTGACAGTGTGATCTGTAGATATGTGGTTTTGGACAATGTGGACAGTAGATATGTAGTTTGTGACATTATGGTTAGTAGATATGTGGTTGATGACAGTGTGGTCTGTAAAAATATGGTTTGGGACAATGCGGTCATTAAAAATGTGGTTTGTGACAGTTTGGTCTGTAAATTTGTGGTTTGTTACAGTGTGTTCTGTAGATATGTGGTTTGTGACAGTTGGGTCTGTATATATGTGGTTTGTGACAGTGTGGTCTGTAAATATGTGGTTTTTGACAGTGCGGTCTGTAGATATGTGGTTTGCGACAGTATGGTCTGTAGATATTTCTTTTATAACAGCGTGGTATGTAAATATTTTGTTTGTGACAGTGTGGTCTGTAAATATGTGGTTTGGGACAGTGTAGTCTGTAGATATGTGGTTTGTAACAGTGTGGTCTGTGTGGTTTGTGACAGGTTGTTCAAAAGATATGTGGTTTGTGACAGTGTGGTCTGTAGATATGTCGTTTGTGACAGTGTGGTCTTTAGATATCTGGTTTGATACACTGCCGTCTAAAGATATGTGTTTTGTGACATTGTGATTTGTAGATATGTGGTTCATGACAGTGTGGTCTGTAGATATGTAGTTTGTGACATTGTGGTTTGTAGATATGTGGTTCATGACAGTGTGGTCTGTAAAAATATTGTTTGGGACAATGCGGTCCTTAAAAATGTGGTTAGTTACAGTATGGTCTGTAAATATGTGGTTTGTGACAGTGTGGTCTGTAAATATGTGGTTTGTGACAGTGTGGTCTGTAGATATGTGGTTTGTGACAGTTGAGTTTGTGGATATGCGGTTTGTGACAGTGTGGTCTGTAAATATGTGGTTTGTGACAGTGTGGTCTGTAGATATGTGGTTTGTGACAGTGATGTCTGTAGATATGTGGTTTGGGACAATGTGGTCTGTAGATATGTGGTTTGTGACAGTTGAGTTTGTGGATATGCGGTTTGTGACAGTGTGGTCTGTAAATAAGTGGTTTGTGACAGTGTGGTCTGTAGATATGTGGTTTGTGACAGTGATGTCTGTAGATATGTGGTTTGGGACAATGTGGTCTGTAAATATGTGGTTTGTGACAGTGTGGTCTGTAAATATGTGGTTTGTGACGGTATGGTCTGTAGATATGTGGTTTGTGACAGTGTGGTCTGTAAATATTTGGATTGTGACAGTGTGGTCTGTAGATATGTGGTTTGGGACAGTGTTGTCTGTAAATACGTGGTTTATGACAGTGTTGTCTGTAGATATGTGGTTTGTGACAGTGTGGTCTGTAAATATGTGGTTTGTGACAGTGTGGTCTGTAAATATGTGGTTTATGACATTGTGGTCTGTACATATGTTGTTTGTGACAGTAAGGTCTGTAGATATATGGTTTCGTACAGTATGGTCTGTAGATATGTGGTTTGGGACAGTGTGGTCTGTAAATATGTGGTTTGTGACGGTGTGGTCTGTAGATATGTGGTTTGTGACAGTTTGGTCTGTAGATATGTGGTTTGTGAGAATGTGCTCTGTACATATGTGGTTTGTGATAGTGTGGTCTGTAGATATGTGGTTTGTGACAATGTCTTCTGCAGATATGTGGTTTGTGGCAGTGTGCGCTGTAGATATTTGGTTTGTGACAGTGTGGTCTGTAGATATGTGGTTTGTGACAGTTGGGTTTGTGGATATGCGGTTTGTGACAGTGTGGTCTGTAAATATGTGGTTTGTGACAGTGTGGTCTGTAGATATGTGGTTTGTGACAGTGTGCGCTGTAAATATTTGGTTTGTGACAGTGTGGTTTGTAGATATGTGGTTTGTGACAGTTGGGACTGTGGATGTGCGGTTTGTTACAATGTGGTCTGTAAATATGTGGTTTGTGACAGTGTGGTCTGTAGATATGTGGTTTGTGACAGTGTGGTCTGTAAATTAAATATGTGGTTTGTTACAGTGTGGTCTGTAAATATGTGGTTTGTGACAGTGTGGTCTGTAAATATGTGGTTTGTGACAGTGTTGTCTGTAGATATGTTGTTTGGGACAGTGTGGTCTGTAAATATGTGGTTTGTGACAGTGTTATCTGTAGATATGTGGTTTGTGACAGTGTGGTCTGTAAATATGTGGTTTTGGACTGTGTGGTATGTAGATGTGTGGTTTGGGACAGTGTGGTCTGTAGATATGTGGTTTGTGACAGTGTGGTCTATAGATATGTGATTTGGGGCAGTGTTGTCTGTAGATATGTGGTTTGAGACAGTGTGGTCTGTAGATATGTGGTTTCGGATAGTGTGGTCTGTAAATATGTGGTTTGTGACAGTGTGGTCTGTAAATATGTGTTTGTGACAATTTGGTCTGTAAATATTCCACATTCTAAAAAAACTAAGTACGCTACAGGCTGCCATGGTTTGTGGTGGAGCTCAGGCCTGGTACCTCTGTCCGATAAAGGGTGCACCAACTCATCACCTGGTACCTCTGTCTTGTAGAATGTGCACCATCTCCTGGACTGGTACCTCCGTCTGGTAGAGTGTGCACCACCTCCTGGTCTGGTACCTCTGTCTGCTAGAGTTTGCACCACCTCCTGACCTAGTACCTCTGTCTGATAGAGTTTGCACCACCTCCTGGCCTGGTACCTCTGTCTGATAGAGTGTGCACAATCTCCTAGTCTGGTACCTCTGTCTGATAGAGTGTGCACCACCTCCTGGCCTGGTACCTCTGTCTGATAGAGTGTACACCTCCTCCTGGCCTGGTACCATCTGTCTGATAGAGTGTGCACCACCTCCTGGCCTGGTACCTCTGTCTGAGAGAGTGTGCACCACCTCCTGGCCTGGTACCATCTGTCTGATAGCGTGTGTACCACCTCCTGGCCTGGTACCTGTGTCTGATAGAGTGTGTACCACCTCCTGGCCTGGTACCTCTGTCTGATAGAGTGTGTACCACCTCCTGGCCTGGTACCTCTGTCTGATAGAGTGTGTACCACCTCCTGGCCTGGTACCTCTGTCTGATAGAGTGTGCACCACCTCCCACCTCTGACTGTTATATTTGACTTCGTTTCATCCTGGATTTGCTGTCCAATCTTGCCTCTTTCTGGCGCTAACCGAACCCCAAACTAGGCCTAGCAGGGTTTGTCGGCGTGTAAGTTGGGAGGGGGCGGGGTGGGAGACATGAGCAGGAGAGATTGATAGACGTGTGAGTTATGTGTTGTGTTTGACTTCGCATTCTTGACCTACGTGTGGTTTGTCATGTCTAGATCTCCCCGTGGTGTCGGAACCGACCTACGTTCGGTTTGTCATGCCCAGATCTCCCCGTAGAGTCGGAGTCGACCAATCTACGAGATCTCCTTGTGGTATCGGAGTCGACCGATCTACCAGATCTCCCCGTGGTGTCGGACCGACCGATCTACCAAATAACAACTGTTGGTTCTGTCACGTGCTCTGCCGTCTACACATAAATCCCGATTTCCTTTCGTTTATTCATGTTTACATTTCCTGAAATAGATTGCGTTAATTTGTTTCCATTCACAATCTAAATAGCCTTGATTCTTGTGTTGTGTCTCCAGGCAAACAGGTCATGCGCACTTCCGCTGTGTGACATCCAAGCTGGCAAGCGCTGGTTTGGCCTGATCCGCTCGAGTTTCATGTTCACTCTGGAGATAACATACATGTGTCTCTATCTCTCTCCCTCTTTCTCCCCCTTCTTCCACTCTCTCTCTCCTTCTTTCTCTCTCTCTCCCTCTTCCTCCCCACCTCCCTCTTTCTCTCTCTCCTCCTTCCACCCTCTCTCGTACTCTCTCCCTCCCTCTCCCTTTCTCCTCCTCCGCCGTCCGCTCTCTCTCTCTCTCTATCTCTTGAAATCTCCTCTCCCTCTTCTACTATCTCCCCCTGCCTCTCTATCTCTACCTCTCTCACTCCATTTTCGTCTCCCGCTCTCTCTCCACCTCTCTCTCAGTCCCTCCTCCGCCTCTCTCTCCCGCCTGCCTTGCATCATTTCTCCTATATCTATCTACAATATCATACTGACTCCTGAACAAACAGCAGTGGATGAGCGGACAGACCGATGCAAGCCTCAGGCTATCGACCCATAGCTTGGTGTCTGCGTCAGGACCAGTAATGAATAGCTGGGTGTCTGCGTCAGGACCAGCGACGAATAGCTTGGTGTCTGCGTCAGGACCAGCGACCCGTAGCTGGGTGTATGAGTCAGGATCAACGACCCATAGCTGGATGTCTGCGTCAGGACCAGGAACCCATAGCTGGGTGTCTGCGTCAGTACCAGCGACCCATAGCTGGATGTCTGCGTCAGGATCAGCGACCAGTTGCTCGGTGTCTGAGTCAGGATCAGCGACTCGAAGCTTTCGAACCCTTTATTCTGTGTCAAAGTGACTTCCCTGGAAACCGGCTGCACACGTGAAGTCTGGCTAAGAGAATAGGAACAGTAACCTTGGTTCCGGACCCAGCGCGTGCTCCAAACTGATGTCTGGGACCGAGAGGTGCAGGTATGGTAGCCACGCTGTCAAATACAACACAACATCACACTACGTCACAACATCATAACGTCACAACATCACAACGTCACAACATCACAATGCCACAACATCACAACATCACAACATCACAACGTCACAAAATCACAACGTCAGAAAATCACAACGTCACAAAATCACATCACTACATCACAACGTCAGAACGTCACAACATCACAACGTCACAACATCACAACGTCACAACATCACAACGTCACAACTTCACAACATCACAACGTCACAAAATCACATCACCACATCACAACGTCAGAACGTCACAACATCACAACGTCACAACATCATAACGTCACAACATCACATCACAACATCACAACGTCACAACTTCACAACATCACGGCGTCATAACATCACAACGTCACAACATCATAACGTCACAACATCACAACGTCACAACATCACAACGTCACAACATCACAACGTCACAACTTCACAACATCACAACGTCACAAAATCACATCACCACATCACAACGTCAGAACGTCACAACATCACAACGTCACAACATCATAACGTCACAACATCACATCACAACATCACAACGTCACAACTTCACAACATCACGGCGTCATAACATCACAACGTCACAACATCATAACGTCACAACATCACATCACAACATCACAACGTCACAACGTCACAACTTCACAACATCACAACTTCACAACATCACAACTTCACAACATCACATCACAACATCACAACGTCAGAACGTCACAACATCACAACATCACAAAGTCACAGCGTCACAACCTCACAACATCACAACGTCACAACATCACAACGTCACAACGTCCTTTACACGATGAGAGCAAGAAATAGAGAAAGAATAATCAACTGTCTATCCTGCTTTGCCTCTTTTCTCTCTTTTTCTTAAATTTCTCTCCGTGATTCTCACAGTCTCTCTGTGAATCTATCTAGGCGCTCGACTTTCTATTTCTCTACTTCTCTGTGAATCTCTCTTGGCGCTCGACTTTCTATTTCTCTACTTCTCTGTGAATCTCTCTTGGCGCCCGACTTTCTATTTCTCTACTTCTATGTGAATCTCTCTTGGCGCCCGACTTTCTATTTCTCTCCTTCTCTGTGAATCTCTCTTGGCGCCCGACTTTCTATTTCTCCCCTTCTCTGTCGACCTCTCTAAACTCCTCATCATAAACTTAACTGGACTTCCTTCTGTCTAGAAGACCCTGCAGAGCCTGCATACAACCAGTTTCTTTTACAGTTCCTATCTTTGAGAGTTATGTGCGTCCAATTTATTCTTAAATGCAATAATTGTCCCTGCCTGAACTACTTCCTCTGGCAATGCATTCCAAGCATTCTCCACTCTCTGACTAAAAAAATTTTCCTAATATCTAATCTGGACCTCTCTTTAGTTAATTTGTAGCTATGCCCTCTTGTTCTTGTAGGGGGTTGTATTTTGAAAACACGTTTATAGTCTAATTTATCTATTCCTCTGATCATCTTATAAACCTGTATTAAGTCACCACGAATTCTTCTCTCTTCTAGACACTGTAAGACGGTTTTTCTGAGTTTTTCCTCACATAACTGTAATTCTGGAATCCCACTATCAGCTTGGTCGTTGATATACCCAAGCAACTCTCATCAGGCAACATCAAAACGAAACCTATCAATGAGACCTATTCATGAGACCTATCAATAAGACCTAACAATGAGACCTATTAATGAACCTATCAATGGGACCTATCAATGAGACCCATCAATGGGATCTATCAATGGGACCTAACAATGAGACCTGTCAATGGACCTATCAACGACACCTATCAATGAGACCTAACAATGGGACCCATCAATGGGACCTATAGCGAATATTTGTATATTTATCTGCCAGGCCGATGACAGCTTGCTTGTCCCACAGGAAGCGAACTCACACACCTTATTAAGGGATCTAACAGGTTGGCCAGACCAATGGCCACAACCAGGAAGCGAAGTCACACACCTTATTAGGGGATCTAACTGGCTGACCAGACCAATGGCCACAACCAGGAAGCGAACTCACATTTTAGTATGTGCTTTAACAGTCTAACAGGTTCGCCAGACCAATGACCAGACAGGAAGTGAACTGACACCTTAGCGTGTGCTCTAACCGGTTGACCAGAAAAACGAGAACAGACGGGACGTATCCAATAAGCTGTATTCAGTATTTCTAGTCGCTCACATCAGATATACCAGCATCACTACCGCGCTGTAGCCTCTGTCAGGCTCCCTGCTCCACTCAAGCCACGCTACATGAACTGCCAATTCACATTACGAGTAGTTATAACAGCCTGTTGCCTGGTTGACATTGAGCTGGCTAGCTATCACTTGGGTTGTAAGAGCCTGTAGCCTAGTTGACAGTGAGCTGGCTAGCTATCACTGGGGTTGTAAGAGCCTGTAGCCTGGTTGACAGTGAGCTGGCTGGCTATCAATGGGGTTGTAAGAGCTTGTAGCCTGGTTGACAGTGAGCTGGCTAGCTATCACTTGGGTTGTAAGAGCCTGTAGCCTGGTTGACAGTGAGCTGGCTAGCTATCACTGGGGTTGTAAGAGCCTGTAGCCTGGTTGACAGTGAGCTGGCTGGCTATCACTCGGGTTGTAAGAGCTTGTAGCCTGGTTGACAGTGAGCTGGCTGGCTATCACTGGGGTTGTAAGAGCCTGTAGCCTGGTTGACAGTGAGCTGGCTATGTATCACTTGGGTTGTAAGAGCATGTAGCCTGGTTGACAGTGACCTGCCTAGCTATCACTGGGGTTGTAAGAGCCTGTAGCCTGGTTGACAGTGACCTGCCTAGCTATCACTGGGATTGTAAGAGCCTGTAGCCTGGTTGACAGTGACCTGCCTAGCTATCACTGGTGTTGTAAGAGCCTGTAGCCTGGTTGACAGTGACCTGGCTAGCTATCACTGGTGTTACAACCGCACGGCGGACAGAAACATTCCGTGCGTGGATTCGTTCCTCGTGCGACGGCTGCTCCAGTCAACCAAGCTGTAAATTGATACCTGACGTATGGGTTGGGGAAGATATAAACAGTAGGGAAGGAAACTGTCCACCCCACCTCACATGCTGCGGCTTAGTCCATGATGGGCTATCTTTATCCCCTACGGCAACTGTTGCATGGACCGACCTTTACCTTTTATAAGATATAACCAGCGTCCCCCCTCCTCTAACCTAGCGACACCCAGATTCTTGTCCAACAACTGTTCTAACCGAGTTCTGGGGCCCTCAGTTCCATGGTACTGTTTGCACTCACTTCTCTTGGATATGTGTTCTGCTGAGACCAACCTCAACTGCCTGGATCCGGCTACAGAGCTTTGACCTCCACAGCTCTAGCCGATGAGCCACCGGATGTTTGCTATTGATGGCAACAGTTCCTATACAACTAAATGTCCCTCTGGCTAGCCGAGAATAGAATGCTGATAATGGCTGTTGACAGCACGGGACCGACATCAATGAGCCCACCTGAATAGGTGCGCACTTCTACGCATTATCTTGTACCTGAATCACAGTCCGCACTTCCCGTCACGTGACGTCCCCACCGAGATGGTGTGCCAACACATATCTTGTTAGTCAGGCCCTGTGACGAGTGACGCCATGTTGGATGGTGCACAGCGGGGCTACATGTCAGGGGGTGCATGTCAGGGGGTGCAAATAGTCTGTGACATTTCACTCACAAACTTCTCTTCTTTTGTCTTATCCACGTGTGCCGTGAGAAGCCGTGAGGAGACTCACAAACTGAAAATGTGATGTCAGATGACACATGTCAGAGGTCGCATGTCAACAGTGTGTATGCCGTGTCTAGAATATTGTGTCAGATGTCCATTTGGAATTGTAGATGTCATTTAGTATCCCATTTAACGCTAGATGTTAACCAGCCCACCCTTACCTGTCTACGGCGTCTGTTCTACCTGTCAACCAGACCACACCTCCCCCTTCTACTCCCTGTCTATGGTCGGCCTGTTCTACCTGTCAACCAGACCACCCTTCCCTGTCTATGGCCTGTCTGTTCTACATGTCAACCAGACCACCCTTCCCTGTCTATGGTCGGTCTGTTCTACCTGTCAACCAGGCCACCCTTACCTGTCTATGGTCGGCCTGTTTGACCTTCCACAACACTGCCTAACAAAAGACATGTCTATTCAAGTAGAGAACAAGCCGGGCACGGTGCCCTTTGATAGATTAAGACTGTAACCTACAAAGAAATGAACTCGTAAAAGAAAAAAAAACATCTATTGGAAGTCACATTCATTATAATGAATTCGTGTATTTGATGGCTTCACATAAATTGGCACCTATACAAGGATATCGAAGGTCATTCCGAGCTCATGATGATGTAATAATAATTGGCGGTGGTTGGTAAGTGTACAAACATTTGGAGACTTGTCCTTAGTTACAAGGTAGTTCTAGAGGACAAACATTGGGATACTTGTCCTTAGTTACAAGGTAGTTCTAGAGGACAAACATTTGGAGACTTGTCCTTAGTTACAAGGTAGTTCTAGAGGACAACCATTGGGAGACTTGTCCTTAGTTACAAGGTAGTTCTAGAGCACAAACATTTGGATACTTGTCCTTAGTTACAAGGTAGTTCTAGAAGACAAACATTGGGAGATATGTCCTTAGTTACAAGGTGGTTCTAGAGCACAAACATTGGGATACTTGTCCTTAGTTACAAGGTAGTTCTAGAGGACAAACATTTGGAGACTTGTCCTTAGTTACAAGGTAGTTCTAGAGGACAAACATTGGGAGACGTCCTTAGTTACAAGGTAGTTCTAGAGCACAAACATTGGGATACTTGTCCTTAGTTACAAGGTAGTTCTAGAGGACAAACATTGGGAGATATGTCCTTAGTTACAAGGTGGTTCTAGAGGACAAACTTTGGGAGATATGTCCTTAGTTACAAGGTGGTTCTAGAGGACAAATATTGGGGGACTTGTCCTTAGTTACAAGGTGGTACTAGAGGACAAACATTGGGAGACTTGTCCTTAGTTACAAGGTGGTACTAGAGGACAAACATTGGGAGACTTGTCCTTAGTTACAAGGTGGTTCTGGACGACAAACATTGGAAGTCACAAGGAACGAGTCTCGTGTTCTCAATTATTCGTCTGCTTCAAGTCGTCAGCTAGAAGATATTTAAAAATTATTTACATACAACTAGATAGCACTGTTCTCACTCCACCTAGCACAGCTAGATAGCACTGTTTTCACTCCACCTAGCACAGCTAGATAGCACTGTTCTCACTCCACCTAGCACAGCTAGATAGCACTGTTTTCACTCCACCTAGCACAGCTAGATAGCACTGTTCTCACTCCACCTAGCACAGCTAGATAGCACTGTTCTCACTCCACCTAGCACAGCTAGATAGCACTGTTTTCACTCCACCTAGCACAGCTAGATAGCACTGTTTTCACTCCACCTAGCACAGCTAGATAGCACTGTTTTCACTCCACCTAGCACAGCTAGATAGCACTGTTTTCACTCCACCTAGCACAGCTAGATAGCACTGTTCTCACTCCACCTAGCACAGCTAGATAGCACTGTTCTCACTCCACCTAGCACAGCTAGATAGCACTGTTTTCACTCCACCTAGCACAGCTAGATAGCACTGTTCTCACTCCACCTAGCACAGCTAGATAGCACTGTTCTCACTCCACCTAGCACAGCTAGATAGCACTGTTCTCACTCCACCTAGCACAGCTAGATAGCACTGTTCTCACTCCACCTAGCACAGCTAGATAGCACTGTTCTCACTCCACCTAGCACAGCTAGATAGCACTGTTTTCACTCCACCTAGCACAGCTAGATAGCACTGTTTTCACTCCACCTAGCACAGCTAGATAGCACTGTTCTCACTCCACCTAGCACAGCTAGATAGCACTGTTTTCACTCCACCTAGCACAGCTAGATAGCACTGTTCTCACTCCACCTAGCACAGCTAGATAGCACTGTTTTCACTCCACCTAGCACAGCTAGATAGCACTGTTTTCACTCCACCTAGCACAGCTAGATAGCACTGTTCTCACTCCACCTAGCACAGCTAGATAGCACTGTTTTCACTCCACCTAGCACAGCTAGATAGCACTGTTCTCACTCCACCTAGCACAGCTAGATAGCACTGTTTTCACTCCACCTAGCACATCAGTTTTTCTAAATGTTGTTATACCATAGGGGTCGGGGGGTTGAGGATGAACTCTCGACACCAACTAAATGCTCACATGACGACCGTCTCATACAGCCACGACAACAAAGTCCATCTCCTGGCCTTCGCGTGGCGGAACTGTTTTGATTAACTGGTGAAGGGGCGGAAGGCGAGTCAACGGCGCCCTAAAACCCTTAGCTTCGGGCAGATTTGGCTTGAATGCCTAGGAATGCAGTTCATCTGGGAGAAGGAAAACTAAAACCATCAACATTTCAAATCATCGAAATCCTTGCAGATAAGTTACTGACGTATCTTGTTGGGTTTTGTCAGATATGTCAGATAATTCTGAAAGTTGGTCATCATCTACCAAACCTGAAAGTTGGTCATCATCTACCAATCCTGAAAGTTTGTCAGCGTCTACCAAACCTGAAAGTTGGTCATCATCTTCCAAACCTGAAAGTTGGTCAGCGTCTACCAAACCTGAAAGTTGGTCATCATCTACCAAACTTGAAAGTTGGTCATCATCTACCAAACCTGAAAGTTGGTCAGCGTCTACCAAACCTGAAAGTTGGTCATCATCTTCCAAACCTGAAAGTTGGTCAGCGTCTACCAAACCTGAAAGTTGGTCATCATCTACCAAACCTGAAAGTTGGTCATCATCTACCAAACCTGAAAGTTGGTCAGCATCTACCAAACCTGAAAGTTGGTCATCATCTACCAAACCTGAAAGTTGGTCAGCGTCTACCAAACCTGAAAGTTGGTCAGCGTCTACCAAACCTGAAAGTTGGTCATCATCTACCAAACCTGAAAGTTGGTCAGCGTCTACCAAACCTGAAAGTTGGTCAGCGTCTACCAAACCTGAAAGTTGGTCAGCGTCTACCAAACCTGAAAGTTGGTCAGCGTCTACCAAACCTGACAACCGACGATGTGCGAAGGAGCACACGCAAGAGGATAAAATGCCTTATCCTAGAGCGAAGAAAGGCAACCTCAGCTGAGTGTTCTGGCAGGGCAGACCAGGCCCTTAGCCTTGGTTGGCTGCTGGTCTAGGAGTGAAGCCCTGACAGGCGAACAGATAGAGCATTGCTCTGCTGATCCGGCAGCTGCTGCAGCTTGCCTCGTTCCAAATGTTTTGGTATCACCTTTCCCTTGGAGCAAACAAGGCAGGCCGAGAGAGGGAACATACTGCATGGGCAACATATGGTCTCTATATTTCTGAATCGGGCTTTGTGCTAAAAGCACAATTAATATCGTCTGACAAGCTGAGGTGAGACGAGCCAATGATGATGTGCATCCAGATAGCGCTGCACCAACATGGAGTTAATTGTTGACAGTTCCTTCTCTTGTCGTTTAGTGATCAGAAACAGAGCTTGGCTCATGAGTTGTCTTCGATATCTGGTCATTTTAACCGAGTCAATCATTTAGAAAAATAATTAAATACATGTATACCAACTTTCCTTTGTCATTCAACTTCTCGCTAGCCCGCCCCCCCCCCCTTTTCATAACCACATCCCCCAAAAGTTCTTGTATCGTGAATGAGCCTAAGATTGACCGACAGTGGAACAGACAAAGCTACGTGTTGCACGCAGCACAATGTCACATGTTCGACCTTGGCCCGGACACACAATACTCTTGGATCATGCTAATGAAGCGAGGTGACGGAGACCTATCCGGGCAGGCTGAAGTCGTTAGCGCGTAGATCCTTACCAGCTTGCTAAGATCACATCTGACCTTGCCTGCCCGTCAGCCATCTTATGTGCGGCCAATCACGAGAACAAATGTCCCCAGTGTGACCTGCACAAGCCAGGTCAATCAGTGCCTGTAAGAATGTGGACAGGCGCGGCCTAGACACGCCTTTGGTGGTGTGACGGTGTGACGAACTGCTCTGCCACAGTCACGCTTGCTTGGGACCAACATTAGGACCATTTGATGATGCCATAGCAGTTACGACATCAGTGGTAGAAAGCCCCATTGAGAGAGTCGGCTGCTGTTGTCACTCCTTGGCCAGATTACCACGGGAAATATACACTTGATGAGACAAATGGTCTTAATCAGGGGTGTGACGACTGAAACATCAAATAAGCAGGCTAAAATATGCCTCCGCGTTCGTTCCTTTTGGTGGTGTTAACTGGGAGATTTATAGCACCGAGGTGTAAAGCTCGCTGCCGTCTGCAGTCGTTGCAGAATGCACAGGCTAGTTTATCAATTTACCCCTGACAGAAAACCTAGATCTTACCAATGAATTGAACGTGTGTCCAGTAGAACATGTGAGCGGGATTCAAGCGTCTCGGCCCCCTGACTCGTTAGCTGTCAACTCGATTCCTCTGTCCTATCCACACCTCCCAATAAACAAAGGTTGGAGAAATGTGGCCCAGCAGTTGACATCTCTCTGTTTCCGTGGAGCATTTAATCTGACCTCTAAAATATGGCACGAGACTTGTGTCACCCCCCCTTCTCCTTCTTCTTCGTTCGTTCCTGGGGAACTAGGGCGTTAGTCCAGTCAAACACAACATACGAACCAGGGGAACTGAGGCGTTAGTCCAGTCAGACACAACATACTGACCAGGCGGAACTGGGGCGTTAGTCCAGTCAGCTACAACATAAGGACCAGGGGGAACTGGGGCGTTAGTCCAGTCAGACACAACATACTGACCAGGGGGAACTGGGGCGTTAGTCCAGTCAGACACAACATACTGACCAAGACCACGATCTCTCGTCCATGTAACATTCCATTGAAACAGGTGGTTTTGAGGCATCCTGGCTGATGGGATATAGATCCATGTGATCACCGTAGTAATTGGCGCCACGCAGATGAAGCGAAGCAAGGCACAACTGCCTGGAGGACCGCGGTCCACCTTCATCAGTTTACTCGGGATGTGAGGACCACAACCCGCCACTTAACGTACTTTTCAAGGCCCCCGAAAGAGTGACCTACCCGTTGTGGGCGTTCAACAACAACCAACGATCTCAATCCCCGGCTACCAAGCCCTGAGCGTTCTCAATCTCCCCTTATCAAGCCATGAACAGGCTTTGCAAGTAGCAGGATGTAGTCTGGAGAACGAACTGCTTTGTGTCACTAGTTTACAGCTTGACTGCGATATTTGCACCCTTCGACACATCCGTCCGGCAAATCTGGCAAAGATGGCGCCATAACTGGCTGCGAGTCTACATTTCTCTACTGTTTTGGATCATTATGGATGCGGCCAGACCACGGATTTGCCTGGAATTCGCACTAGTCGACGACTTACACTTGTGTTCACGGAAACGTGGTGTTGTTTTCCGTCGGGACTTGTTATTTCGTTCTTTTTTTGTGATTTCTTCCATCCGTTTATCCTGGTCTGGACTCCGGCTGAATGGAGCTACGCTTATACCTGTGTCGTATTTCACGGGTTAGTTCTGCCGAATTTGTAGTTCTGCCTTCACGAATTTGGTGTGTGGAAATTTTAGATGCTACTATGATGAGCTGAATACAGCTGGGGAGAGATGCCAGACTCACTCACAAGCTGAGTGTTGTCCATACGACCTCTTGTGGTTATCGAAAAGGCCCGACAAACTGCGTTAGATGCCATCCCATCTTTCTACCCTGCGGGTTACATGTTTACGGAAAGGCTTCGGTGGTAACCCTGAGGCAAAATCTGCATCCTATGTTATCTCCAGTCGTCTCGATGAATGTCTTGCCACTGGCAAAAGGTAGCTTAGGCGCTGTGAGTGAGGTTGACAAAAGGCGCAGTTTCTTCCTCACTTTAATCCAACGCGCAAGTCACCCATTTCAGCGGACACAGCAAGAGATACGACTGTCCACACGGCTGAACAAAGAGAGTGGTCTTCATCACTTGTGATGGACAACTACTATTGTCCGGCAAAAGTGTCACCTTCCATGTGACACCAGACACATCACAAATTACCTTTGACTTTTATGACCTCTATGACTACCTGCATCTGCTATGTGACCTGCTACATTTTACTAGAAGGACACCTGTAGCTAAAAACCAAATGCAGGAGGCCCTAAATAAAATAGAGACATGGACCAAAAAATGACAAATCGCTATAAACGAAACCAAAACCACGTACACAATCTTCTCTATATCTCCCAAGCCTCAAGAAGTGATCCTGAAAGTAAATGGCCAGACTCTCCCCCCTGACATAAGTCCAACTTATCTGGGAATAACAATGGACCCAAGGGTGACATGGAAAAACCAGATTTAAAAAAAGCCATCAACAAAACCTAAGAACAGAATGGTCATACTGAGAAAGATATCAGGCTCAACATGGGGAGCGGACACGGGCACCCTAAAGAAACTGTACACAGGTTATGTGAGACCAGTGCTAGAATACGGGATAGCAGCATGGTCCACAGCAACAAAGAATAACTTTCATAAAATAAATACAACCCAAAACCAAGGTACAAACGTATCATCGCTATAGCTTTGAGAACAGCACCAATAAATGCAATGGAGAACATCACACGAATCGAAAGTTTGGAGACGACATAATGACACAAAAAAACACGAAAATACGAATATTCAACCTGTATGGCCCACCCAACAAAGACATGTCGCTCTCGAGTATGGAAATCAAGGACTCCAGCTGCCTAGTGGTTGGAGACTTCAAAAGCCACTCGGAGAGATGGGGATATCCAGACACAGACAGCAGAGGGGATGAAGTGGAAGACTGGGAGATCGACACAAATCTCTACCTTGTCAATAGGCCGGACGACAGCCCTAGCTTCTATTCTAGAACATGGCATGCCACCTCCACTCCAGAACTGGCTTTCTCCAAGGGGGAAATTTACCCCAAAATAGACCGTCATGTGCTCGACCAATTGGCAGGTAGCAATCAAAGGCCAATTACGCTAGATATTAATATGGAAGTAGGCCCCCAGGTAATAAAACCGCTGCCACGTTGGAACTACAGACGAGCAGACTGGGACAGATTTGCAATGCTGACAGATGGACTGTGTGAAACTATCAACACACGAAATAGCAATATGAAACATATGGTAGAAAGCCTAAGCAAAGCAAACTGCAAGCAGCCACCGAAACCATCCCAAGAGGGGCAAGGAAAAACTACAAGCCATTATGGAATCAAGAACTGCAGAAGGCGGAGGATAAAGTCTCAAATGCTAGGAACATTGCAGAGAGAGAGAGAGAGAGAGAGAGAGAGAGAGAGAGAGAGAGAGAGAGAGCATTCTATGGAAGCAAATATCGCCATCAAGACCATCACTGCGAAATACAAAAGAACACTGAACCAAATAACAAAAGACAATGAAGGAAATGGATGAGGCCATGCGAACTTTAAAGAAAAAGAAATCACCCGGAAAATATGGGATAACAAATGAAATGCTGATGGGGTTGAGCCAAACAGCAAAGCGGAAGTTACTTTCAGTCCTGAACCAAAGCTGGAAAAGGGGAATTGTACCTCAGGCATGGAAAGATACTGTACTTATACCAGTACCAAAAAAAGAAAAAGATAGAACAGATTCAAATGGATACAGGCCTATCAGTCTACTGAGCTGTGTAGGAAAACTGATGGAGCTTATGATAAACACCAGACTGATGTGGCACTTAGAAGGAAAACACATATTAATTCCACAGCAAGCAGGTTTTAGACAGCACAGAGCATCTGAAGACCAGATCACTCTCATAGCCCAGGAAATAGAGGATGCTTACCAGGAGAAAAAGCATACAGTAGCGGTTTGGGTGGATTTACAGAAGGCATTTGACACGGTGTGAAAAGAGGGACTTAAAGTCAAGCTACGAAGAAGTGAAGTATGTGAGAAAATGTACAGATGGATCAGCCACTACCTGGAAAACAGAACAGCCAGAGTTCAAGTACAAGGGCAGATGAGCAAAAAGGTAACACTTGAGCAGGGAGTACCCCAAGGGGGAGTACTGTCACCCACACTTTTTCTGATGTACATAAACAACATCATAGAGAATATACCAAGAAGAGTCCACAGCTCAATGTTTGCAGACGATCTGGCTATGTGGACCTCTGAAAAAAATCTCACCGTAGCAAACAATCAGATGCAGCAGGCGTGGGCGAACTCATGGCTGGTCAAAATAAATGAGGAAAAAACAACATGTACGATATTCTCGCTTTCAATCAAACCCCAGAACACCAAAATAAGTCTTAACGGCAAATATCTAACGACAATCCAAACTACATGGGAGTCCCATTTGATCGGCGCATGACATGGAAAAGTCAGATCGAGAGAAACCGAATGAGAGCCAGACAAAGAATGGCAATCATGAGGAAACTTGCTGGCACAAGCTGGGGAGCAGACGAAAGAATACTGAAGAAACTGTACACTGGAAGAGTGAGACCAGTTCTAGATTATGGCATTGCGGGATGGACAACAGCAGCAAAGGCGAACTTCGATAAAATTAGCAAACTTCAAAAACCAAGCCATGAGAGTTATAACAGGTGGCATGAAGTCAACGCCAATTGTAGAACTTGAAAAGATTACAACTCTGCAATCCATGACCGACAGAAGAGACTGCAGAGCCCAGCAGTAAGCAGAGAAACTAAGAAGACTGACTGACCATCCAATGCAACAGAGACTAAATAGATTTGGAAAATGGAAACTAAAGCGGAGAAATATCCAAAGCAAAGATGAGCGAAGACCCTATGAACACAATAACAACACCAAAGCCCATCCCTACTGTACGCAAGGTATTGGAAACAAGAACAGACAGACTGAACAAGAAATGAGAAACATTACCCGGAGGTACATAGCGAAAAACTATCCAAGCATGGACTGGACACATGCATACACCGACGGTTCTGTAACAAACACAACACAGAACGGAGAGGCATGGGTATTTCTGAGCCTACCAAATGGTAGAAAAATAATACTGTCAGTGGCAACTGGAAAATTCTCAAGCAATTTCAGAGCGGAGGCAGAGGCACTGGTAGGCTGCAGTAGAAGCAATGCTCACAGGCGAAAGCAATGAAAGCCAGATAGTCCTGTTTACAGATGCACTGGCCGTGGTTACAGCCCTAAAAAGCCAGAAAAATACTGAACTTAATGATTTAAGAGCAGTACTCTGTCAACTAGGCCTGCAGTCCGCACCAAAAAGAGTAGTGGTACAGTGGGTTCCATCCCACTGTAACATCCAACGCAAAATTGCCCGTCATACGAGGACCAGAGAAAGCACATGTGGCCATCACCAGTGGCAACACTAGACACGCTCTATGGCAGTGTCGACAGCCTCAGGATGACAGCTGCTTTCTTCGAACAAATTCAAGTTTACTCCGGACAGCATACGAAGAAGAAGAAGAAGAAGAAGAAGAAGAAGAAGAAGAAGAAGAAGAAGAAGAAGAAGAAGAAGAAGAAAGTATGGAGACGCGCAGAGACCACAAAAAAAGGCTCCAGCAGGGGGATAAGTTCAAACGAATGCCTGATCCCCCGATATATGACAGGATAAATCGCATGGGAAGAGGGAGATTAAAGAGAAACCATTTCATATCAAAAATAAAAGAACTTGCAAGAGCAGACCAAACCATAAGTCAGGCAGGTGCTAGAAATCTAAAACAAACATCCCAAATCCCACCATGGAAAAAAGCAAGTCACCAGAGATAGTAGAAACCATAGAGGGTTTATGAAAGGAGGGAAATCAGACAGATTTAGAAAGGAAATTTATCACAGAAGAATATCTTAGCAGAGTATACCCACCAGAAACATGGATACACGTATATACAGATGGCTCATCTAACAAAGCCCCATCCAATGGAGGTGGAGGGGTCTATTACAGACTAAGGAATGGAGAAGAAAAAACTTGAGTATTAATTAAAGCAGAGGCACTGAAGGCCGCAGCTGAGCTTGTAATCCAAGATAAAGATATCCAACAACAAAACATAGTATTCCTGACTGATGCCGCGTCAGTAATGGCAGCGCTAAGACAACACAAAGATGAAGATTTCGAGCAATGTATGTTCTCTCTGACACAGCTCTCAGCAGAGCATCCAAGGTTGTCATACAGTGGATCCCATCCCACTGCAATATTGAAGGCAATGAAGCTGCAGACAAACTAGCAAAGTGTGGAGGAGCATCCCCACAAACAGACCTGAGTATCACATATAATAAGGCCAAGGCCATAATTAAAGCCAACTTCAGGGTAAAATGGGCTGATCAAAACCCCGACTTCCGACAAGAAGACAGCTACTTTAACTTAGCTAGAGAAGAGCAAGTCATCATCTTCAGACTTAGAACTGGGCATAACAGACTCAAGGGACATCTTTGCAACAAAATCAGGATTGGGACAGATGACAGGTGCCCGTGATCGTGGAACACATCCTGCAAAGATGCATGCTCACGCAGGAAAAGACAGAAAAACACTGGCTTCGCGAGACAGATATGAGACAAAAGCTGAATAGGGAGATGAAAGTTCATCATAGCCGTCTCAGTCTTTGCAGACCATGCGCGGGACACCCTGTGAGTCGCCTCTCGGGCCGTAAGACTGGGCGCTGAATATGAAGACCCTGGGCTGCCCAAACTGAAGGATCCTCCTCTCGGCCTCGCCGGTGTATTCCAAAAGGAATGCAAAGCATGACAATTTGGCACCATCTCAGCGGCAGGAGCTACCGGAATGAGTTCGCAATTTTTGAAACAATCCGCCTTAGGTGTTACCACTCCGGATTTTCTGTCTGGGCTTACTCCCGTAGCCCTACCCTCTCTCGAGGTTTCCACAAGGGAGATGATTCGTTGGCTGCAGATGCTAGTTACTCAAGACATCCGATGATACTCTCATCGTCCCTAGACTAGCCAGCACTCTCTGGGTATTGTGGGTTTAAAATCAGAGTTCCTCCTCTCCTAGGCGAACTGCCTGAACAGGCTAACGAGCTTGGTCTAACCGTGTTTAGAGTCAGAGTTTACCTTCTCTTAGATTGGCTGCCAACCAAGGCTAATGAACCCAATCTGCCCGCCCAGTTATACAATAGTGTAGGAAACGCCATTGCCATTGAAACTCCTGAACGGCAAGCCGAACAGTGAATCCAACGGCGATATCTACACCTGGTAAGGAGAGGCTATATCAGACGCTTGACTTTCCTTTAACTATCGGGATGTCCATCCCAGACCTCGCTTATCCCCCCCCCCCCTCCATTAAACAGCCTCACAAACAATGGTGTCCTTTGTAAGAGAAACCGGGACATTGATTTGAGGATAGCAGAAGAGAAAGAAGAAGTAGAATCTTGATATAGGGGTTGTGTTAGAACTACAGATAACGGTTAGACAATGAAAAAGCAATACATTATGGAGGAGTAAGTTTTGAATGAGGATTAGGTATAACAACGCAACTGATGGATTGCATGTCGGTTAGACTCACAGGTTGCTGGGGCGGGAACTGAACCAGTCAGTGCGACCGCTTGCTGGAAGTGTGCGCCAGCTCTAGAGCACAGAGATGAACAAATGTAGGGAGAGTTGTGAAGCAGACGTAACGCTTGGGTTAGTACACAGACGTCACATCCAGACGATAAGGTTTCAATTCCACACTCCCCCCTCACCTTCCCCCTCCATCCCATTCTTCGCCCTCCATGATGTGATATTGACATCCATTGGGACACAAATATTGGAGTGTATGTTCCAAAATGCCCATTTGTGTACATCCATGCCCATATGTGTACATCCATGCCCATATGTGTGGATCCATGCGCATGTGTGTATCTGTGCCAGCCTGCCATGATTTTGTCAACTTAATGAGCCAATGTTATCACAGAATCGGAAGTCGGTCATACCATCACCACCTTCTCTACCATCCCAGCCTACCATCACCACCTTCTCTACCACCACCACCTTCTCTACCACCCCAGCCTACCATCACCACCTTCTCTACCACCCCCAGCCTACCATCACCACCTTCTCTACCATCACCACCTTCTCTACCACCCCAGCCTACCATCACCACCTTCTCTACCACCCCAGCCTACCATCACCACCTTCTCTACCACCCCCAGCCTACCATCACCACCTTCTCTACCACCCCCAGCCTACCATCACCACCTTCTCTACCACCCCCAGCCTACCATCACCACCTTCTCTACCACCCCAGCCTACCATCACCACCTTCTCTACCATCACCACCTTCTCTACCATCACCACCTTCTCTACCACCCCAGCCTACCATCACCACCTTCTCTACCACCCCCAGCCTACCATCACCACCTTCTCTACCACCCCAGCCTACCATCACCACCTTCTCTACCATCACCACCTTCTCTACCACCCCCAGCCTACCATTACCACCTTCTCTACCAGCTCCAACCTTCCATTACCACCTGCTCTACCAGCGCCAGCCACTGCCTGCCTGTGTACATATTCACCCTGTCAATATCTTAATGTCTATTCATGTTCTGGTCATCATGTAAATAAGTTCCATGTTCCAATATTTTGTGCCAGGTTTGTATCTTACTGACCGGCAGTCACACGAGCTGTCGTGGCCCTCTGAGCTTGTTCTCGTGCGAGCTGTCTTCGCGCGTGTCACTGGCGCGAGAGATAGGTGTGATATCTGGGATTCTTGTTGGCATGTCTGTCCAGGTAGAATGTGCTAAGTCATTGTTAAGGTTGCTGTGCTAAGGTTGCTGTGCTAAGGTCGATGTGCTAAGGTTGCTGTGCTAAGGTTGCTGTGCTAAGGTTGCTGTGCTAAGGTCGATGTGCTAAGGTTGCTGTGCTAAGGTTGCTGTGCTAAGGTCGATGTGCTAAGGTCGATGTGCTAAGGTTGCTGTATTAAGGTTGCTGATGTGAAAGGTTAATCTGGGAATAAAAGTGCATTAATAACGTCGTGACCGAGAAGTAAGGTTCGGCTAACGACTGCGCCACTTACATCTGCTCGATTACCACTGCTCCGTTTACGACGGTTCGGTTCCATTTTCGACGGTTCAGTTCCATTTACGACGGTTCGGTTCCATTTACGACAGTTCTATTTACGCCAGCGCAAATTTACACTGATCCACTCACGTTTGCTCCACTAACGGCTGATCTACTCACTGCTGTTCGTCTCTAGACTGCTCCACTCACGATTGCTCCACTCACGGCTACTCCACTCACGACTGCTCCACTCACGACTACTCCCCTCACGACTGCTCCACCCACGACTACTCCCCTCACGACTGATCTACTCTCGGCTGATCCACTCACGTCTACTCCATACGGCTGTTCGACTCTCGGATGCTCGACTCACGGCTACTCCATTCTCGGCTGCTTCACACGGCTCTGCACTCACGGCTACTCCACTCTCGGCTGCTCCACTCACGGCTACTTCGCTTACGAGTACTCCACTCTGGACATTGCATTGACCGCTACTGGACACACAGTTCTGGGAGAAGCGGCTCTTACCATACAGCCACCCGGCTTGTACATGTGCCTGGAGGATGTGACCATGAAATGTTGGATAGACCGAGGCGGGCGCTGGTTGTTGCTGTAAGATCGTCTGGTTACACTTGAGGCTGCCTACAGTTGGTCGGCGAGATTAAGCGAGGCTGTGCCTGCGCTGTGTTCCATAAGATCAGAGGAGATGAGAGGAGATGGGAGGGGTAGCAGCGGAAACAGTTGTTACAAATTATGACACGAACCGCAAATCTAGGCTGCTAAATACGTCACTTGTAGCGAGGACAATTTGTCCACAATGTTCTTCTGTTGGTGTGTTCCGGCTAAGTCATGTTTGGTTTCTGTCTAGCCTCACGCCTGAGTTGGTATCCATGGATTGGAGGCCTTTTTCGTGGTACATTAACAGCTCTATCCGAGACTAAGGACCGGAAGTCAAGCCTCAAATAATTGTGATGGTTCACTTCGTTGTGCTTGGGTCCTGCGTCACCAGGAAGGGTAGTTGTCTGGTAGAGGTGGTAGTCTGGTAAAGGTGGTAGTCTGGTAGAGGTGGGCACTCGGCAAAGTGAGACTTTCGTACATTCGAACTCATATGTCTGTGACGGCCATTTTGTGTGGGATTGGTCAACATCATAACACAGAGGCAGACACACAGAGGCAGACACACAGAGGCAGACATACAGAGGCAGACATACAGAGGCAGACACACAGAGGCAGAAATACAGAGGCATACACACAGAGGCAGATGGAAGACATATAAGAGAATCCCGATAGAAGTGAGTCGACTACAAAACTGACATCCGGAATGTGTGGGGTGTGTCAACGTCTACTTCAGTCGGCATGGCACTTGATAATGATAGCCTGTGTATGCGTGTTACTGGGCAGGTGACGTGACTCTTTATGGAGTTCTGGTGGATCGTGGGAGCGGAGACAACTAACATTAGGATGCTGGTGTGTGGCCCTTGGCTGGGCGGGTAGGGAGTACCTGTTGCTCAACATGGTCGTCGTGTCTTCGGAAAGTAAAGCAGCCTTGGAAGCATACACACACTCAAACAAAAACACATAAATACACACACACATACGCGCACACACACACATTCAAACAAAAACACATACATACACACACACATACACATTAAAACAAAAACACATACATACACACACATACACACACACATACACACACACACGTTCAAACAAAAACACATACATACACACACACATACATTCAAACAAAATAACATACATACACACACATACGCACGCACACACATCCACATTCAAACAAAAGTACAAACATACACACACACACACATACACACACATTCAAACAAAAACACATACATACACACACACATACGCACCCACACACACACATACATTCAAACAAAAACACAAACATACACACACACATACACACGCAGACAGACACTTACACAGACACACACAAACACACATCTACACATACACACACAGATACACACACACAGACACACATACAGACACACATACCTAGATACACATACACACACAGATACACATACACACACACGCACACAAACACATACAGACACACACAGGCACGCATACACACACAGAGACACACACATACACACACGCATACACACACATACAGACACACATACACACACAGATACACATACACACACATATGCACATACACACACATATACACACACAGGCACACACACACACACGCATACACACACATACAGACACACATACACACATACACACACAGATACACATGCACATACACACACAGACACACACATATGCACCTACACACACAGATGCACACGCACACCAACAGACACACGGATACACACACAGACACACAAACACATACAGATACACAGACACAGACATACACACACAGATAGACAAACATACAGACACACACACACTCACACACTCACACAGACATACACATATATGTCCAAGGGAAAATATTCCTTAGTGTTTTGGAAACACTTCTCTGTCCTGAATACGAACCTCCCGTACACACTAAGTATCCCTCTTCTGTCTTGGCTGCTGAGGACAAGTGTTCAGGTGATTCTAAAATGTCCAACATCACATGGTCTATGGTTGCTATCGTGACTTGGCCACTAATACGCCAAAACCCAATTTCTGGATCTCTCCTTTTCATCCAAATCCTCGACTAACAACTCTCTTGTGCCTAACTCCATCACTGTACTGGTTGATTTGGCACGGGCCCAAAGTCGACATACCATGTTCACGTGGTAACCTTTAGCTTAAACGTGCTATGACGTATGGCCGTCATAGGCTGAGTACCAGCTAATGTCTTGTTTTGCTATCTTCCTCGTCTCAGCCCCCCGCAACCCCCCCCCCTTCCCCCGTCGGGCCCAATCCCTCTGGACGACTTCCAAGAGAGACACATCCACTATTTCAGACAAATCAAATCATTACAAATTTTGCCAGGCGAGGTTCACGTGTCCATCTTGTAAAACAACTGTAATAGATCAAATCAATGTCAGTAGGGTGTCCTGTGTAAATCGTGGCTTCTGCCAGTCGGTGGCCTGCTTGGCTGTGATAAGTTTCATGGCGGGTTTGGGTAGGCTGCCATTACTGTCCGTACGTGGAGCGGCGATTGTACCGAGACAAATATATGTCTGTCGAACCGGGCACAGTGGGATTCGAACTGGGTGGATTGGGATTGTTAAACGTACGTTCGACCCCTAGGCCAGGAAGACTTACAGGCATAATAGAGGACATGAATTTCTTTCCTTTAACTCAATTCGGACAATGAAAACATGGCATGACGAACTCTACCAGGCTTTGTGTTCTTGGCAAACAAAGGGTCAAGAGGGGGATACCAGCAGGAGAAAATGGAGGAGGGAGTTAATGTTTAGGGGCAGAGCATGTGGTAATACATCCTGAACAGAACGGTTTGTGGAGGAAAGACATTATCAAACAGCAATACTGTTCTAGAATGTGCAGACATGCAAGACAGACATACAAGACAGACATACAAGACAGGCATACAAGATAAACATACAAGACAGACATACAAGACATACATACAAGACAGGCATACAAGATAAACATACAAGACAGACATACAAGACATACATACAAGACATACAGACATGCAAGACAGACATACAAGACAGACATACAATACAGACATACATACAAGACAGACATACAAGGCAGACAGACATACAAGACAGTCATACATGACAGGCATACAACATCAGTGATATACTGAGGGAGAGAGAGAGTGTGAGAGAGAGACAAAACAAATATATAGAGAAAAAGACAGACAGAGAGAGACATAGAGAAATAGAAAGAGAGAGAGACAGAGAGAGACAGACAGAGATAGAGAGAGAGAGAAAAATAAATAGAATGAAAGATAGACAGGTAGGCAGAGAGAGAGAGAGAGACAAGGAAAGAGAGAAAAAAAGAAAAAGAAAAAAAGAGAGTAAGAGCGAGAGAAAAAGAAAGAAAAAGACAGAGTGAAAGAGAAAGTGAAAGAGAGAGAGAAAGAGAAAGAGAGAGCTTGAAAGAGAGAAATAGAGAATGAAAGAGAGAGAGAAAGTGAAAGAGAGAAAGAGTAAGAGAGTGAAAAAGAAAGAAAAAGACAAAGAGTGAAAGAGTGAAAGAGAGAAAAAGAGAGTGAAAGAGAGAGAGAAAGTGAAAGAGAGAGAAAGAGACAGAGAGAAAGAGAGAGTGATAGGGAGGGAGATAAAGAGAGAATGAAAGAGAGGGAAAAATAGAGAGAGAGAGAGAGTGAAAGAGAGAAAAAGAGAATGAAAGAGAGAGAGAAAGTGAAAGAGAGAGAGAGTAAGAGAGTGAAAAAGAAAGAAAAAGACAAAGAGTGAAAGAGTGAAAGAGAGAAAAAGAGAGTGAAAGAGAGAGAGAAAGTGAAAGAGAGAGAAAGAGACAGAGAGAAAGAGAAAGAGAGAGAGAAACAGAGAGAAAGAGTGAGAGAAATAGAGAGAAAGAGAGAGAGAAAGAAACAGAGAGAAAGAGAGAGAGAAAGAAACAGAGAGAAAGAGAGGGAGAAAGAAACAGAGAGAAAGAGAGAGAGAAAGAAACAGAGAGAAAGAGAGAGAAAGAAACAGAGAGAAAGAGAGAGAAAGAAACGGAGATAAAGAGAGAGAGAGAGAGAGAGAGAAAGAAACATAGAGAAAGGGAGAGAGAAAGAAACAGAGAGAAAGAGAGAGAGAGAGAGAGAGAAAGATAAAGTGGAAGAGAGAGAAAGAGACAGAGAGAAAGAGAGATGGAAATAGAGTATTGAAGTTTAATCCTGAAGACAGCTAACAATTGTGTGGACCGATCACCAAAAGAAAGCCAACTTTGCTTAGTGATTCTTATAATTCATCATATTTGTACACAACATCGGATCAACAAAACATCAACAAATGCGCATTATCAACAACAATTATTATAAAGCGTGAAATATAATGGTCAAATCAACTATTGATCACACAAGGTCATGACCTAACACAAGGTCATGTCATCACACAAGGTCATGACCTAACACAAGGTCATGTCATCACACAAATTCATGATATCTCACAAGGTCATGACATCACACAACGTCATGACTTAACACATGATCATGTCATCACGTAAAGTCATGACATCATACACGATCATGACATCATACAAGGGCATTACATCACACAAGGTCATGACCTAACACAAGGTCATGTCATCACACAAAGTAATGACATCATACACGTTCATGACATCATACAAGGTCATGACATCACACAAGGTCATGACGTAACAGAAGGTCATGTCATCGCACAAAGTCATGACATCATACACGGTCATGACATCATACAAGGTCATGACATCACACACGGTCATGATCTAACGCAAGATCATGTCATCACACAAAGCCATGACATCATACACGGTCATGACATCATACAAGATCATGACATCACACAAGGTCATGACCTAACATAGGATCATGTCAGCACACAAAGTCATGACATCATACACGGTCATGACATCATACAAGGTCATGACATCACACAAGGTCATGACCTAACACAAGATCATGTCATCACACAAAGTCATGACATCACACATAAAAGCCTATACTTCCGGTTTAGAAATTGCCTGGTATCCTGGACGTGGCCGAACACAACTCTGTGACGAATGTCCCTAACCATTCACTGTGACCAGCTTTTATGTACATGTTCTGTTGTGATTAGAATCCACATCACTGCACTATTGAAAGACCTATCGGTGCTAAGCATTATTCAACAAACTGTTGAGGGTGATGATACAGATGGTTCTCTCAAGACGCTGATTGTACACACTATTTGTTCGTATACCCAGACACGCTTGTTTGTTCGAGCCCGGTCTAACTTGGCAGTGCTCCAGCCTGTGGATTGTTGGATCTTGGATTAGAGTCACCATACAAGCGGTTGTCGTTGATGAACCTCAGAATGTTTTGACTTTCCATAAAGAAAGACTCCACCATGGATGCTCAAGGCTAGGAGGTCAAGGCTAGGAGGTCAAGGCTATTGTTGCTGTTGTACTCTAGCATGATGGAGACTCAGCTGATCCAGACACACTCATCCATGGCATGCCTCTAGGGTGGCTATACATCCATGCTATATCCAACCCGTGTGTATCTTCTGAGATTGAGAAACACGATGACTGGCCTCATTAAGGAAGTCTTAGAAAGCATCTCAGAGATGAAGTCTCTACCTCGGTCCCCATGCTCTCACTGGAAGTTGTTGTTACATACGCACCGATTCCTTCACCACCTCTCCCTTTGGCACAACAAGCTCGATTTCACCATAGGTATTTTCAGCTAGCAAAACACATACAAAGACCCTCATCAGGGGCATCGTCCAGTTTGCCAGCTGGATATTGTGGTTACAGAGAATGTGATATCTTGTCTCTACTACCAGTCTATAGAATGTGATATCTTGTCTCTACTACCTGTCTATAGAATGTGATATCTTGTCTCTACTACCCCCTGTCTATAGAATGTGATATCTTGTCTCTACTACCAGTCTATAGAATGTGATATCTTGTCTCTACTACCAGTCTATAGAATGTGATATCTTGTCTCTACTACCTGTCTATAGAATGTGATATCTTGTCTCTACTACCAGTCTATAGAATGTGATATCTTGTCTCTACTACCCCCTGTCTATAGAATGTGATATCTTGTCTCTACTACCAGTCTATAGAATGTGATATCTTGTCTCTACCCCCAGTCTATAGAATGTGATATCTTGTCTCTACCTCCAGTCTATCGAATGTGATATCTTGTCTCTACTACCAGTCTATAGAATGTGATATCTTGTCTCTACTACCAGTCTATAGAATGTGATATCTTGTCTCTACTACCAGTGTATAGAATGTGATATCTTGTCTCTACTACCAGTCTATAGAAAATGGTTTAAGGAAACAAATGACATTTCAAATATAAAAACTAATATAATCAATAAACTTCTTATTTATCACAATTCATCTTTTTAAAAGTAATATACACAATTGTGGAGTGTGTGGTCACCCATTCGATCCAACCAGCTCGAGCTCCTTTTGACGGACTGGTGAGTTCTGCATGAACCTCTCCTAGTAGACCCAACTGTTAACGGGTACCTGTCCAAGTCAAGGGTCAAATGGATGTCGTCACGGCAGCTACTGAGTTCGTGTTCCTCAGTACTTCCTCCAATGAAATGCATTGAGCAGATATGTGTTGCAATGAATCCGTGTATTTCTCTATGTAAATCAGGTGTCCGATAAATGTAGAGGAGGGCCACAGAGGACGATAACAAAGAGATGAAGTTCCTCGCACCCCCCCCCCCCACTGCCCCCCAAACCCTTCCCCTCCCCCATGAAGAAGTCCACGCGAGAAGAAAGCTGAGTTATTGTTCATCCCCTTTTGTTCACGTTTCCTGGATATTATTATACAACATTAACTATTATTTCTTTCTGAGAAAGTACATTTGGCATTTAAACAAAGCCATATAAAACACATTTTTCTGTTAGCAAACATCCTTTTTACAAGTCAGAAAAACGTTACAAAAAGTGGCAAACACACTGACTGACGTCAAACAATCCCGTCCACAGAATGAACATAAACCGAGTGCATTTTCTGACAAAAATCGAATGAGAAAAAGAGTAAAAATGTCTACTCTTAGGCTGTAAAAAAGCCAAGTTTGCAACCGTGTGATGCCCGTAAACCCGAGACGGATATCTCTGGCTAACGACCAGTTGTAAGCGTTATTCAGGTCACAGTCGGACATGACAGTTTTACAGTTATACCGATCTCAAGGCATTTCTACCGAGAAGAGGTTCTCATCTTACAAAATACAATTAATTCGAGTAAATGAATATATTTGAGGTGGACCCTGACAAGGAATGTCTAATTTGTGCCATCCAATGGGAGGAATTTTTTTAATTATTGGCTAGTTTTCAGTAAAATGGTCTGGTACTAGCCCGAATCTTTCTAAGCGGACATCCCCGGCTTTCTGGAGCGACAATCCGGACCAATCTGTTTACATGCAAACATCATGTCCGAGTATTGTTCCTCACCAGCTGTTTGACATCAAGTTCCGCATTCACGTTCTGCATTCACGTTCCGCATTCACGTTCTGCATTCACGTTCTGCATTTACTGCCATAACTAGATATACCTGGACGCTAGCCTCTAAGGTTCAGTCAGTTGATCTAATCTTCTGTGACCAATCGTCTTTTATTGTCCGTACCATCAGCAACATCCCTCCCCGTACCATCAACAACATCCCTCCCCATACCATCAACAACATCCCTCCCCGTACCATCAACAACATCCTTTCTCGTACCATCAACAACATCCCTTCTCGTACCATCAACAACATCCATCCCCGTACCATCCCTACCTATACCATCAACAATATCCCCACCCATACCATCAACAACATCCCTCCACGTACCATTAACAACCTCCCTCTCCGTACCATCAACAACATCCCTCTCCGTACCATCAACAACATCCCTCCCCGTACCATCAACAACATCCCTCCCCGTACCATCAACAACCTCCCTCTCCGTACCATCAACAACATCCCTCTCCGTACCATCAACAACATCCCTCCCCGTACCATCAACAACATCCCTCCCCGTACCCTCAACAACATCCCTCCCCGTACCATCAACACCATCCCTCTCTGTACCATCAACAACATCCCTCCCAGTACCATCAACACCATCCCTCCCCCTACGATCAACAACATTCCTTCCCATGCAATCAGCAACATCCCTCCTTTGATGGGTTTTCCTTTGATGCAGTCGTGGCATCCTCACAACTTTGGTACCGCTTGGGCATCGAAGGACCATTTCAATTGACCCGTTCTGGATGAGCTCCAACCTTAAACAACATGACCTTGCTAGTTCGAATACGCCCAGCCCACGAGTGACCTTTGACACAACCAACGGAAGAGAAACAGCTGTTGCAGCAATCATTATCTAGAGTAGTTCCAGACATCACCTGCATCTTTAGATGTTCTGTTAACTTGATAACTTCCAGAAAAGTCCAAAAGTTGCGCATCTCCACGGCACATCCCCCTGGTTGTGTAAGAAAGATCTGCTTGCGTGATTGAGCTGTCCAATGAGGGCTACATATGACAGGCCTGGTTGGGATTGATCTCTGAGCTGGACTTCCTACGCCCTACTAACTTCCTTGGCCGTCGCCTTGTCATGTCTCTCATATCAAGTATTAAAACATGGTTTACATGTCTAAAAATACTTAAATAAGGAGACAGACTAGAACACGGAGACAGACTAGAACAGGGAGACAGACTAGAACAAGGAGACAGACTAAAAAAAGGAAAAATACTAAGGAGACAGACTAAGGAGACAGATCAAGGAGACAGACTAAGGAGACTGACTCAGGAGACATACTAAGGAGACAGGCTAAGAAGACAGACCAAGGAGACAGACTAAGGAGACAGATTAAGGAGACATACTAAGGAGACAGACTAAGGAGACAGGCAAAGTAGACAGACTAAGGAGACAGACTAAGGAGACAAGACTAAGGAGACAAGACTAAGGAGACAGACTAAGGAGACAGACCAAAGAGACAGACTAAGCAGACAGACCAAGGAGACAGACCAAGGAGACAGACTAGAACAAGTAGAGAGACTAAAAGACGTTCAGGTATTGTTACTATCCTGTGCCACGCGACTAGGACAGAAAATGGCACAAAGAACGACAACTCCAAAAGTATTTATCACAAAATTAACTTGATATTTCTTTGTTTATTGCCCCTTGGTAGATCTGGCCGCTTGTGTTAGTTGTGGTCTGGATACAACAACAGACCCAAACCAGCTTAAGATCCAGATCCCCGTACTCCGACCCCGTGCTCCAACCCCCATGCTCCGACCCCCATGCTCCGACCACCATGCTCAGACCACCATACGATTCTCCCATTTCTGAATGATATCCTGGTGTCCCCTACAAGCGTGCTCTCTGTGAACGAGGTAACTCTATAGGAGTCTACTTGAACAATCTCAACAACGCTTCTCCACAATACATCATCATCAGGAGGAAGGAACAGTGAGTTCTAGCAAGGAAGAACTCATAATGTCTGTCTCCATACGTCAATAGCAACATTCATGACATGAGAACCACTGTTATCTGTGGTCCTATGCTCGATCAAGTAATCTTCCCGAAGAACAAAGAACGTTTTTGAATGAGAAGCAAAACACAAGCACTTAAGTACTTCATTAGTTCGCGAGAATCGTTTGTGGTTTAGGCTTGACCAGAACCTGGCACATGTTGTCTTTGGCATCACTTGGATACAGACTTAAATATATTCCCATTTTCTTCATGAATTTTCCAGTGTCTTTTCTCTGATAAGAATTGTTCAACTTGTTGGAGAAACGTTCACCTGACCTCTAATCTGATACATAATCTCCTTGATTCTTGTACAGTCTTCATTATACATAATTACAAAATAATACGCAAAGGTGGGGCAGGAACAGAATAAGGTTTCACCTGTGGCCCGCAGGACGCAAACATCAGACTGCTATTTAAAAGGTTGTGATAGAGAGTACCACCAAGGTCTTTTGTGGTAGCTGCTGGTAAATGATGGTGTTAGATGGTTCTGTAGATGCTACCACCCAGGCTGGTGCAGCGACTGACTACAAGCGTGTGTCACTGTCCTAGATCAAGACAAGAAATATGTTTGAGTGATAGGTGACTGGTTGAGTAATAGGAGACTGGTTGAGTGTTGGGTGACTGGTTTAGTGATGGGTGACTGGTTTAGTGATGGGTGACTGGTTTAGTGATGGGTGACTGGTTAAGTGATAGGTGACTGGTTGAGAGTTGGGTGACTGGTTGAGTGATATGTGACTGGTTAAGTGTTAGGTGACTTGTTGAGTAATAGGAGACTGGTTGAGTGTTGGGTGACTGGTTTAGTGATGGGTGACTGGTTTAGTGATGGGTGACTGGTTAAGTGATAGGTGACTGGTTGAGAGTTGGGTGACTGGTTGAGTGATATGTGACTGGTTAAGTGTTAGGTGACTGGTTGAGTAATAGGAGACTGGTTGAGTGTTGGGTGACTGGTTGAGTAATAGGAGACTGGTTGAGAGTTGGGGGACTGGTTTAGTGATGAGTGACTGTTTAAGTGTTAGGTGACTGGTTGAGTGATATGTGACTGGTTGAGTAATATGTGACTGGTTGAGTGATGGGTGACTGGTTTAGTGATGGGTGACTGGTTAAGTGATAGGTGACTGGTTGAGAGTTGGGTGACTGGTTGAGTGATATGTGACTGGTTAAGTGTTAGGTGACTGGTTGAGTGATAGGTGACTGGTTGAGTGTTGGGTGACTGGTTGAGTGATAGGTGACTTGTTGAGTGTTAGATGACTGGTTGAGTGATAGGTGACTGGTTGAGTGATAGGTGACTGGTTGAGTGATGGGTGACTGGTTGAGTGTTATGTGACTGGTTGACTGATAGGTGACTGGTTGAGTGTTGGGTGACTGGTTGAGTGATAGGTGACTAGTTGAGTAATAGGTGACTGCTTGAGCGATGGGTGACTGGTTTAGTTATGGGTGACTGGTTAAGTGTTAGGTGACTGGTTGAGTGATAGGTGACTGGTTGAATATTGGGTGACTGGTTGAGTGATAGGTGACTAGTTGAGTGTTGAATGACTGATTGAGTCATAGGTGACTGGTTGAGTGTTGGGTGACTGGCTGAGTGATAGGTGACTGGTTGAGTGATAGGTGACTTTTTGAGTGTTCAGTGACTGGGTGAGTGATAGACTGGTTGAGTGATAGGTGACTGGTTGAGTGATAGGTGACTGGTTGAGTGTTGAGTGACTGGTTCAGTGTAAGGTGACTAGTTTAGTGTTGAGTGACTGGTTGAGTGTTAGGTGACTGGTTAAGTGATAGGTGACTGGTTGAGTGATGGGTGACTAGTTAAGTGATATGTGACTGGTTGAGTGATAGGTGACTGGTTGAGTATTGGGTGACTGGTTGAGTGATAGGTGACTAGTTGAGTAATAGGTGACTGCTTGAGCGATGGGTGACTGGTTGAGTGTTGGGTAACTGGTTGAGTGATAGGTGACTGGTTGAGTGTTAGGTGACTGGTTGAGTGATAGGTGACTGGTTGAGGGATAGGTGACTGGTTGTGTGTTGGGTGACTGGTTGAGTGATGGGTGACTGGTTGAGTGTTATGTGACTGTTTGACTGATAGGTGACTGGTTGAGTGTTGGGTGACTGGTTAAGTGATAGGTGACTAGTTGAGTGTTGAGTGACTGATTGAGTGATAGGTGACTGGTTGAGTGTTTGGTGACTGGTTGAGTAATAGGTGACTGGTTGAGTGATAGGTGACTGGTTGTGTGTTGGGTGACTGGTTGAGTGATAGGTGACTGGTTGAGTGTTTGGTGACTGGGTGAGTGATAGGTGACTGGTTGAGTGATAGATGACTGGCTGAGTGTTGAGTGGCTGCGTGAGTGATAGGTGACTGGTTGAGTTTTGAGTGGCTGGTTGAGTGTTAGGTGACTGGTTGAGTACTGGGCGGCTGGTTGAGTGTTAGGTGACTGGTTGATTGTTAGGTGGCTGGTTGAGTGTTGAGTGTTTGGTTGAGTGTAGGGTGACTGGTTGAGTGTTTGCTGACTTTTTGAGTGATAGGTAAGTCTTTGTGGTTGTGTGTGTGTATGTGGGTGTGTTTGTGTAGTAGACACACAGATATGTGAGTATATGTTCACAAGTCTCAGAGATGTGTCTGAGTATGTGTCGATGAGTGTGACTGTCAATATGTGTGACTGTTTGTCACCGTTTGCGACTATGTGTGATTAAACATTTTTAAACTGTGTGTCAATATTCCTGACTGTATGTCAATGTGTGTGACTGTGTGGCAGTGTGTGTGACTATGTGTCAGTGTGTGTGAATGTGTGTCAATGTGTGTGACTGTATGTCAATGTATGTGACTGTGTGTCAATGTATGTGATTGTGTGTCACTGTGAGTGACTGTGTGTCAATGTGTTACTGTGTATCAATGTGTGTTACTGTATGTCAATGTGTGTGACTGTGTGTCAAAGTGTGTGACTATATGTCAATGTAAGTGACTGTATGTCAATGTGCGTGAATGTGGGTCAATGTGTTACTGTATGTCAATGTGTGTGACTGTTTGTCAATGTGTGTGACTGTATGTCAATGTATGTGACTGTGAGTAAATGTGTTACTGTATGTCAATGTGTGTGACTGTGTGTCAATGTGTGTGACTGTATGTCAATGTGTGTGACTGTATGTCAATGTGTGTGACTGTGGGTCAATGTGTTACTGTATGTCAGTGTGTGTGAATGTGGGTCAATGTGTTACTGAATGTCCATGTGTGTGACTGTCTGTCAATTTGTGTGATTGTGTGTCAATGTGTGTGACTGTGTGTCAATCTGTGTGACTGTGTGTCAATATGTGACTGTGTGTCAATGTGTGTGACTGTGTGTCAATGTGTGTGACTGTGTGTCAATGTGTGTGACTGTGTGTCAATGTGTGTGAATGTGTGTCAATTTGTGTGACTGTGTGTCAATGTGTGTGACTGTGTGTCAATGTGTGTGACAGTGTGTCAGTGTGTGTGATTGTGTGTCAGTGTGTGTGACTGTTTCTCAATGTGTGTGACTGTGTGTCAGTGTGTGTGACTGTGTGTCAGTGTATGTGACTGTATGTCATTGTGTGTGACTGTGTGTCAGTGTGTGTGACTGTGTGTCAGTGTTTGACTGTGTGTCAATGTGTGTGATTGTATGTCAGTGTGTGTGACTGTGTGTCAGTGTGTGACTGTGTGTCAATGTGATGAACCGTAGGAATGTGTGTTAATCGTATTATATCGGTGAATATTTGTCCACCTGTTACTAATAATGGTGACAACAACATCTACTACCTACAGTGGTGACTACAGCAACATCTAGTACCTACAGTGGTGACTACAGCAACCTTTACTACCTACAGTGGTTACTAAAGCAACATCTACTACATACAGTGGTTACTACAACAACATCTACTACCTACTACAACAAGATCTACTACCTACAGTGGTAACTACAACAACATCTACTACCTACAGTGGTAACTACAACATCTACTACCTACAGTGGTGACTACAACAACATCTACTACCTACAGTGGTGACTACAACAACATCTACTACCTACAGTGGTGACAGAATTAGTCCTACCAGACATGTCGTGACAGTTTCATAGTTTAGCCAGAATTACGCTGCAAGTTTAATTAGGTTTTAAAATGACGAATAGAATATTGACAGAAGTTTCCCAGAACCTGACCACACTCAACGTCAGGAAACAGTACACGGAACAATTTAGGATGCACCTAATCGGAAGATACGAAACACGGAGAAAACGACGCCATCTTGAAAATAAGACCGGTGCAGGAAAATTAGTCCGTAAGTTATAAAACCTGAAGCGAGCCGAAAAAAAGTTCAAAAGAACCAGTAAACAGTAGTTTAGTTCCAAGGACAGACTGAACAGACTTAGATTTCGACAGAATGCAGCTGACAATATTTGAGTTGCCATGTCAATTTTACAGCAGATAGGTAAATATAGTTTTCCGTCAAATTAAATAGATTTCGACAGAGCCAGCTTAGATTCTGACATCAACTATACTGTAGAAGATTGCGGCCATTCTTCAAGATTCACGTCCAGTAAGAGATAATGTCGCCAGGTTATTTGTAACCAGCGAAAGCCACGTGGAACAACAGCGCCATCTTAGAATTGTGTCAGAGTCAGCTGAGAATTTGACAGCCATCACGAAGATCGACATTCGTTGAGGAGAACATAGCCATGGACGACCACCTGGGTTAGACTACAATGAATTTACTACCACTGTAAATGTGCAAAAGATTCGTCAGCACAGGAGGCCCAGTTCGGGTAGTAGATTGATGTCAATAGTTACAGGTCTGGCTGTAGATGGAGTTCAAATCATATCCAGCCATTAAGTAGAAGCGTGCAGTAAGCTCTGTGTGATGTAAGAGTGAACAGTAAGCTCTGTGTGATGTAAGAGTGAAGAGTAATTGTAACGTGTAGAAATCAAGAATTTGTTTGATTGTTGTGAAGTAGTGTGTTTGGTTTATTGAAGTGTTGAAGAATTCGATTGAGGAGAGTAGTTGTGGAGGACAAAGGAGAGACGTCAGTTCAGTCAGTCAGAGGAGCTGAAGCCCATTCCGCCTGTTACACAGTGGGTACTGCAACAACATCTACTACCTAGTGGTGACTACAACAGCATCTACTATCTAATTGTGACTGTAGCAACATCTACTACCTAATGGTGCCTGCAACAACATCTACCACCTAATGGTACCTACAACAACATCTATCACCTAATGGTGACTGTAGCAACATCTACTAACTAATGGTGCCTACAACAACATCTACCACCTAATGGTGCCTACAACAACATCTACCACCTACAAGTCTGATAACAGCAACTGCATATTCAGGCGGCATGCTGTCCTCACTGTTCGTTCTCCCTACTGCTGACATGTCTGCTGCTCTCTCGCCCCTGTGTTGCATGCCCTCCTCTTGTTTGTCTGCTACTGCCTCCTCATTCTCCACTACAACGTTGTCTTTCTCTGATCTGTTGGATCTCCCACTGCTGTTGTCACTCTGAAACGCCAAGTTTGTACAGATCAGCATATGTCAAAAAGTGATATTCCTGATGGAATCAGACTTGACAATCTGCAGCAAACATTCTCTATTTCCTTATCTCTACTTGTTGGTTTTAGCTTTTCGTTCAACAAATTCGATAATACAGCAAAACAATTTCAAGTTGACAACAAAATCAATCTAAATACATTCGATGAAAAACTAGTTCGTTCACGTACCACGGAAACTATGTGACAGTTCCAGCTGGAGAGGTTGTGCTGGCAACTGTAAGAACAAAGGTTGTCTGAAAGCGTGATAAGGCCAATCACGGTCTCGACACTAGGTCAACAAAGGAAACGAGGGGCTTAGGTGGAAGACTTTGTCTGGTACATTGGTGGGGGTTCGGAGCTGACCACTTTGGCGTTCGGAATTAGCGTAGATGGGTGGTGGTGACAGTCAGATGCTGCTACGCCAATTAGAGAGAAAGGGATTCAGGGATAGTCATCCAATAAAATTAGTTGTGGGTAGTTCCAAATTGGAGTGATGGCTAGGTCAGCCAGCCAACAGAAGAACAATGGACAGTCATGTGGTGCTTGAGATTATAAAATACTCTGCAAAGATGAACTGAGAGACTGGCTAGGAGAAGGCGGAGAGGCTGTCAGAAGTCTGAGACTGAGTGAGCTTGCAGGGTGATTGAACCAGCATATACCTCATGTTTTGGCCAGTCGCTCTATATGTGTTTATGTTCGATACCTTGTGAACAGTAAGGGATCTGAATGTGTGTCGTACGTGAAGGACACTCGGTGAACGATGCGTGGTCTAATTACACATGGATTTACAGATTCGTATGAATACGTGAAGTGACCTAAGTATTTGTGAATGTACAGATCGCGTACGGACGAGATCTGAATGTGTGTCGTAAGTGTAGGTCATCTGGTGAAGGATGCGTGATCTAATTACACATGGATTTACAGATTCGTGTGAATACGTGAAGTGACCTAAGTATTTGTGAATGTACAGATCGCATAAGGACGAGATCTGAATGTGTGTCGTAGGTGCAGGACATCTGGTGAACGATGTGTGTTCTGATTATCTGTGAATGCACAGACTAACTGAGTACGTGAGCACAAGTGAGTACGTAATCCGACTATAAGTGACGTGATCTAATTACATATGAATGCACAGACTAACTGAGTACGTGAGCACAAGTGAGTACGTAATCCGACTATAAGTGACGTGATCTAATTACATATGAATGCACATATCGCCTAAGCATACGTAAGCCGATTGTATGTAACTGTACAGATCACCTGATTGAAGGTGATATTATTATATGTGAATGCACAGAACGACTGAATACGTAATCCGATCGTGAGAAGGCGTTTGTGATTGTGTGTTGAGTGTGCAGATAAGGGGAGTGCAGCGGCGAGAGCCTGGGTATCATGTCCTTGTAGGAATCATCAAAGCTAGTGCTTAAAACCTCCGATTGTAGTTCAATATATATATATGATGATTATTTAGTTAAGATGTACTCTGCTTTTTATTAATATTGTTTTGTTTTAACAATTATTAAATAATATAGATTTGTCTTACGGTCAAGATTAGTGTTTATTGTATTATTGACTTTGTGAAGTCGTGTCGTGGTGTAGATACATGTTGTAACTCTTTAGGTAAGTAAACTACTCAGCTAAACCTAGACTCTACCACAACTATTCTGTCTCGCCTACCTTCATCCGTCCTCCTGACACACCTGTGTACACCATTATTGATCTTGATATATACGTGGTTCCAAATCTTGTTTTAGCCGGGCTGGGGTTGAGCAAGAACTCCCAACATCAACTAAATCTTGTTATAACCTGTTTTCTGATAACTCTGAACGTTGGTCAGCATCTACCAAACCTAATAACCAACGATGTGCGAAGGAGCACCCGCAAGAGGATACAACGCCTTATCCTAGAGCGAGGAAAGACAACCTCAGCTGAGCATTGTGGCAGGGCAGACCAGACCCTTAGCCTTGGTTGACGGCTGGTCTAGGAGTGAACCCCCGACAGGCGAACAGATAGAGCATTGCTCTGCTGATCCGGCAGCTTCTGCAGCTTTGCCTTGATCCAAATGTATTGGTATCACCTGTCCCTTGGAGCAAATAAGGCAGGCCGAGAGAGGGACCAAACTGCATGGGCAACATATGGTCTCTATATTTCTGCTCGGGTTTTGTGCTAACAGCCCAATCACTATCGTGTGACAAGCTGAGACGAGCCAGTGATTGATCTATACGTGCACATGTGTCAACAAAATGTGTATACCTCTACATACTCACACCTGCTTGTAGATACACACACACACATACATTCATACACAAACATACATACATACACACACACACATACATACATGCATACGTACACACACATACATACACACATACATACACACACATACATACATACATACATACATACATACATACATACATACACACACATACATACATGCATGCATACATACAAACATGCATGCATAAACACACATACATACATACATACATACACGTACGTACATACATACATACATACAAACATACACACACATACATGCATGCACACACACATATACATACAAGCATACACACACACATACATACATACATACATACATACATACATATATACATACATACATACATACATACATGCATACATACACACACATACATACACACATACATACATACACACATACATACATACACACACATACACACATACATGCATGCATACACACACATACATATATGCGTACCAATATGTTATACACCCCCGTACATGTATGTATACCCCCACAAGTAAGTAAAAGTGCGTCTTCACCGAACCTATTGAACAAAGTGAGGCTCAGAATACAGAGGCATACTTGTTGACTAGCGTGTGAGGGCTTGAACTGTCCCGGCTACTGTATGTCTGTACTCTACCTTCAGTGTCCTTATGACAGTGTGTGACTAGCCATTTATTGGATGTTTGTAAAATAGCTACTCTTGTGTGATTCCCTAAACTAAACCAAGTGTTTCTCTAAACTAAAACCAAGTGTTTCCCTACACTAAACCAAGTGTTTCCATAAAATAAACCCAAGTGTTTCCCTAAACTAAACCAAGTGTTTCCCTAAACTATACCAAGTGTTTCCCTAAGCTAATACCAAGTGTTTCCCTAAACTAAACCAGGTGTTTCCCTAAACTAAACCAAGTGTTTCCTTAAACTAAAACCAAGTGTTTCCCTAAACTAAACCCAGTGTTTCCCTAAACTAAACCAAGTGTTTCCCTAAACTAAACCAAGTGTTTCCCTAAACTAAACCAAGTGTTTCCCTAAACTAAACCCAGTGTTTCCCTAAACTATACCAAGTGTTTCCCTAAACTAATACCAAGTGTTTCCCTAAACTAAACCAGGTGTTTCCCTAAACTAAACCAAGTGTTTCCTTAAACTAAAACCAAGTGTTTCCCTAAACTAAACCCAGTGTTTCCCTAAACTAAACCAAGTGTTTCCCTAAACTAAACCAAGTGTTTCCCTAAACTAAACCCAGTGTTTCCCTAAACTAAACCAAGTGTTTCCCTAAACTAAAGTGTTATTTTAACCTAATGTAGTTGTATGGCCTTATGTACAGGTGCGTCTCTTGTAAGAATACAACGTCTAGTTGATGTGTTTTTATTAATTTTACTACATGATGTTGTTTGTTCCTTAATCCATCGCTGTTTAGTGAGGATGATGTGTAGTGGGTTTGTGGTGGTCCTGGTAGTGTGGACATGTTAGAACACATCCCTACACTAAGGCCAACACATATAGGCAAGCAATGGGAAAGGAGTGGGCACATGTCAAAACTGTACAAATGGTTCTCAAAGGGGAAGCATGGGGACAGACACAATATATCTATTCATAAAGGGGAATACACATCACATCTCTTTACGGGAAACTAGACATCACATCTCTATAAGGGAAACTAGACATCACATCTCTATAAGGGAAACTAGACATCACATCTCTATAAGGGAAACTAGACATCACATCTCTATACGGGAAACTAGACATCACATCTCTATAAGGGAAACTAGACATCACATCTCTATAAGGGAAACTAGACATCACATCTCTATACGGGAAACTAGACATCACATCTCTATAAGGGAAACTAGACATCACATCTCTATAAGGGAAACTAGACATCACATCTCTACAAGGGAAACTAGAAATCACATCTCTATAAGGGAAACTAGACATCACATCTCTACAAGGGAAACTAGACATCACATCTCTATAAGGGAAACTAGACATCACATCTCTATTTGGTCTGGAACTCGCCGAGACACGTCCGCAGGATGGTAGTATTATTAGAGAAAATCTATTATCGTCAATATCATCGATCCTATGTGAAATTCAATCAATGTCTAATATCATCACCTTTGTTTTTTTGCTTAGATGTTTGCCTCTGAGCGATATCAGGACGCATAAACCAGTGCTTGGATGCATGTGTGCATCTGTATGTACCTATGCTAGGTTTGTGCACCCTCAGAAGCTAGCCCAACCAAAGTGCAATGGAAAGGCTTTACCACGAGGGCGGGTGTGAAAGTTGTGCAAGGGTGTGACTGTGGGATAGAGTCAAATGAAACAGAGTGAGGTGAGAAGAAAGAGAAGGGGAAGAGTAGCCCCCAGGCTCGTCTTCGAGGTAAGAAGAGAGAGAAGGGGAAGAGTAGCCCCCAGGCTCGTCTTCGAGGTAAGAAGAGAGAGAAGGGGAAGAGTAGCCCCCAGGATGGGGCTTCAGGCTCGTCTTCGAGGTAAGAAGAGAGAGAAGGGAAAGAGTAGCCCCCAGGCTCGTCTTCGAGGTGAGAAGAGAGAGAAGGGGAAGAGTAGCCCCCAGGCTCGTCTTCGAGGTAAGAAGAGAGGGAATACTTGAGGTGAGAATCTCACTTTGATATTATTTTATATTTGCAATCATCCGTTTTAGCCCCAATATCATTAATATTATCATCGCTATGACTATTATGTCCAAAATCGTTAATATTATCGTCAATATAATCAAAAGTACATCCAAATGATCAACAGCCGTTGAAATTCCAGCAGTATTGTAATAGACTCACTGAACTGTGTTGATTTATTCTGGTCGGTGGGACCAATTAATATATAGACATGTAGCAGGTTACTTCCCTTAGAATGAATACTTTGTCCCTGAATTGCTTCCCCTCTGTTAATAGAAAATAGTCAACCTCAGCAGAACAATAGAACAATTGTTAAATATAGAACATTACTTGAGACAATTACAAAAAATACAAGACTAGGCTTGTATAATCATATCTAAACTCTGAGGTTGTTTGCAATGTCAAGATGTCTCTTCTGGTGTAATCTATTCGCAGGCACATCATCTCTTAATCAACTATAATCTATTTCTCTCCTTAACAACATAATCTAATTGTTAACTTTGTTCTTGATTCTTGTTGCTCGTCTCTTGTGACTTCTGACGTTCTGCCAGTTTCGTTCGTTCATGTTTCATTGTGGGGTCATTGTGGGGTCATTGTGGGGTCATTGGGGGATCATTGTGGGGTCATTGTGGGATCATTGTGGGGTCATAGTGGGATCATTGTGGGATCATTGTGGAGTCATTGTGGGGTCATTGTGGGGTCATTGTGGGATCATTGTGGGGTCATTGGGGGATCATTGTGGGGTCGTTGGGGGATCATTGTGGGGTCATTGTGGGATCATTGTTGGGTCATTGTGGGATCATTGTGGGATCATTGTGGGGTCATAGTGGGATCATTGTGGGGTCATTGTGGGGTCATTGTGGGATCATTGTGGGGTCATTGTGGGGTCATTGTGGGATCATTGTTGGGTCATTGTGGGGTCATTGTGGGGTCATTGTGGGGTCATTGTGGGATCATTGTGGGATCATTGTGGGGTCATTGTGGGATCATTGTGGGATCATTGTGGGGTCATAGTGGGATCATTGTGGGATCATTGTTGGATCATTGTTGGGTCATTGTGGGGTCATTGTGGGGTCATTGTGGGGTCATTGTGGGGTCATTGTGGGATCATAGTGGGATCATTGTGGGATCATAGTGGAGTCATTGTATGGTCAAAAGGCTTCTGGAGTTAGTGGGGGCACGGTCATTGATATTTTGCCTACACCTTTCTCTTTTGTAGGGTCAGACTCAGAACAAGGCTTGTAAGGTGCATCATGTTTATGGCATGACACCAAATATGAAAGGCCAGTCTCAGAACAGGGCTTTTAAGGTGCCTCATGTTTATGGCATGACACTAAATATGAAAGGTCAGTCTCAGAACAGGGCGTGTAAGGTGGCTCAAGTTTATGGCATGACACCAAATATGAAAGGCCAGTCTCAGAACAGGGCTTTTTAATGTGCCTCAAGTTTATGGCATGACACCACAGATTTAAGGCCATCCTTAGAACAAGGCTTGTAAGGTGCCTGAAGCTTATGGCATGACACCAAATATGAAGGGCCAGCCTGAGAACAAGGCTTGTGGTACCGAAGATGCAGCAGACAATGAACTCACGTCGGCCATCAACCAACAGCTAGCTGCTTGCATCAGGGTCAGTGACTAACAACTCACCTAAATCCTATTCCGCGTACAAGTGACTGCCCTGGAAACAGACTGCAACCATGCAGCCTGGCTAAAAGATAAGGGACAGTAAACAGAAGGAAAACCCGGTGCAAGAAGAAGGCATGGGTTGTAAGACAGAAGGCATGGGTTGTAAGACAGAAGGCATGGGTTGTAAGACAGAAGGCATGGGTTGTAAGACAGAAGGCATGGGTTGTAAGACAGAAGGCATGGGTTGTAAGACAGAAGGCATGGGTTGTAAGACAGAAGGCATGGGTTGTAAGACAGAAGGCATGGGTTGTAAGACAGAAGGCATGGGTTGTAAGACAGAAGAAGTTGTCGGCATCACAGATGACGTCATTGCAATCATTATGTAGAGTTACCTGGTAGCCATGGTGACCATTTGTGTCCAGGTGAGCGGACTCCATAGTGGTGAGGCTGGCAGCGCTCGTGATGGTTAGGTTGTGGCTGGCGACTCGCTCTACATCACCGGGATGGTTACTGGCGAACAGATCACATTATGAGTCAGTGAGATTTCAGTAAAAAGCGTACGTCTCTGGCAAGCATATGTCAGTCTGGCAATGAGCATATTGCCGTAGTGTAGCAGGTACAGCTACTCTAAACCTTCATGTAGATAATGTGCTTCTGACATGTATCACAGCGACTGACTATTTAATTCACTATCTAGGTCACCACTATTGTCACACCGAGCATTTCTTGACTGGTTGTATATCACGTCACTACTTGACATCGATCTGCTAGAGTCACGTCACTACTTGACATCGATCTGCTAGAGTCACGTCACTACTTGACTTCGATCTGCTAGAGTCACGTCACTACTTGACATCGATCTGATAGTCACGTCATTACTTGACATAGATCCGCTAGAGTCACGTCACTACTTGACATCGATCTGCTAGAGTCACGTCACTACTTGACATCGATCTGATAGAGTCACGTCACTACTTGACATCGATCTGATAGTCACGTCATTACTTGACATAGATCTGCTAGAGTCACGTCACTACTTGACATCGATCTGCTAGAGTCACGTCACTACTTGACATAGATCTGCTAGAGTCACGTCACTACTTGACATAGATGTGCTAGAGTCACGGCACTACTTGACATAGATCTGCTAGAGTCACTTAGATACACCTTACACCTCCCAACCAGCCCTCACTAAACATCTGACAACACCTCCCAACCAGCCCTCACTACACATCTGACAACACCTCCCAACCAGCCCTCACTACACATCTGACAACACCTCCCAACCAGCCCTCACTACACATCTGACAACACCTCCCAACCAGCCCTCACTACACATCTGACAACACCTCACAACCAGCCCTCACTACACATCTGACAACACCTCCCAACCAGCCCTCACTAAACTATTCGATACGATTCGTGCACACAAATCAAATTATTGACGACATTCCTTACAGCAGGGTTGTCAATGGTTACACTAGTGAAAGCATTACTTGTACTTGTGCTCTAGACCGCCACGTGCTACGTGTGACGTGCCATCCAGGAAAACCAGGATGTCAGCGACGAATAGACGCCACATTTAGGACACGAACTTTGACTTTGCACCTGCTATCGGACAAACATTGAGTTCCACACGGAGAGCCAGACGACAGACCAGCTCTCGTCTGGAACTGGTCTTAGGTTTGAAACCAGACATGGCCATTCTTTCTAGAGACGAGTTTCTGTAACCTCAGTCTGGCGCAGAGAACATGCCAGAATTGGCGCAGAGAACATGCCAGAATTGGCGCAGAGAACATGCCAGAATTGGCGCAGAGAACATGCCAGAATTGGCGCAGAGAACATGCCAGAATTGGCGAAGAGAACATGCCAGAATTGGCGCAGAGAACATGCCAGAATTGGCGCAGAGAACATGCCAGAATTGGCGCAGAGAACATGCCAGAATTGGCGCAGAGAACATGCCAGAATTGGCGCAGAGAACATGCCAGAATTGGCGCAGAGAACATGCCAGAATTGGCGCAGAGAACATGTCAGAATTGGAGCAGACAACATGCCAGAATTGGCGCAGAGAACATGCCAGAATTGGCGCAGAGAACATGCCAGAATTAGCGCCATTCACAAACTGATAAACAAATACACTAATTAACAATTAACACTCGCACACATACACACACAAAATAACCACACATACAACATAACCACACACACGCAACATAGCCACACACACAACATAACCATACACAACATAACCACACACATAACATAACCGCACGCATAACATAACCACACACACCATAACCACACACACACAATATAATCACACACACAACATAACCACACACAACATAACCACACACGCACAACATAACCACACACAACATAACCACACACACACAACATAACCACACACACAACATAACCACACACAAATAACATACCCACACACACAACATAACCACACACACAACATGACCACACACACAACATAGCAGCACACAACATAACCACACACACACCATAGCCACACACACAAAATAACCGCACACACACAACATAACCACACACACACAACATCACCACACAAACATAACATAACATCACACACAACATAACCCCACAAACACACGCATGACCGCATACCCACATATCCACACTCGCATGACAGCACACCCACACACCCACACACACATGACTGCACACCCACACACCCACACATGCATGACCGCACACCCACACACGCATGACCGCACACCCACACACGCATTACCGCACACCCACACACCCACACACGTATGACTGCACACCCACACATGCATGACCGCACACCCACACATGCATGACCGCACACCCATACATGCATGCCCGCACACCCACACACACAGGACCGCACACCACCACACGCATGACCGCACACCCACACACGCATGACCGCACACCCACACACGCATGACCGCACACCCACACACGCATGACCGCACACCCACACACGCATGACCGCACACCCACACACGCATGACCGCACACCCACACACGCATGACCGCACACCCACACACGCATGACCGCACACCCACACACGCATGACCGCACACCCACACACATACAATTCTCCCTACAACCCCTTACCCCTCTCATTCCTTCCCTCCTTACTTCCCTCTCCCTCAAATACGTTCTCTCAGTCTCTGTCTCAGTCTGTCTCTGTCTCAGTCTCTGTCTCAGCCTCAGTCTGTCTCTGTCTCAGTCGATGTCTCTGTCTCAGTCTCTGTCTTAGTCTGTCTCTGTCTCAGTCTCTGTCTCAGCCTCAGTCTGTCTCTGTCAAACAAGGAACGAACCCACGAGCATACAGAACACATAGCCAGTACCTGTCCTGGTCTTCCTCCTCTGAGCTGGTGTCCCCAATGTCGAAGAGGCTAGGGACACTGCCCATGTTGGACAGTGTCGAGATGAAGGTGAGTGACGCGGCCCTCTCCAGGACGGACTGAATGCTGCCACGCCTTCCTGCTTTGCCTGGAGACAAACAAATGAAATTAAGGTCGCTGAAAGTACATTACAAGAATAAGACAGCCTGGCCACAGAATCTGACGAGACATGACCAGGCACATCTTTATGACAGCCTGGCCACAGAATCTGACGAGACATGACCAGGCACATCTTTATGACAGCCTGGCCACAGAATCTGACGAGACATGACCAGGCACACCTTTATGACAGCCTGGCCACAGAATCTGACGAGACATGACCAGGCACATCTTTATGACAGTCTGGCCACAGAGTCTGACGAGACATGACCAGGCACACCTTTAAGACAGTCTGACCACAGAATCTGACGAGACATGACCAGGCACATCTTTATGACAGCCTGGCCACAGAATCTGACGAGACATGACCAGGCACATCTTTATGACAGCCTGGCCACAGAGTCTGACGAGACATGACCAGACACACCTTTATGACAGCCTGGCCACAGAATCTGACGAGACATGACCAGGCACATCTTTATGACAGCCTGGCCACAGAATCTGACGAGACATGACCAGGCACATCTTTATGACAGCCTGGCCACAGAATCTGACGAGACATGACCAGGCACATCTTTATGACAGCCTGGCCACAGAATCTGACGAGACATGACCAGGCACACCTTTATGACAGCCTGGCCACAGAATCTGACGAGACATGACCAGGCACATCTTTATGACAGTCTGGCCACAGAGTCTGACGAGACATGACCAGGCACACCTTTATGACAGTCTGACCACAGAATCTGACGAGACATGGCCAGGCACATCTTTATGACAGCCTGGCCACAGAATCTGACGAGACATGACCAGGCACATCTTTATGACAGCCTGGCCACAGAGTCTGACGAGACATGACCAGACACACCTTTATGACAGCCTGGCCACAGAATCTGACGAGACATGACCAGGCACATCTTTATGACAGCCTGGCCACAGAATCTGACGAGACATGACCAGGCACATCTTTATGACAGCCTGGCCACAGAATCTGACGAGACATGACCAGGCACATCTTTATGACAGCCTGGCCCCAGAATCTGACGAGACATGACCAGGCACATCTTTATGACAGCCTGGCCACAGAATCTGACGAGACATGACCAGGCACATCTTTATGACAGTCTGGCCACAGAGTCTGACGAGACATGACCAGGCACACCTTTATGACAGTCTGACCACAGAATCTGACGAGACATGACCAGGCACATCTTTATGACAGCCTGGCCACAGAATCTGACGACACATGACCAGGCACATCTTTATGACAGCCTGGCCACAGAGTCTGACGAGACATGACCAGACACACCTTTATGACAACCTGGCCACAGAATCTGACGAGACATGACCAGGCACATCTTTATGACAGTCTGGCCACAGAGTCTGACGAGACATGACCAGACACACCTTTATGACAGTCTGACCACAGAGTCTGACGAGACATGACCAGACACATCTTTATGACAGCCTGGCCACAGAATCTGACGAGACATGACCAGGCACATCTTTATGACAGCCTGGCCACAGAATCTGACGAGACATGACCAGGCACATCTTTATGACAGCCTGGCCACAGAATCTGACGAGACATGACCAGGCACATCGTTATGACAGCCTGGCCACAGAGTCTGACGAGACATGACCAGGCACATCTTTATGACAGCCTGGCCACAGAATCTGACGAGACATGACCAGACACATCTTTATGACAGTCTGGCCACAGAGTCTGACGAGACATGACCAGGCACATCTTTATGACAGCCTGGCCACAGAATCTGACGAGACATGACCAGACACATCTTTATGACAGTCTGGCCACAGAGTCTGACGACACATGACCAGGCACATCTTTATGACAGCCTGGCCACAGAATCTGACGAGACATGACCAGACACACCTTTATGACAGTCTGGCCACAGAGTCTGACGAGACATGACCAGGCACATCTTTATGACAGTCTGGCCACAGAGTCTGACGAGACATGACCAGACACACCTTTATGACAGCCTGGCCACAGAGTCTGACGAGACATGACCAGACACATCTTTATGACAGTCTGGCCACAGAGTCTGACGAGACATGACCGGGCACACCTTTATGACAGTCTGGCCACAGAGTCTGACGAGACATGACCAGACACACCTTTATGACAGTCTGGCCACAGAGTCTGACGAGACATGACCAGGCACATCTTTATGACAGCCTGGCCACAGAGTCTGACGAGACATGACCAGACACATCTTTATGACAGTCTGACCACAGAGTCTGATGAGACATGACCAGACACACCTTTATGATGTCACACAATCCTTATAGACCAGATCGAGTGACTGACTGACAGTTGCTAGATTGTAATCCAAAGTGGATAATAAAACTAATACTAGCCTAAATACAAAACTTCCAAAATGTAAGTTGTACAGGACATTAGTTCACACAAACACAGATTAAGGGAACATTAGTTCACACAAACACAGATTAAGGGAACATTAGTTCACAGAAACACAGATGGAAGGAACATTACTTCACACAAACACAGATGGAGGGGACATTAGTTCACACAAACAGAAATGGAGGGGAACATTAGTTCACACAAACACAGATGGAGGGGACATTAGTTCACATAAACACAGATGGAGGGGACATTAGTTCACACAAATTCAGATGGATGGAACATTAGTTCACACAAACACAGATGGATGGGAAACATTAATTCACACACACACACACAGATAGAAGGGGCATTAGTTCATACAAACACAGATGGAGCTGACATTAGTTCATACAAACACAGATGGAGCTGACATTAGTTCATACAAACACAGATGGAGCTGACATTAGTTCATACAAACACAGATGGAGCTGACATTAGTTCATACAAACACAGATGGAGCTGACATTAGTTCATACAAACACAGAGTGAGCTGACATTAGTTCATACAAACACAGATGGAAGGGACATTAGTTCACAAACACCCAAATGAACTAGACGGCACTCAACCTGGATACTGTCGAGGACGCGAGATTTGATTTCATTCAGTTTGTGCAGCACAGATAATGGTGGTACAATCAGGACAGTGGTAGACGAGGGTGAGAACTGGACGGCAAAGATGAGATTTGAGAAGACGGATGTTGGTGACGTACCAGAGGGCGAACAGGCTGTAATTTCTGACTCTGATGCTCCAAACTTGCGACACAACCCGGCCAGGGCCTTGACCTCGTGCTGCAACCAGACAGGGATCACGTGTTTAGGGCGTGCATGTAGGACTGGCTCAATGAGTGGGCAGGCAAGGGTGGTGGACCATGTGGGCTTAGTGTGGGTGCACACAAGGGTGGTGGACCATCTGGGCTTAGTGTTGGTGCACACAAGGGTGGTGGAGCATGTGGGCTTAGTGTGGGTGCACACAAGGGTGGTGGACCATGTGGGCTCAGTGTGGGTGCACATAAGGGTGGTGGGAGGTGAAGGGTGGTGGGCGGTGGGCTTAGTGTGGGTGCACACAAGGTGGTGGACCATGTGGGCTAAGTGTGGGTACACACAAGGGTGGTGGGAGGTGAAGGGTGGTGGGCGGTGTCTTAGTGTGGGTGCAGACAAGGGTGGTGGACCATGTGGGCGTAGTGTGGGTGCAGACAAGGGTGATGGGCCAAGTGGGCTTAGTGTGGGGGCAGACAAGGGTGATGGGAGGTGAAGGGTGGTGGGAGGTGGGTTTAGTGTGGGGGCAGACAAGGGTGATGGACCATGTGGGCTTAGTGTGGGGGCAGACAAGGGTGGTGGGAGGTGAAGGGTGGTGGGAGGTGGGTTTAGTGTGGGGGCAGACAAGGGTGATGGACCATGTGGGCATAGTGTGGGTGCAGACAAGGGTGGTGGGAGGTGAAGGGTGGTGGGAGGTGGGTTTAGTGTGGGGGCAGACAAGGGTGATGGACCATGTGGGCTTAGTGTGGGTGCAGACAAGGGTGGTGGGAGGTGAAGGGTGGTGGGAGGTGGGTTTAGTGTGGGGGCAGACAAGGGTGATGCACCATGTGGGCTTAGTGTGGGTGCAGACAAGGGTGGTGGGAGGTGAAGGGTGGTGGGTTTAGTGTGGGGGCAGACAAGGGTGATGGACCATGTGGGCTTAGTGTGGGTGCAGACAAGGGTGGTGGGAGGTGAAGGGTGGTGGGAGGTGGGTTTAGTGTGGGGGCAGACAAGGGTGATGGGCCAGGGTGGGGCTCAGTTTGTGGGCAGATATGGGAGGTAATGATGTTGAGATGTTGATGATCCTAACATCTATGAAACTATGATAATAAAAGCGATGATGATGGTGAAGTGATGACGATGTTGCTAGTGGTTGTAGTGTACTGATGATGTGAACTAACCCTGTAGCCCGAGGCCTTGTCCAGGGCCTCCTTGCTCTTCTTGACGGCCTGGCGGAGTCTTTGCTTCACGATCTTCAGGTGCACGTGCTCCTTCTCTTGGATTACAAGCACAAAACCTGACGGGAGATGGATCGATGGGTCTCAGACATGGTGGATCGATGGGTCTCAGACATGGTGGATCGATGGGTCTCAGACATGGTGGATCGATGGGTCTCAGTCATGGTGGATCGATGGGTCTCAGTCCTGGTGGATCGATGGGTCTCAGACATGGTGGATCGATGGGTCTCAGACATGGTGGATCGATGGGTCTCAGACATGGTGGATCGATGGGTCTCAGACATGGTGGATCGATAGGTCTCAGACATGGTGGGTGGATGGGTCTCAGTCATGGTGGGTCGGTGGGTCTCAGACATGGGTGGGTGGATCGATGGGTCTCAGTCATGGGTGGGTGGATGGGTCTCAGACATGGTGGATCGATGGGTCTCAGACATGGTGGATCGATGGGTCTCAGACATGGTGGATCGATGGGTCTCAGACATGGTGGATCGATGGGTCTCAGACATGGTGGGTGGATGGGTCTCAGACATGGTGGATCGATGGGTCTCAGACATGGCGGATCGATGGGTCTCAGACATGGTGGATCGATGGGTCTCAGACATGGTGGATCGATGGGTCTCAGACATAGTGGATGGATGGGTCTCAGTAATGGTGGGTCGGTGGGTCTCAGACATGGGTGGGTGGATCGATGGGTCTCAGTCATGGGTGGGGGGATGGGTCTCAGACATGGTGGATCGATGGGTCTCAGACATGGTGGATCGATTGGTCTCAGACATGGTGGATCGATGGGTCTCAGACATGGTGGGTGGATGGGTTTCAGACATGGTGGATCGATGGGTCTCAGACATGGGTGGGTGGATGGGTCTCAAACATGAGTGGGTGGATCGATGGGTCTCAGTCATGGGTGGGTGAATCGATGGGTCTCAGTCGTGGGTGGTGGATCGATGGGTCTCTGTCATGGGTGGGTGGATCAATGGGTCTCAGATATGGGTGGGTGGATCGATCGCTCTCAGTCATGGGTGGGTGGATCGATGGGTCTCAGTCATGGGTGGGTGGATCGATGGGTCTCTGTCATGGGTGGGTGGATCGATGGGTCTCAGTCATGGGTGGGTGGATCGATGGGTCTCTGTCATGGGTGGGTGGATCAATGGGTCTTAGTCATGGGTGGGTGGATCGATTGCTCTCAGTCATGGGTGGGTGGATCGATGGGTCTCTGTCATGGGTGGGTGGATCAATGGGTCTTAGTCATGGGTGGGTGGATCGATGGGTCTCAGTCATGGGTGGGTGGATCGATGGGTCTCTGTCATGGGTGGGTGGATCAATGGGTCTTAGTCATGGGTGGGTGGATCGATTGCTGTCAGTCATGCGTGGGTGGATCAATGGGTCTCAGATATGGGTGGGTGGATCGATGGGTCTCAGATATGGGTGGGTGGATCGATGGGTCTCAGTCATAGGTAGGTGGATCAATGAGTCTTAGTCATGGGTGGGTGGATCGATGGATCTCAGAGATGGGTGGGTAAATCGATGTGTCTTAATCATGGGTGGGTGTATCGATGGGTCTTAGCTATGGGTGGGTGGATCAATGGGTCTCATACATGGGTGGATGGATCGATAGGTCTTAGCCATGGGTGGGTGGATCAATGGGTCTCATACATGGGTGGGGTGGATGCATTCGTTTCAGCCATGGGTGTGTGGATCGATGGGTCTTAAACATGGGTGGGTGGATCGATGGGTCTTAGACATGGGTGGGTGAATCGATGGATCTCAGGCATGGGTGGTGGATTGATGGGTTTTTTGTGCAGTGTGGATGGATCGATGGGTTTCAGTCAATAGGGGGTATATCGATGGGTCTCAGTAATGGGTGAGTGGATTGGTGGGGTCACATGTGAGTGGATTGGTGGGGTCACAGGTCAGTGGGCCGATGACACTTGTCATCGTCCGAGGGTGTTAGAGGTGTGGGTACACTGTGTGGGTGTCAGCTGTGAGGGTAGGCTGTGCCAATGTGAGATATGGCGTTATAACATGTGGGTGTGGCATGTGGTGTTGGTGTATGGGTGCGGGGTGTTTATCAAGTGGATGTCATGTGGTGTAGGTGTGGGAGTATGGGGTGTGGGAATATGATGGTATGTGGTGTAGGTGTGGGGGTATAGGCTGTGGGGGTGGGAGGGTATGTGGTGTAGGTGTGGGGGTATGTGGTGTGGGGTGTGAGGATATGTGATGTAGGTGTGGGGGTATGGGGTGTGGGGGTGTGAGGTATGGGGTTTAGGTGTGGGGGTATGTGATGTAGGTGTGGGGGTATGTGATGTAGGTGTGGGGTATGTGATGTAGGTGTGGGGGTATGGGGTGTGGGGGTATGGGGTGTAGGTGTGGGCGTATGTGATATAAGTGTGGGGGTATGTGATGTAGGTATAGGGGTATGGGGTGTGGGGTATGGGGTGTAGGTGTGGGGTATTTGATGTAGGTGTGGGGGGTATGTGATGTAAGTGTACGGCTATATGATGTATGTGTCGGGGTATGAGGTGTATGTGTTGGGTGTGGGGGTTTGAGGGTATGTGGTGTAGGTGTGGGGGTACGTGGTGCAGGTTATGGGGTATGTGATGTAGGATTGGGGGTATGTGATGTGGGTGTAAGGGTATGTGATGTAGGTGTGGGGGTGTGTGCTATAGGTGTGGGGATATGTGATGTAGGTGTGTGGGTATGTGATATAGGATTAGGGGTATGTAATGTGGGTTTAGGGGTATGTAGTGTGGGGGTGTGGGGTGTGAGTGTATGTGGTGTGGGGGTATGTGGTGTGGGAATATATGTTGTGGGGGTATGTGGTGTGGGGATATGTGCTGTGGGGGTATGTGGTGTGAGGATATGTGGTGTGGGGGTATGTGGTGTGGGGGTATGTGGTGTGGGGGTATGTGGTGTGGGGGTATGTATGTATTGGTATGTATGTGGGAGTAAGTGATGTGAAGGTACGGAATGTTGATGGGGGGAATGTAGTGTGGATGTGGCGGTATTTTGTATGTGAGAGCGTTTGGGCGTGTAGTGTGGGCGTGGTGTATGCTGTTGAATATTGCAGATATGTGTACAAGTGAAGAGAATGGTTAGGAAACTGGTGAGTCAATGGTCTGGTTGGTTGAATGTTAATTTGGGTGAGCGATGACACAGAGAGGGATGCTACAGAGAGGGATGCTACAGAGAGGGATGCTACAGAGAGGGATGCTACAGAGAGGGATGGTACAGAGAGGGATGACACAGAGAGGGATGGTACAGAGAGGGATGCTACAGAGAGGGATGCTACAGAGAGGGATGACACAGAGAGGGATGCTACAGAGAGGGATGCTACAGAGAGGGATGACACAGAGAGGGATGCTACAGAAAGGGATGGTACAGTGACTAATGGTACAGTGACGGATGTGTCCGTCTTGGTGATGGATGGTACAGTGACTAATGGTACAGTGACGGATATGTCCGTCTGAGTGATGGATGGTACATTGAGGGAGGGTACATTGAGGGAGGGTACAGTGAGAGGTAGTACAGTGAGAGGTAGTACAGTGAGAGGTGGTACAGTGAGAGGTGGTACAGTGAGAGGTGGTACAGTGAGAGGTGGTACAGTGAGAGATGTGTCCACCAACAGGCTAGACAAATAAACTTAAATTAATTATCAAATTTACCAGACAACCATGCAGACAACCATCCAGAGAACAACTCAGCTAAGCCAGACAACCACTCAGACAACCATCCAGCTAAGCCAGACAGCCACCCAGACAACCACACAGACAACCATCCAGAGAACCACTCAGCTAAACCAGACAACCACTCAGACAACCATCCAGCTAAACCAGACAGCCACCCAGACAACCATGCAGACAACCATCCAGAGAACTACTCAGCTAACCCAGACAACCATCCAGACAACCACGCACACAACCATCCAGAGAACCACTCAGCTAAACCAGACAACCACCCAGACAACCACGCAGACAACCATCCAGAGAACCACTCAGCTAAACCAGACAACCACTCAGACAACCATCCAGCTAAACCAGACAACCAGCCAGAGAACCATCCAGACAACTACCCAGACAACCACACAGCTAACCCAGACAACCACCCAGACAACCACCCAGACAACCACCCAGACAACCATCCAGACAACCACCCAGACAACCACCCAGACAACCACTCAGACAACCACCCAGCTAAACCAGACAGCAGCCCAGACAACCACCCAGACAACCACTCAGACAACCACCCAGCTAAACCAGACAGCAACCCAGACAACCTCCCACTTACTGTTGACGATCCTAACGACTCTCCAAGGCAGTAGGTAGATCAAGTATGTGGCAGCCACTGTGCCAGGGTGGGCCCAGATTCCTTCCCAGAAGGCGACGTCCAGACACCAGGAAATGGTTACTACTAGAGCATCGAAAATCTGGAGACAATAATTGTCAGTTGTGAAGGTCAGGCCAGCTGGGTGAACCGGGTCTTTGAGGTGAGACAGCCAGGTATGTGAGGTGAGATGGGTGAACCGGGTATATGAGGTGAGACAGCCAGATATGTGAGGTGAGATGGGTGAACCGGGTCTATGAGATGAGACAGCCAGGTATGTAAGGTGAGCTGGGTGAACCGGGTTTATGAGGTGAGACAGCCAGGTATGTGAGGTGAGATGGGTGAACCAGGTCTATGAGGTGAGACTGCCAGGTATGTGAGGTGAGAAGGGTGAACCGGATCTATTAGGTGAGACAGCCAGATATGTGAGGTGAGATGGGTTAACAAGAAAAGTGACGAGAGATGTGTGAACATAGGAGCTTAGCGCAGGAGACATGGGGGCTTAGGCCAGGGGACATGGGGGCTTAGGCCAAGAGACATAGAGTCTTAGGTCAGGAAACATGTGGTCTTAGGCCAGGAGACATGGACGCTTAGGGCAGGGGACATGGGGGCTTAGGCCAGGGGACATGGGGGCTTGGGGCAGGGGACAAGAAGGCTTAGGCCAGGGGACATGGGGGCTTAGGCCAGGGTATATAGGGGCTTAGGCCAAGGGACATGGGGCCTTAGGCCAGGGGACATGGAGGCTTAGGCAAGGGGACATGAGGCTTAGGCCAGGGGACATGGGGGCTTAGGGCAGAAGACATGGAGGCTTAGGCCAGGGGACATGGGGGCTTAGACCAGGGGACATGGGGGCTTAGGCCAGGGGACATGGGGTCTGTCTTCTCCGAGACAGTTTCCTGAGAAAATAGTTGAGGGTCAGCCCAGGGTCAGCTCAAGATCAGTCGCATGTGTCGCCACTAGGTCGACAGGGAAGCAAGAGGTTAATGTCAGTATAGGAGGAAAACATGTCTTAATTGGGGGTAGATGTCAGATTGACCATTCTGTTACCAGACCTAAATGATGGCGGTTAGGCTGACAGCAAGGACTCACATTTAGAGTGACAGTGACTTGTAGGTATCGCAGCCAATAAGATACGAGATGGGTGGGACCAAATTAGATGGATGGCTAACTAGCCAACTGGGGAGGAAGACTAAGCCATTTTTGTTTTTAAAACTGAAATAAGTCTATAAAAGAGAACGTAGTTAGAGATTGAGGAGATTCAGAGATATAGAGTTTACGGCGAGGTGTAGATGGGAGGGGGGGGGGGGGGGGGGGCTATCCTATCATACACCTAGAGCCTCTTATTCACGCTCAAAGGGGCGAATGATGGACACTCTATAAGCAATTTGAGAACGAGATCTGATCACATGCGAGTGTGAAGGTTTGTCTGGGTACGAGATCTGATCACAGGCGAGTGTGAAGATTTGTCTGGGCACGAACTGAGACTGATCTAAAAGACTGTTCTCCAGGACCATCGGTGTCTGTTGGAAGAAAACTGGCACTTCTACGATCTCTCGTCTCGTGAAAGTGGTGGCAAAAAGGAGTTCGTCTAGAATATTGGGATAAAATCTCGATCATTGTTAATCTGTGTTTGTACGGTCGACAGCATAAAGCAAACCTGACAGAGGACGGCATGTCATCCCCAACGTAGACGACGGACGGAGGAATGGCAGAGGACAGCGAGTTAGCTAGAAGCACTAAGTTGTAACCAGATGGTATTCGATTAACGGTTTGAGTTATGTTAGTTCACATAGGAGGATTGAACGTGGCTATATATTAACTAGGATTGACGTGTGTGTGTGTGCTAGGATTGACGTGTGTGTGCTAGGATTGACGTATGTGCGTGTGGGTGTGCTAGGATGGACGTGTGTATGATAGGATTGACGTGTGTGTGCTAGGATTGGCATGTGTGTGTGTGCTAGGATTGACGTGTGTGTGTGCTAGGATTTAAGTGTATGTGTGTGTGGGTGTGCTAGGATTGACGTGTGTGTGTGTGCTAGGATTGACGTGTATGTGTGCTAGGATTGACGTGTGTGTGTGTGGGTGTGCTAGGATTGACGTGTGTGTGTGTGCTAGGATTGACGTATGTGTGTGTGGGTGTGCTAGGATTGACGTGTGTGTGTGCTAGGATTAACGTATGTCTGTGTGGGTGTGCTAGGATTGACGTGGGTGTGTGCTAGGATTGACGTGTGTGTGCTAGGATTGACGTATGTGTGTGTGGGTGTGCTAGGATTGACGTGTGTGTGTGCTAGGATTGACGTATGCGTGTGTGCTAGGATGGAGGTGTGTGTGTGTGGGTGTGCTAGGATTGACGTGTGTGTGTGGGTGTGCTAGGATTGACGTGTGTGTGCTAGGATTGACGTATGTGTGTGTGCTAGGATGGACGTGTGTGTGTGGAGGTGTGCTAGGATTGACGTGTGTGTGTGGGTGTGCTAGGATTGACGTGTGTGTGCTAGGATTGACGTGTGTGTGTGCGGGTGTGCTAGGATTGACGTGTGTGTGTTCTAGGATTGACGTATGTGTGTGCTAGGATTGACGTATGCGTGTGTGGGTGTGCTAGGATTGACGTGGGTATGATAGGATTGACGTGTGTGTGCTAGGATTGGCATGTGTGTGTGTATGTGCTAGAATTGACGTGTTTGTGTATGTGTTGGGATTGACGTGTGTGTGCTAGGATTTGCGTGTGTGTGTGTGTGCTAAGATTGACGTGTTTGTGTGTGTGTTAGGATTGACGTGTGTGTGTGCGGATGTGCTAGGATTGAAGTGTGTGTGATACGATTGACGTGTGCGTGCTAGGATTGACGTGTGTATGTTAGGATTGACGTGTGTGTGTGAGTGGGTGTGCTAGGATTGACATGTGTGTGCTAGGATTGACGTGTGTATGTGTATTAGGATTGACGTGTGTGTGTGTGTGTGGGTGTGCTAGGATTGATGTGTGTGTGTGTGATAGCATTGACGTGTGTGCTACGATTGACGTGTGTGTGTGCTAGAATTGACGTGTTTGTGCTATGATTGACATGTGTGCTAGGATGGACGTGTGTATGTGTGTATGTGTGTGTGTGTGCTAGAATTGACGTGTGTATTTGTGGGTGTACTAACATTGACGTGTGTGTGTGCTAGGATTGACGTGTGTGTGTGTATGTGTGTGCTAGAATTAACGTGTGTGTGTGTGTGTGTGTGTGTGTGTGTGCTATGATTGACGTGTGTATGTGTGTGTGTGTTTGCGAGTATTGACATGTGTGTGCTAACATTGACGTGTGTGTGTGTGCTAGGATTGACGTGTGTGTGTGTGCTAGGATTGACGTGTGTTACTAGGATTGTCGAGCGTTTGTGTGCTAGGATTGACGTATGTGCTAGGATTGACCTGTGTGTGTTTGTGTGTATGTGCTAGGATTGACGTGTGTGTAGAAGTGTCTGATGAAGTGTGCTAGAACATGTTACCTCCAGTTTGTGATGTTTTAACTTCTTCCCCATGGCAAACACCTTGAGCAACGTCTGCGGATAGAACATATTGTTATATAGAACATTCACAGGTGGGTCGGGGAAATGATGGCGTGGTGGTGAGGTAATAGGCAGGTGAGGTAATAGGGGAGTGAGATAATAGGGAGCTGAGGAAACATATAAGTAGGGTAGCAGGTGGTGAGGTAACAGGTAGCTGAGATAGCATGGAGTTGATGTAGCAGAGAGGAGAGGTATCAGGGAGTTGAGATAGCAGTAAGGTTTTATTACAGGCAGATCAGGTAACAGGGAGGCTAGGTAACAAGCAGGTGTGGTAACAGGTAGGTGAGGTAACAGGCAGGTGAGGTAACAGGCAGATCAGGTAACAGGGAGGCTAGGTAACAAGCAGGTGTGGTAACAGGTAGGTGAGGTAACAGGCAGGTGAGGTAACAGGCAGATCAGGTAACAGGGAGGCTAGGTAACAAGCAGGTGTGGTAACAGGTAGGTGAGGTAACAGGCAGGTGAGGTAACAGGGAGGTTAGGTAACAGTCAGGTGAGGTAACATGGAGGTTAGATAACAGGCAGGTGAGATAACATGGAGGTTAGATAACAGGCAGGTGAGGTAACAGGGAGGCGAGTTATCGTGACATACCAAGGAGGTGAGTCATTGTCAGGTAAAATGGAAGTGAGTCAATAAAATGTGTGAAATAGGTGGGTTATTGTTAACTATACCACCAACCACAAGGACAGACACAAGACTTTACCTCCACCAACCGCAAGGACAGACACAAGACTTTACCTCCACCAACCACAAAGACAGACACAAGACTTTACCTCCACCAACCACAAGGACAGACACAAGACTTTATCTCCACCAACCGCAAGGACAGACACAAGACTTTACCTCCACCAACCGCAAGGACAGACACAAGACTTTACCTCCACCAACCACAAAGACAGACACAAGACTTTACCTCCACCAACCACAAGGACAGACACAAGACTTTACCTCCACCAACCACAAGGACAGACACAAGACTTTACCTCCAACAACAGCAAAGACAGGATCGCCAGGCTTCCTAGATGGCAGGCGTGAGTCACCTCGTACAGGGCGCCATGATCAACCTCATGGCCGGGTACCTTGACCTCTACAGCTCTTCTGAACCTCAGATGACTGACCGCCTCCTGTCTGTCTCGTGACGTCTGCTCAGGCGATCTGTTCCAGCCTGTACTGGTCTGCAAATGATGACCTCTGTCACAGATAGACAAGTGTAGAATTAGACCTCCGTCACAGATAGACAAGTGTTACATCAGAGATCTGTCACAGATAGACAAGTGTCACATCAGACCTATGTCACAGATAGACAACTATCACATCAGACCTCTGTAACAGATAGACAAGGGTCACATCAGACCTCTGTCACAGATAGACAAGGGTCACATCAGATCTCTATCACAGATAAACAAGTGTCACATCAGACCTCTGTCACAGATAGACAAGTGTCACATCAGACCTTTGTCACAGATAGATAAGTGTCAAATCAGACCTTTGTCACAGATAGATAAGTGTCACATCAGACCTTTGTCACAGATAGATAAGTGTCACATCAGACCTCTGTCACAGATAGATAAGTGTCACATCAGACCTTTGTCACAGATAGATAAGTGTCACATCAGACCTCTGTCACATATATACAATTGTCACATCAGACCTTTGTAAAAGATAGATAAGTGTCACATCAGACCTCCGTCACAGATAGATAAGTGTCACATCAGACCTTTGTCACAGATAGATAAGTGTCACATCAGACCTTTGTCACAGATAGATAAGTGTCCCATCAGACCTCTATCACATATATACAAATGTCACATCAGACCTTTGTCACAGATATATAAGTGTCACATCAGACCTCCGTCACAGATAGATAAGTGTCACATCAGACCTTTGTCACAGATAGATAAATGTCACATCAGACCTCTGTCACAGATAGATAAGTGTTACATCAGACCTTTGTCACAGATAGATAAGTGTCACATCAGATCTCTGTCACAGATAGATAAGTGTCACATCAGAACTTTGTCACAGATATACAAGTGTCACATTAGACCTCTGTCACAGATAGATAAGTGTCACATCAGACCTCTGTCACAGATAGACAAGTGTCACATCAGACCTTTGTCACATATATACAAGTGTCACATTAGACCTCTGTCAATGATAGATAAGTGTCACATCAAACCTTTGTCACAGATAGATAAGTGTCACATCAGACCTTTGTCACAGATATACAAGTGTCACATCAGATCTCTGTCACAGATAGATAAGTGTCACATCAGACCTTTGTCACAGATATACAAGTATCACATTAGACTTCTGTCACAGATAGATAAGTGTCACATCAGACCTCTGTCACAGATAGATAAGTCTCACATCAGACCTTTGTCACAGATATACAAGTGTCACATCAGACCTCTGTCACAGATAGATAAGTGTCACATCAGACCTCTGTCACAGATAGATAAGTGTCACATCAGACCTCTGTCACAGATATATAAGTGTCACATCAGACCTTTGTCACAGATATACAAGTGTCACATCAGACCTCTGTCACAGATAAATAAGTGTCACATCAGACCTCTGTCACAGATAGACAAGTGTCACATCAGACCTCTGTCACAGATAGATAAGTGTCACATCAGACCTTTATCACAGATAGATAAGTGTCACATCAGACCTTTGTCACAGATAGATAAGTGTCACATCAGACCTCTGTCACAGATAGATAAGTGTCACATCAGACCTTTGTCACAGATAGATAAGTGTCACATCAGACCTCTGTCACATATATACAATTGTCACATCAGACCTTTGTAAAAGATAGATAAGTGTCACATCAGACCTCCGTCACAGATAGATAAGTGTCACATCAGACCTTTGTCACAGATAGATAAGTGTCACATCAGACCTTTGTCACAGATAGATAAGTGTCCCATCAGACCTCTATCACATATATACAAATGTCACATCAGACCTTTGTCACAGATATATAAGTGTCACATCAGACCTCCGTCACAGATAGATAAGTGTCACATCAGACCTTTGTCACAGATAGATAAATGTCACATCAGACCTCTGTCACAGATAGATAAGTGTCACATCAGACCTTTGTCACAGATAGATAAGTGTCACATCAGATCTCTGTCACAGATAGATAAGTGTCACATCAGAACTTTGTCACAGATATACAAGTGTCACATTAGACCTCTGTCACAGATAGATAAGTGTCACATCAGACCTTTGTCACAGATATACAAGTGTCACATCCGACCTCTGTCACAGATAGATAAGTGTCACATCAGACCTCTGTCACAGATAGATAAGTGTCACATCAGACCTTTGTCACAGATATACAAGTTTCACATCAGACCTTTGTCACAGATATACAAGTGTCACATCAGACCTCTGTCACAGATAGATAAGTGTCACATCAGACCTCTGTCACAGATAGATAAGTGTCACATCAGACCTCTGTCACAGATAGATAAGTGTCATATCAGACCTTTTTCACAGATAGATAAGTGTCACATCAGACCTCTGTCACAGATAGATAAGTGTCACATCAGACCTTTGTCACAGATAGATAAGTGTCACATCAGATCTCTGTCACAGATAGATAAGAGTCACATCAGAACTTTGTCACAGATATACAAGTGTCACATTAGACCTCTGTCACAGATAGATAAGTGTCACATCAGACCTCTGTCACAGATAGACAAGTGTCACATCAGACCTTTGTCACAGATATACAAGTGTCACATTAGACCTCTGTCACAGATAGTAAAGTGTCACATCAGACCTTTGTCACAGATAGATAAGTGTCACATCAGACCTTTGTCACAGATATACAAGTGTCACATCAGATCTCTGTCACAGATAGATAAGTGTCACATCAGACCTTTGTCACAGATATACAAGTGTCACATTAGACTTCTGTCACAGATAGATAAGTGTCACATCAGACCTCTGTCACAGATAGAGAAGTGTCACATCAGAACTTTGTCACAGATATACAAGTGTCACATCAGATCTCTGTCACAGATAGATAAGTTTCATAGCAGACCTTTGTCACAGATATACAAGTATCACATTAGACTTCTGTCACAGATAGATAAGTGTCACATCAGACCTCTGTCACAGATAGATAAGTCTCACATCAGACCTTTGTCACAGATATACAAGTGTCACATCAGACCTCTGTCACAGATAGATAAGTGTCACATCAGACCTCTGTCACAGATAGATAAGTGTCCCATCAGACCTCTGTCACAGATAGATAAGTGTCACATCAGACCTTTGTCACAGATAGATAAGTGTCACATCAGACCTCTGTCACAGATAGATAAGTGTCACATCAGACCTTTGTCACAGATATACAAGTGTCACATTAGACCTCTGTCACAGATAGATAAGTGTCACATCAGACCTCTGTCACAGATAGATAAGTGTCACATAAGACCTTTGTCACAGATATACAAGTGTCACATCAGACCTCTGTCACAGATAGATAAGTATCACATCAGACCTCTGTCACAGATAGATAAGTGTCACATCAGACCTCTGTCACAGATAGATAAGTGTCACATCAGACCTCTGTCACAGATAGATAAGTGTCACATATGACCTTTGTCACAGATATACAAGTGTCACATCAGACCTTTGTCTCAGATATACAAGTGTCACATCCGACCTCTGTCACAGATAGATAAGTGTCACATCAGACCTTTGTCACAGATAGATAAGTGTCCCATCAGACCTCTATCACATATATACAAATGTCACATCAGACCTTTGTCACAGATATATAAGTGTCACATCAGACCTCCGTCACAGATAGATAAGTGTCACATCAGACCTTTGTCACAGATAGATAAATGTCACATCAGACCTCTGTCACGGATAGATAAGTGTAACATCAGACCTTTGTCACAGATAGATAAGTGTCACATCAGATCTCTGTCACAGATAGATAAGTGTCACATCAGAACTTTGTCACAGATATACAAGTGTCACATTAGACCTCTGTCACAGATAGATAAGTGTCACATCAGACCTTTGTCACAGATATACAAGTGTCACATCCGACCTCTGTCACAGATAGATAAGTGTCACATCAGACCTCTGTCACAGATAGATAAGTGTCACATCAGACCTTTGTCACAGATATACAAGTTTCACATCAGACCTTTGTCACAGATATACAAGTGTCACATCAGACCTCTGTCACAGATAGATAAGTGTCACATCAGACCTCTGTCACAGATAGATAAGTGTCATATCAGACCTTTTTCACAGATAGATAAGTGTCACATCAGACCTCTGTCACAGATAGATAAGTGTCACATCAGACCTCTGTCACAGATAGATAAGTGTCACATCAGACCTTTGCCACAGATATACAAGTGTCACATCAGAACTTTGTCACATATATACAAGTGTCACATCAGACCTCCGTCACAGATAGATAAGTGTCACATCAGACCTCTGTCACAGATAGACAAGTGTCACATCAGACCTTTGTCACATATATACAAGTGTCACATTAGACCTCTGTCACAGATAGTAAAGTGTCACATCAGACCTTTGTCACAGATAGATAAGTGTCACATCAGACCTTTGTCACAGATATACAAGTGTCACATCAGATCTCTGTCACAGATAGATAAGTGTCACATCAGACCTTTGTCACAGATATACAAGTGTCCCATTAGACTTCTGTCACAGATAGATAAGTGTCACATCAGACCTCTGTCACAGATAGAGAAGTGTCACATCAGACCTTTGTCACAGATATACAAGTGTCACATCAGACCTCTGTCACAGATAGATAAGTTTCATAGCAGACCTCTGTCACAGATAGATAAGTGTCACATCAGACCTCTGTCACAGATAGATAAGTGTCACATCAGACCTTTGTGACAGATATACAAGTGTCACATCAGACCTCTGTCACAGATAGATAAGTGTCACATCATACCTCTGTCACAGATAGATAAGTGTCACATCAGACCTTTGCCACAGATATACAAGTGTCACATCAGACCTTTGTCACATATATACAAGTGTCACATCAGACCTCCGTCACAGATAGATAAGTGTCACATCAGATCTCTGTCACAGATAGATAAGTGTCACATCAGACATCTGTCACAGATATACAAGTGTCACATCAGACCTTTGTCACAGATATACAAGTGTCACATCAGACCTCTGTCACAGATAGATAAGTTTCACATCAGACCTCTGTCACAGATAGATAAGTGTCACATCAGACCTCTGTCACAGATAGATAAGTGTCACATATGACCTTTGTCACAGATATACAAGTGTCACATCAGACCTTTGTCTCAGATATACAAGTGTCACATCAGACCTCTGTCACAGATAGAAAAGTGTCACATCGGACCTCTGTCATAGATAGATAAGTGTCACATCAGACCTCTGTCACAGATAGATAAGTGTCACATTAGACCTCTATCACAGATATACAAGTGTCACATCAGACCTTTGTCACAGATAGATAAGTGTCACATCAGACCTCTGTCACAGATAGATAAGTGTCATATCAGACCTTAGTCACAGATAGATAAGTGTCACATCAGACCTCTGTCACAGATAGATAAGTGTCACATTAGACCTTTGTCACAGATAGATAAGTGTCACATCAGATCTCTGTCACAGATAGATAAGTGTCACATCAGAACTTTGTCACAGATATACAAGTGTCACATTTGACCTCTGTCACAGATAGATAAGTGTCACATCAGACCTCTGTTACACATAGTTAAGTGTCACATCAGACCTTTGTCACAGATATACAAGTGTCACATTAGACCTCTGTCACAGATAGATAAGTGTCACATCAGACCTCTGTCACAGATAGATAAGTGTCACATCAGACCTTTGTCACAGATATACAAGTGTCACATTAGACCTCTGTCACAGATAGATAAGTGTCACATCAGACCTCTGTCACAGATAGATAAGTGTCACATCAGACCTTTGTCACAGATATACAAGTGTCACATCAGACCTCTGTCACAGATAGATAAGTATCACATCAGACCTCTGTCACAGATAGATAAGTGTCACATCAGACCTCTGTCACAGATAGATAAGTGTCACATCAGACCTCTGTCACAGATAGATAAGTGTCACATATGACCTTTGTCACAGATATACAAGTGTCACATCAGACCTTTGTCTCAGATATACAAGTGTCCCATCCAACCTCTGTCACAGATAGATAAGTGTCACATCAGACCTTTGTCACAGATAGATAAGTGTCCCATCAGACCTCTATCACATATATACAAATGTCACATCAGACCTTTGTCACAGATATATAAGTGTCACATCAGACCTCCGTCACAGATAGATAAGTGTCACATCAGACCTTTGTCACAGATAGATAAATGTCACATCAGACCTCTGTCACAGATAGATAAGTGTCACATCAGACCTTTGTCACAGATAGATAAGTGTCACATCAGATCTCTGTCACAGATAGATAAGTGTCACATCAGAACTTTGTCACAGATATACAAGTGTCACATTAGACCTCTGTCACAGATAGATAAGTGTCACATCAGACCTTTGTCACAGATATACAAGTGTCACATCCGACCTCTGTCACAGATAGATAAGTGTCACATCAGACCTCTGTCACAGATAGATAAGTGTCACATCAGACCTTTGTCACAGATATACAAGTTTCACATCAGACCTTTGTCACAGATATACAAGTGTCACATCAGACCTCTGTCACAGATAGATAAGTGTCACATCAGACCTCTGTCACAGATAGATAAGGTCACATCAGACCTCTGTCACAGATATACAAGTGTCACATCAGACCTTTGTCACAGATAGATAAGTATCACATCAGACTTTTGTCACAGATATACAAGTGTCACATCAGACCTCTGTCACAGATAGATAAGTGTCACATCAGACCTCTGTCACAGATAGATAAGTGTCACATCAGACCTTTGTCACAGATATACAAGTGTCACATCAGACCTCTGTCACAGATAGATAAGTGTCACATCAAACCTCTGTCACAGATAGATATGTTTCACATCAGACCTTTGCAACAGATATACAAGTGTCACATGAGACCTTTGTCACAGATATACAAGTGTCACATCAGACCTCCGTCACAGATAGATAAGTGTCACATCAGACCTCTGTCACAGATAGATAAGTGTCACATCAGACATCTGTCACAGATATACAAGTGTCACATCAGACATCTGTCACAGATATACAAGTGTCACATCAGACCTCTGTCACAGATAGATAAGTTTCACATCAGACCTCTGTCACAGATAGATAAGTGTCACATCAGACCTCTGTCACAGATAGATAAGTGTCACATATGACCTTTGTCACAGATATACAAGTGTCACATCAGACCTTTGTCTCAGATATACAAGTGTCACATCAGACCTCTGTCACAGATAGATAAGTGTGACATCAGACCTCTGTCACAGATATATAAGTGTCACATCAGACCTCTGTCACAGATAAATAAGTGTCACATCAGACCTCTGTCATAGATAGATAAGTGTCACATCAGACCTTTGTCACAGATAGATAAGTGTCACATCAGACCTCTATCACAGATATACAAGTGTCACATCAGACCTTTGTCACAGATAGATAAGTGTCACATAAGACCTCTGTCACAGATAGATAAGTGTCATATCAGACCTTTTTCACAGATAGATAAGTGTCACATCAGACCTCTGTCACAGATAGATAAGTGTCACATCAGACCTTTGTCACAGATAGATAAGTGTCACATCAGATCTCTGTCACAGATAGATAAGTGTCACATCAGAACTTTGTCACAGATATACAAGTGTCACATTAGACCTCTGTCACAGATAGATAAGTGTCACATCAGACCTCTGTCACAGATAGACAAGTGTCACATCAGACCTTTGTCACAGATATACAAGTGTCACATTAGACGTCTGTCACAGATAGTAAAGTGTCACATCAGACCTTTGTCACAGATAGATAAGTGTCACATCAGACCTTTTTCACAGATATACAAGTGTCACATCAGATCTCTGTCACAGATAGATAAGTGTCACATCAGACCTTTGTCACAGATAGATAAGTGTCACATTAGACTTCTGTCACAGATAGATAAGTGTCACATCAGACCTCTGTCACAGATAGATAAGTGTCACATCAGACCTTTGTCACAGATATACAAGTGTCACATCAGACCTCTGTCACAGATAGATAAGTGTCATAGCAGACCTCTGTCACAGATAGATAAGTGTCACATCAGACCTCTGTCACAGATAGATAAGTGTCACATCAGACCTTTGTCACAGATATACAAGTGTCACATCAGACCTCTGTCACAGATAGATAAGTGTCACATCAGACCTCTGTCACAGAGAGATAAGTGTCACATCAGACCTTTGCCACAGATATACAAGTGTCACATCAGACCTTTGTCACATATATACAAGTGTCACATCAGACCTCCGTCACAGATAGATAAGTGTCACATCAGATCTCTGTCACAGATAGATAAGTGTCACATCAGACATCTGTCACAGATATACAAGTGTCACATCAGACCTTTGTCACAGATATACAAGTGTCACATCAGACCTCTGTCACAGATAGATAAGTTTCACATCAGACCTCTGTCACAGATAGATAAGTGTCACATCAGACCTCTGTCACAGATAGATAAGTGTCACATATGACCTTTGTCACAGATATACAAGTGTCACATCAGACCTTTGTCTCAGATATACAAGTGTCACATCAGACCTCTGTCACAGATAGATAAGTGTCACATCAGACCTCTGTCATAGATAGATAAGTGTCACATCAGACCTCTGTCACAGATAGATAAGTGTCACATTAGACCTCTATCACAGATATACAAGTGTCACATCAGACCTTTGTCACAGATAGATAAGTGTCACATCAGACCTCTGTCACAGATAGATAAGTGTCATATCAGACCTTAGTCACAGATAGATAAGTGTCACATCAGACCTCTGTCACAGATAGATAAGTGTCACATTAGACCTTTGTCACAGATAGATGAGTGTCACATCAGATCTCTGTCACAGATAGATAAGTGTCACATCAGAACTTTGTCACAGATATACAAGTGTCACATTAGACCTCTGTCACAGATAGATAAGTGTCACATCAGACCTCTGTTACAGATAGTTAAGTGTCACATCAGACCTTTGTCACAGATATACAAGTGTCACATTAGACCTCTGTCACAGATAGATAAGTGTCACATCAGACCTCTGTCACAGATAGATAAGTGTCACATCAGACCTTTGTCACAGATATACAAGTGTCACATCAGACCTCTGTCACAGATAGATAAGTATCACATCAGACCTCTGTCACAGATAGATAAGTGTCACATCAGACCTCTGTCACAGATAGATAAGTGTCACATCAGACCTCTGTCACAGATAGATAAGTGTCACATCAGACCTTTGTCACAGATATACAAGTGTCACATCAGACCTCTGTCACAGATAGATAAGTGTCACATCAGACCTCTGTCACAGATATATAAGTGTCACATCAGACCTTTGTCACAGATATACAAGTGTCACATCAGACCTTTGTCACAGATATACAAGTGTCACATCAGACCTCCGTCACAGATAGATAAGTGTCACATCAGACCTCTGTCATAGATAGATAAGTGTCACATCAGACCTTTGTCACAGATATACAAGTGTCACATAAGACCTTTGTCACAGATATACAAGTGTCACATTAGACCTCTGTCACAGATAGATAAGTGTCACATCAGACCTCTGTCACAGATAGATAAGTGTCACATCAGACCTTTGTCACAGATATACAAGTGTCACATTAGACCTCTGTCACAGATAGATAAGTGTCACATCAGACATTTGTCACAGATATACAAGTGTCACATCAGATCTCTGTCACAGATAGATAAGTGTCACATCAGACCTTTGTCACAGATATACACGTGTCACATTAGACATCTGTTGCAGATAGATAAGTGTCACATCAGACCTCTGTCACAGATAGATAAGTGTCACATCAGACCTTTGTCACAGATATACAAGTGTCACATCAGATCTCTGTCACAGATAGATAAGTGTCACATCAGACCTCTGTCACAGATAGATAAGTGTCACATCAGACCTTTGTCACAGATATACAAGTGTCACATCAGACCTCTGTCACAGATAGATAAGTGTCACATCAGACCTCTGTCACAGATTTATAAGTGTCACATCAGACCTCTGTCACAGATATACAAGTATCACATCAGACCTTTGTCACAGATATATAAATGTCACATCAGACCTTTGTCACAGATATACAAGTGTCACATCAGACCTCTGTCACAGATAGATAAGTGTCACATCAGACCTCTGTCACAGATAGATAAGTGTCACATCAGACCTTTGTTACAGATATATAAGTGTCACATCAGACCTCTGTCACAGATAGACAAGTGTCACATCAGACCTTTGCCATAGATATACAAGTGTCACATCAGACCTTTGTCACAGATATACAAGTGTCACATCAGACCTCCGTCACAGATAGATAAGTGTCACATCAGACCTCTGTCACAGATAGATAAGTGTCACATCAGACATCTGTCACAGATATACAAGTGTCACATCAGACCTTTGTCACAGATATACAAGTGTCACATCAGACGTCTGTCACAGATAGATAAGTTTCACATCAGACCTCTGTCACAGATAGATAAGTGTCACATCAGACCTCTGTCACAGATAGATAAGTGTCACATCAGACCTTTGTCACAGATATACAAGTGTCACATCAGACCTTTGTCTCAGATATACAAGTGTCACATCAGACCTCTGTCACAGATAGATAAGTGTCACATCAGACCTCCGTCACAGATAGATAAGTGTCGCATCAGACCTCTGTCACAGATAGATAAGTGTCACATCAGACCTCTGTCACAGATAGATAAGTGTCGCATCAGACCTTTGTCACAGATAGATAAGTGTCATATCAGACCTCTGTCACAGATAGATAAGTGTCACATCAGACCTCTGTCACAGATAGATAAGTGTCGCATCAGACCTTTGTCACAGATAGATAAGTGTCATATCAGACCTCTGTCACAGATAGATAGGTGGAATACTAACAAGTCCTGCGGCAGAAACCTGAACTGTGTAAGGTCACAGTAGGTCAGGACGAGACCGAACAATGGGTACAAGTATGTGTGAGGACAGAGAGGTTAGGGAAGACAGAGAGGACAGAGAGGGACAGAGAGGGACAGAGAGGACAGAGAGGACAGAGAGGGACAGAGAGGACAGAGAGGGATAGAGATATAAACAGAGAGAGACAGAGAGAGAAAGAAAGAGGAACAGTGAGGGACAGGGACAGAGAGAAAAAGACGGGGACAGAGAGAGACAGATAGATAGAGACGAACAGACATAGAGAGGGACATGGATAGAGAAAGAAAGTTAAACAGACAGGGACAGAGACAAACAAAGAGGGACAGAGAGAAAGATCGAAATGGACAGATACTTCTTCTTCTTCTTCTGCGTACGCAGTCAGACAGTAACCATTATTTTTTCGAAAAAAGCGGCGGTCATCCTGAGGCTGCCGCCACTGCCATAGAGCTTGTCTTGCAGTTCCACTGGTAATGGCCACATCTGCTCTCTCTGATCCTCGTATGTCGGGCAGTTCTGCAGCAGATGTTCAGCGGTCATTTTACCAGTACCGCACGGGCATTCGTCGGTACACCCTATCTTCAATTTGTTGAATAGGTGGTACCTCAGTCTGTTGTGGCCAGTGCGAAGTCTGAAGACAACGACCTGCTCTCTTCGGTTCAACTGGTAATAGGCATCGTTTTTGGTGTAACCAGTATGTTCGGTTTCCCATTTGGTCATGTATCTGGCTTTGATAAGCCGTTTTGACTCTTCGTACGTCATACTGGTATCTGTTTGTGGTAGTCTTGCACCTTCTTTTGCCAGTCTGTCTGCCTCCTCGTTGCCTTGGATGTTGCAGTGTGACGGAACCCACTGTACCACTACCGTATTTGGTGCGGACTGCTGGCACAGTTTGCAGAGTGCTGCTCTTAAGTCATTAAGCTCAGTGTTTTTCTGGCTTTTTAGCGCTGTGGCTACGGCGAGAGCATCTGTCAGCAGGACTATATGGCTCTCATTTTCACTGTGTGTCACCATTTCTTCCACTGCCGCCCTCAGTGCCTCTGCCTCCGCTCTGAAATTGCTTGTGTACTTACCAGTAGCGAGTGACAGTGTTATTTGTCTGCCATTTGGTAGGTTCAGGAATGCTCCTGCCCCTCCGTTTTGTGTAGTGTTTGTTACAGAACCGTCGGTGTATGCATGGGTCCAGTCCATGCTTGGGTAGCTTTTCGTTATGAAACTTAGGGTAGTATGTCTCCTTTCTTTTTCAGTCTGGCAGTTTTTGTTTGCAATACCTGGTATATTTTCTACCACCTCTGGGAATATATCCTGCCTCCAGGTAGGTTTTCGTACAGTAGTGATGGGTTTTGGTGTTGTTAGTGCGTTTATGGGATCTTCGTGCATCTTTGCTTTGGCTATTTCTGCAAAGTTTCTCCGCTTTAGTTTCCCATTTCCCAAATTGTTTAGTCTCTGGTGCATTGGATGGTCGGTCAGTCTTCGGAGTTTCTCTGACTGCAGCTGAGCTCTGCAGTCTCTTCTATCGGTCATGGATTGCAGTTTTGTAATCTTTTCAAGTTCTACAATTGGCGTTGACTTCATGCCACCTGTTATAATTCTCATGGCTTGGTTTTGAAGTTTGTTAACTTTATCGAAGTTCGCCTTCGCTGCTGTTGTCCATGCCGCAATGCCATTCTCGAGAACTGGTCTCACTCTTCCAGTATACAGTTTCTTTAGTATGCCTTCGTCTGCTCCCCAGCTTGTGCCAGCAAGTTTCCTCATGATTGCCATTCTTTCGCTGGCTTTCATTCGGTTTCTCTCAATCTGACTTTTCCATGTCATGCGCCGATCAAATGTGACTCCCAGATAGGTTGGGTTGTCGTTTGGCTGCAGGATTTTGCCATTTAGACTTAATTTGGTATTTTGGGGTTTTAATGAAAGCGAGAATATTGTGCATGTGGTTTTCTCCTCGTTTATTTTGAACAGCCATGAGTTCGCCCACTCTTCCAGCGATGTTAGGGTCGTCTGCATCCGATTTCTTGCTATGGTGAGATTCTTTTCAGAGGTCCACATAGCCAGATCGTCTGCAAACATTGAGCTATGGACTCTTCTTGGTATATTCTCTGTAATATCGTTTATATATACCAGGAAGAGTGTGGGTGACAATACTCCCGCTTGGGGTACTCCCTGCTCGAGTGTCACCTTTTTGCTCATCTGCCCTTGTACTTGGACTCTGGCCGTTCTTTGTTTGAGGTAGTGGTTGATCCACTTGTACATCTTCCCACAGACATCACTTCTTCTTATCTTGACTTAAGTCCATCTTTCCAGACTTTGTCAAATGCCTTTTCCAGATCCACCCAAACAGCTACTGTGTGTTTCTGTGCCTGGTAGGCATCTTCTATCTCCTGGGCTATGAGGATGACCTGGTCCTCAGTGGATCTGTGCTGTCTAAAGCCGGCTTGCTGTGGAATTAGTATTCGTTTTTCTTCCAGATGCCACATCAGTCTGGTGTTTATCATCCGTTCCATCAGCTTGCCGACACAGCTCAGTAGGCTTATGGGCCTGTATCCATTTGGATCTGTTTTGTCCTTTCCTGTTTTTGGTACTGGTACCAGTATTGCATCTTTCCATGCCTGTGGTACAATTCCCCTTTTCCAGCTTTGGTTCAGGACCGATAGCAGTTTCCTCTTCGCTGTTTGGCCCAGCCCCATCAGCATTTCGTTTGTTATCCCGTCTTTTCCGGGAGATTTCCTTTTCTTTAGTGTTCTCATAGCCTCTTCCATTTCGCGCATTGTTAGTTTGGCCATCATGTGCTCTTCAGGAGCCGTTTTCATGTTTTCGTGTCCCTTTAGCTCTTCTCTAATGTCTGTATGCTTATCTGCAGAGACCTCGATGTGGTTTGCTCTGGCATAGTGATCGACAAAGGCGTTTGCGGCTTTCTTACCTGTGATCAAGTTCTCGCCCTGCTTGATAGTAATTTGTTTTTTTGACGGGGTTTCGTCGTTCATGGCTCTGACTAGCTTCCATAGCTTGTTCCCGTCTTTGTCCAGGTTTAGACTTTCCGTTTTATTTTTCAAGCTTTCTCTTGCTGTTTGCTTGAGAGTGTGTTTGTACTTCGCCGCGGCGGCTTTGAGGGCGATGTTTGCCTCCATGGATTTTTCTCGCTCTGCCATGTTCCTAGCATTTGTTACTGCATCTTCCACTTTCTGCAACTCATCATTCCAGTAGGGCTTATAGTTTTTCCTAGCTCCTCTTGGGATGGTTTCAGTGGCGGCTTGCATTATTGCCTTGCTTAGGCTCTCTACCATGGGCTTCATTTTGGTGTTTCGTGTGTTTATGGTTTCACACAGCCCATCTGTCAGGATTGCAAATCTGTCCCAGTCGGCTCGTTTGTAATTCCAACGTGGGAGCGGTTTTGTTTCCTGTGGGCCTACTTCCATGTCAATGGTTAGCCTGATCGGCCTGTGGTCGCTACCTGCCAGTTGGTTTAGCACCTGGCGGTCTATTTTATGGTGTATGTCCTGTGTGGAGAAGGCAAAATCTGGAGTCGAGGTGGTACGCCATGTTCTTGAATAGAAGCTAGGGCTATCCTCCGGCCTATTGATTAGGGAGAGATTTGCATCTATCTCCCAATCTTCCACTTCGTCACCTCTGCTGTCTGTGTCAGAGTATCCCCATCTCTCCGAGTGGCTGTTGAAATCTCCAACTACTATGCAGTTGGAGTCTCTGACCTCCATACTCGAGAGCGATAGGTCTCTATTTGGTGGTCCGTACAGATTGAAAATGCGGAGCTTCGTCTCTTGAGCCATTATGTCAACTCCTACAATTTCTGCTTGTCCGGTGTGATTGACAGATACCGCGCTACTCGGTATGCAGTTTCTGGTCAGTATCAGGACCCCTCCTTTGTGGCCTTCTCTATCTAGACGGAAGGTCTGGTATCCTCTGATTGAGAATGTATGGTTATTGTTGAGGTGCGTTTCCTGGATACATGCCACGTCAATCTTACCTTCATGCAGGTGGTGTGTTAGGGAAAGTTTTTTGTTAATGACTCCCTCCGAATTCCCCTGTAGTATTTTGAGGGTCTTGAGGTTTTGGCCAATAGAAGTTGCCGCATAGCCATGTGCCTTGACTCTACGACACATGGGTGGGTGACCACCAGTAGTCAAGGGTGGGCCCCTTCGAGGCGTGAGGCCCGGCACTATCGCTGCCTGGCGGGACTTCGCAGGATGAGCGCCATGCGTTTTTCTAATAGGTTGTACTGCCATCATGCTGCGATTTACGTTGCACTGTTTTGTTAGGCTTGCGGCCCCGTGCATCCGATTTCAACAGGCGTTTCTGTAGGGATGCCCTCCTTAGCCTTTGGCTGTCCCCAGCCTATCTGCAAGGCATCAGTTGTTTATGATCAGAGTTGTCTCTCTTGTGGAAGTTGTCTTACCAGACTATCGAGTCTTCACTACTCGTGTCTATAGGGTGCAATGATGATATGTGAGATGATATATGAGATGGATTGGTTTACCCGGAAGAGAGGCAGTCCAGTGTGTCTGTATCCCAGGATCGTCACGTCCTTCCAGAAACGTAGCATTTGCATGTGAGTGGGGTATCTCTTTTTCCCTTTATTTTCTTGGCTTCTATGCAGGGATGGTACGCCTAGCATTCCCCGCCACCTGGGGTGTTGACACAGTGGGGCAGGTGTGCAATGTCCGCTGGTCTGCATCTCTTCTGCGTCCAGCATGATAGTTATATGGCTGATAACGTACAGAGGTAGATATCGTAGCCGACGTGCATTTAGCCAGAGGACAAGCCTGGTAATGTCACAGAGATGTTGTTCGCCTGGTGTGCGGACAGCTCTCATGGTCATTGGTTGAGTCTAGACAGTTCACAGTGAGGTGGCTGCTCTACTGTTTTCGACACCCCGACCAGGTACTAAGTCTTTGGTTGGTGGTTTCGCACCCCATCGCCGTATAACGTGAGTATCAAGCATTTGTCCGCCCGCTTTGATCGGCGGACGGCAAGGACCTCTTGCTGCGGCTCTACCGAATATGGCTGGGGCGCAAGCCCCAGGTCCCGAGCATGTAGGAGCCTCCCATTGCAGTGGTGCTGAGATTTTGGGCGGGATTGCGGCTTACAAGGGTTCGGCCGTAATCCCCCACATGGTAGCCTCGCGCCATTGTCATATCAGCCTGGTACGTGAACCAAAGTGTCTGCGGCTCATCTCGATATGAGCTGGTTTTCCGTAGCAACGCCCTGTCATTAGTAGGGTAAAACTGACCTGTCTTCAGATGGTCTATTTAAAGCCCCCGTTCACTATTTGGTGAGACGAATTTAATGAGGGCTTTTGTTTGTCAATGACCAGGTATTTGTAATCTGCGGTTTCTGCGGGGTTAAACACGAATTCCGTGGCGTTCTTTCATTAGAGTGTTTGAGAGCTGACTTGTCTTCCGTGAGTCTAATACCAGCGTACGTTCATTTTTAGACCAAAACGGTAGTGCTCTCGAATTGTCAGTCGTTCTACAGTATTGGCGTGTTCAGTCAAATAAAGCCGCAGGTTCCACTCCTGGTGGTGCCCTTCCGTCAATTCCTTTAGCGAGACAATCAAGTTACTTAGAGGGTGGCCCCAGATTTTCGAGGGTCTAATTCCAGCACATGTTCACTATTAGACCCCCCGAAGGTGCTCTCTTTTGACAGTCATTCTACACTATTGGCGTGTTTAGTCAATTTTAGCCTCAGGCTCCACTCCTGATAGTGCTCTTCCGTCAATTCCTTTATCAAACACTGGATGCAGACCAACCGAGCCTCAGAGGGCATAACCCCAGATTTCTGAGGGTCTAAATCCAGCACCAGTACCATATTAGACCCCAGAAAAATGGTCTCGGCATGTCAGTCATTTCAGTGTTGGCCGTGTTGAGTCAAATTAAGCCGCAGGCTCCACTCCTGGTGGTGCCCTTCCGTCAATTCCTTTAAGTTTCAGCTTTGCAACCATACTTCCCCCGGAACCCAAACACTTTGGTTTCCCGGAAGCTGCCCGCAGAGTCATCGAAGCAACTCCTGCGGATCGCTAGTCGGCATCGTTTATGGTCAGAACTACGACGGTATCTGATCGTCTTCGCGCCTCTGACTTTCGTTCTTGATTAATGAAAACATTCTTGACAAATGCTTTCGCAGTAGCTCGTCTTGCGGCGATCCAAGAATTTCACCTCTAACGCCGCAATACGAATGCCCCCGTTTGTCCCTGTTAATCATTACCTCCAGTTCCGAAAACCAACAAAATAGAACCGAGGTCCTATTCCATTATTCCATGCACCATTATTCAGGCAGCCGAGGCCTGCTTTGAACACTCTAATTTTTTCAAAGTAAACGCGACGGCCACCCAGGACGCTCAGCGAAGAGCACCCGTGGGAGAGAGCCGGCAGACGGTAGGGCAGGAGACAACGGGCAGTGAACCGGCGCGAGCCGGACCGCCCGCCTGCGCCTGAGATCCAACTACGAGCTTTTTAACTGCAACAACTTTAATATACGCTATTGGAGCTGGAATTACCGCGGCTGCTGGCACCAGACTTGCCCTCCAATAGATCCTCGTTAAAGGGTTTAAAGTGTACTCATTCCAATTAAGGGGCCTCGAAAGAGTCCCGTATTGTGTGTGTGTGTGGGAGAGAGACCGTAATCTCACAGGTGTACTCACGAGAGCTTGTGTGTGTGTGGGGAGAGAGACCATAGTCTCACAGGTGTACTCACGAGAGTTTGTGTGTGTGTGTGTGTGTGTGGGGAGAGAGACCATAGTCTCACAGGTATACTCACGAGAGCTTGTGTGTGTGTGTGTGTGGGGGGGGGGGGAAGAGACCATAGTCTCACAGGTGTACTCACGAGACCTTGTGTGTGTGTGTGTGTGTGTGTGTGTGTGCGGGGAGAGAGACCATAGTCTCACAGGTGTACTCACGAGAGCGTGTCCAGGATCTGTGAGGACAGGTTACTTTGCCTGCTGTGGATGTCGCGACCTTGGAGCACGTGCAGGATGGCATGCAGGTTCCACCTCTCGTGGATGCTGGTGTTGAAGTTTACGAGCGTCTTCAGGAGCTCGGCAGTTAGTTCCTCGTCGATCTTCTCAAAGTAGTTCAGCTTTTCTGATGAGTACGAAGGTCATCGGCTGTACTACACATGACAGCCTGGCAGGTGGATGCTCCACAGTCCTGCCAGCATCGTCACAACACGCACACATACTCAGATTACAGTGATTACAACCACACGTATGCACAAACACACACACAACCCCATAGACAACCAAATACACAACCTCATTGACAACCCAACACACACCCTCATAGACAACCCAACACACAACCTCATGGACAACCCAATACACAACCCCATAGACAACCATACACACAACCTCATGGACAACCCAACACACAACCCCATAGACAACCATACACACAGACAGTCCCATATATACAACCGTACGCACACATATAGCACACACATACACACAACCACTTGCACACATAAAACTACATACACAGAATATGCATAGATGGACACTACTACACACATACATATAGCAAAACGTTGACATACACGACGTACACACATATACATACAGGACTCACACAAATATACACGACTTACACACATATACATACAAGACTCACACATACATGCAAGACTCACACACGTATAAACAAGACTCACAGAAGACTCATACATACATTCAAGACTTACACATACATACAAGACTCACACATACATACAAGACTCATACATACATACATACAAGACTCAAACATACATACAAGACTCACACACGTACAAACAAGGCTCACGCATACATCCAAGACTCACACATACATACACGACTCACACATATATACAAGACTCACACATACATACAAGACTCACACATACATACAATACTCACGCATACATACAAGACTCACACATATATTCAAGACTCACACATACATACACGACTCACACACACACATACAAGACTCACACACACACACAAAACTCACACATACATACAAGACTCACACATACATACAAGACTCGCACATACATACAAGACCCACACATACATACACGATTCACACATGCGACACTGACGACAGTTGGGACGGAGACCTACCCTTCATGATGAGGATGTCGCTGATGAGCTGACCGATGACACAAACCGCGTCCAGGATGGCCAGGGAGCAGACGATGATGAGCACCACGTGCGTGTGGAGGTAGACAGATAATCTTCTCTGGCACCTGGCGACACGAGCGAGCAATGGAGGTCACATCGAGACATTTGTATGATAAACTGTCGGCTCGGGGGGTGGGGCAACAGTCGACTCAATGGGTCATGTACGGGTCATGTAGGGGTCATGTAGGGGTCATGTAGGGGTCATTTAGGGGTCATGTAGGGGTCATGTATGAGTCATGTAGGGGCCATGTAGGGGTCATGTAGGGGTCATGTAGGGACCATGTAGGGGTCATGTAGGGGTCATGTAGGGGTTATGTAGGGGTCATATAGGGGTCATGTACGGGTCATGTACGGGTCATGTAGGGGTCATGTACGGGTCATGTAGGGGTCATGTAGGGGTCATGTACAGGTCATGTATGAGTCCTGTAGGGGTCATGTAGGGGTCATGTAGGGGTCATGTACGGGTCGTGTAGGGGTCATGTAGGGGTCATGTAGGGGTAATGTAGGGGTGATGTAGGGGTGATGTAGGGGTCATGTAGGGGTCATGTAGGGGTCATGTAGGGGTCATGTAGGGGTCATGTACGGATAATGTAGGGGTCATGTATGGGTCATGTAGGGGTCATGTAGGGGTCATGTACGGGTCATCAGGGGTCATGTATGGGTCATGCAGGGGTTATGTATGGGTCATTTAGGGGTCAGTTAGGGTTCATGTACGGGTCATGTAGGAGTCATGTGCGGGTCATGTCGGGGTTATGTACCTCACCGTGACCTTTGTTTAACACTAATGAGGACGTTGAAAAGGACAGTAGAGGACACATTCAGCGGAGGAGCGCAAGGGTTTGGCCGATGTTGTCCAGTGGGCCTTCTTCCGTCAGATCTGTCTAAGAGAGAGGAAACTGATTTATCTGAGGCTTGACATACCAGAACTAAGATGAGTAGATGATGCAGTTGACGATTTAGGAAAGCGCTGGGCGATAATCCTGTCGGTTGAACAAACATCCATCCACAACATCTACACCTGGACATCAGCAGGAACATAGGCACTGACGAGGTGAGAACCAGACCTCGAGTTATCCTAGTGAAACAGGGAGTTACAAACCCCACATGTCTCCCCTCGAATATCATCGACAATCAAGATTGACGCAGAAGCAGGACGGAGATTGGCAAAGGTAATAGAGAGGTTATCTGAAGGGAGACAGAAGAGCACAACCCAGCTCATGACTTGCACCTTCCCAGGGACAACGTACAGATGCCAGGCATACCCTACCACACAAACACGCTGGAAAACGATTCAGTCCTTCGAGCTAACATGCAACCGGAAAGTTCTCCAAATTTCCTGGATACCGTGACAGAAAAACACAGAATCCTTGAAGAGCTGGACATAGAGGAAAATTGGTTGGTAAACACCATTACGTCTAGGATTCTGGGAGGGAAGGGGTGGGGGGTGAGGGGGGGGGGGTTCTTGTAGACCGAGAGAGAGACGACCAAGATGGCGACGGGCACTGGACATTAAAGAGGTCGTGTAAGTGTTTCTAGCCAAGAGCTCATGCTGAGTTGGCAGTTCTAATATGTGACGTGTTAGTAGATGCCTTCCACACGGTCCATGTCTTTGGGTGGGAAGAGAATTGCATGTTTCAGTTTAGTGAAGGCGGTAGCGGCATAAAGAGGCTACTGGAGAGAAGGTCGTGGTGTGAGGGTATGCGAGAAATAAGGGGGGGGGGGGGGATACAAGTACGGAACAGGCAGTCAGCAGTGGGGTGGGAGGAGGCGATGTGTGGTGGGAGGAGGCGATGTGGGATGGGAGGAGGCGATGTGGGGTGGGAGGAGGCGATGTGGGGTGGGAGGAGGCGATGTGGGATGGGAGGAGGCGATGTGGGGTGGGAGGAGGCGATGTGGGGTGGGAGGAGGCGATTTGAGGTGGTAGGTTATGTGGGGTGAGAGGTAATGTGGAGTGGGAGGAGGCGAAGTGGGATGGGAGGTGGCGATGTGGGGTGAGAGGTGATGTGGGGTGGAAGGAGGCGATGTGGGGTGGAAGGAGGCGATGTGGGGTGGGAGGAGGCGATGTGGGGTGGGAGGAGGCGATGTGGGGGAATAACAGTTGAAACTTGATAGAGAGTATCGCCAAGGAGAGATTTGACACCGCAATAAATCATCTTACCATGCACCAACATCTGGTGTGTGTTGTTGGTGACGCGAATCTACACAGCTGTTGGTGCTGTTGGTGTTGTGTGTTGTGTGTAGTTGCCGTGTGTTGTTGATGACGCGAAACTACACAGCTGCTGATGGTATAAAAGTGAGTCTTGCAAGTCGTGAAGAGAGTCATTCCCTTCAAAGTGATGACGTCATTGTGTGACCTGAGCCGACCAGACATTCACTACGGAAAGGTGCCCTTGTCTTCAGTAGGCCAAAACTTCTTGACGAGAACATTCCATGAGTTGTTTCACTTCAGGTAGTCCATCAATCAATGCCAACAGGGACTTGTTTGTACCTTAACTTCACACTGCTAGCAACTTGTACAGCCAGCTCTCCCTTGTCACAGCACAACTACAATACTGCTAGCGACAGCCATCTCTCCCTTGTCACAGCACAACCACAATACTGCTAGCGACAGCCATCTCTCCCTTGTCACAGCACAACCACAATACTGCTAGCGACAGCCATCTCTCCCTTGTCACAGCACAACCACAATACTGCTAGCGACAGCCAGCTCTCCCTTGTCACATTCTACAATAATGTGAAGCATGCAACGGGAGGAGAATGGGAGAGGCCAGTGATCAAGAGCCGAGGGCAAGACAGATTCAGGTACCGGCATTCGTATGTGACCTTGGCGTGAAGGCGAAGAGTGGCATTCATCTTCTTCTTCTTCTTCTTCTTCTTCTTCTTCTTCTTCTTCTTCTTCGTTCTCAATCTCCCACTACCAAACCATGAAAGGGCTTAAGTAACAGAATGTAGTCCAGAGAACGGAGTGCGTTTTGTCGTAGTTTACAGCTTGGCTCTGATATTTGCACCTTTCGGTCCAACACATCCGACTTCAGCAAGCATTTATTGAGTACCGGGTTAGCATTCCCTCTTCGATCCCTTCTCCTTAGCCAGTCTGCCCTGCTGCAGCCTGTTATCCAGGATCACCGTGTAGAGGTGTAGAAGGGTCATGGCAGCTCTGGTTCGCTGGCCCTGCCGCTAGCAGTCAGCTATGGGTCGCTGACTACTGCAGCTCATGCGCTGCTCAGCATCTTGATCCCTGGCATTCATATGATGCGACTGTGATGTGCAGGAGGAGGGAGGCAGCCCTCTCACGAGGCCAAAATGTGCAGGAGGATGGAGTCAGCCCTCTCACGAGGCCAAGATGTGTAGGAGGAGGGAGGCAGCCCTCTCACGAGGCCAAGATGTGTAGGAGGAGGGAGGCAGCCCTCTCACGAGGCCAAGATGTGTAGGAGGAGGGAGGCAGCCCTCTCACGAGGCCAAGATGTGTAGGAGAAGGGAGGCAGCCCTCTCACGTGAACGATCGGTATATTGGTCGACAGACATCCACAGGTGGCTCTGGTAATACTAAACTTGTCTTCTGCCTACCTGCCTACTCACCTGTAAATTAATATATCAATCCTTCTATCTCACTCTCTCTCTCTCTCTCTCTCTCTCTCTATTTATCTATATATCTTTCATCTATCTATCTTTCATCTATCTATCTTTCATCTATCTATCTATCTATCTATCTATCTATCTATCTATCTATCTATCTATCTATCTATCTATCTATCATCTATCTATCTATCTCTCTTTCTATCTATCTATCTATCTATCTATCTATCTATCTATCATCTATCTATCTATCTATCTATCTATCTATCTATCTATCTATCTATCTATCTATCTATCTATCTATCTATTTATCTATCTATCTATCTGCCATCCATCGTTCCATCTATCTATCTATCTATCTATAGATCTATCTATCCATCTATTTATCTGTCTATCTGTATATCTATATGTCTGTATATCTATATACATACATGTCTGTTGGTCTGTCTGTTTCACTGACTGTCTGTGCTCAAGAAAGCTCTATAAACAATACACCAAATATAATGCTAGAATCAAACACTGACATGTCTGACCGAGGACCCTGCGATCTCTAGTCAGCAATAAAGGTGGCGGTCAGTACTGAATGTGATGATGATGTTGTGATCTCATTCTAGCGCTCACTCTGTACGCGATAGCTGTCCTTCAGTTTGACTATTCCCACAAGAACACCCAATCCATTCATCTATTATTTCTCAAATGTATTCCCAACGTTTGGGGAGGAGATTTGATTGGCTGCTTGAATCAGCTAATCATATCATCAGAAGTGAGGCTCGGTTCTAGGCACTGTGAGACCATCTGTCTGCACCAGATAATTGGTTACGGTGAGGCTTGGTTCTAGGCACTGTGAGACCATCTGTCTGCACCAGATCATTGGTCAAAATGAGGCTTGGTTCTAGGCACTGTGATACCATCTGTCTGCACCAGATAATTGGTCCAGTTGAGGCTCGGTTCTAGGCACTGGGAGACCATCTGTCTGTACCAGATAATTGGTCGAAGTGAGGATCGGTTCTAGGCACTGTGAGACCACCTGTCTCCACCAGATAATTTGTCGAACTGATGCTCGGTTCTAGGCACTGTGAGACCATCTGTCTGCACCAGATAATTGGTCCAGGTGAGGCTCGGTTCTAGGCACTGTGAGACCATCTGTCTGCACCAGATAATTGGTTCAGGTGAGGCTCGGTTCTAGGTACTGTGAGACCATCTGTCTTCACCAGATAATTGTGAATGCTGTTGACAGGCCGGATGGGGACTAAACATGGACGAGTGGAGGTTGGGGGGGGGGGGGGGGGAAGGTGCTGGAAGAGACGGTTAGTTTGAAAGGGAAAGAGATGGGCTGGATAGATGGGCATAGTGCAACGACGGGCGTTTGGAGGAAGGCAAGGGTCAGGGGCGGACATGTCGAGATTGGGGAGCGTCGGACGTTGATGCGGATGAGATGAACGATTTCAAAGGTGGAAAAACAGTGAGGTGGGGGATGGGAGGTGGGGGATGCGAGGTGGGGGTGTGAGGTGGGGGTGTGAGGTGGGTGTGAGGTGGGGGATAGGAGGCAGAGCGCTTTACGTGTCCAAGCAGCACGTCATACAGCAGTGGCAGGACGTCATATAGCAGAGGTGGGACGTCATACAGCAGAGGCGGGACGTCATATAGCAGAGTAGGGACGTGAGGAAGGTGATAACCTTCAATTTTAAAATTGCTGTTTTTTTAAATTTTATGTTGCCCAGGACGACTGATGGATTGATGGATGGATGGTCTGCCATTGTCTTCATGCATATCTACATATTTCTCAAATAAGCAACTGTATTTTCAATGTTTGCGAGAGAGATTTGATTGGCTGGTCGAATCACGTCTTTTTTGCATAAGTTGGTTGAAACAGTTGTTTGTGCGATCCCGGGTTCTGATTGCGATTTCTAGAAACGTCGTTAACTCGCTTCTGAGCACGAAGGTACTAGTTGGGGTGTTAGGAAAGAAAGGGGGGCGGGGGGAGAGAAGAGATGCATGGGGCGTGAAGTGTGAAACGACGCGAAAGCGGTTGTAGGCTGGTTTAATGGATGGATGGTATGGAGAGGGAAGAGAGATGAACGAGATGGGGTCGGGATGGAAGGGTTAGTGCGATGGACCGTTTGAAGGAGGAAGAGACGTGCAGGTTGTGAGAGGGGCGTGGTTCGGGGATGGAGAATGTGTATGAGGATCTAAAACAGTGAAGAAGTTCTGGAAGGTGGGAAACTTTCAATTGTTTATCTGGTGTCGATTCTTACTGATCGTAGAGTTCGAGGGGCGGACAGGTGTTCTGCTCGGGTCAGCTAATCTAATTATTCCTTTAATTGTGCGTCTGTCTGTATTTCTAGCGTGTTTGCGATGTATAAATGGTTGATCGGATCACCTGATGTCATAATAAGCGTGTCACGATACGGCTTGTCGCGAGTCGCTTCAACACGAGGCGCTGCCCACCACAATCGTGTAATGATGTCGTTGACAAAGAGGAGACGCAGTTCTGAATCTGAAACAGGACACAGACGATTTAAGGACAGGTAAACAGACAGGTGGATTAAGGGGGGGGGGGGGGGGGGAGGAGGATGAGTTCAGGAAGATTTAAGCTGTGACCTAATTTACTTTACAGCATTTGGCGCTTGTCACGACAATATGGGGCTAATTGGATAATGGAGGTCATAAACGCTGTATGGCTCTGGAACAGGCATGGAGGAAGAGGTGGGCATGTTGGAGGGATTGGAGGAGGGAGGTGGGCATCGTGGAGGGATTGGAGGAGGGAGGTGGGCATGTTGGAGGAGGGAGGTGGGAATAGTGGAGGGATTGGAGGAGGGAGGTGGGAATAGTAGAGGGATTGGAGGAGGGAGGTGGGAATAGTGGAGGAGGGAGGTGGGAATAGTGGAGGGATTAGAGGAGGGAGGTGGGCATGTTGGAGGGATTGGAGGAGGGAGGTGGGCATGTTGGAGGGATTGGAGGAGGGAGGTGGGCATGTTGGAGGGATTGGAGGAGGGAGGTGGGAATAGTGGAGGGATTGGAGGAGGGAGGTGGGCATGTTGGAGGAGGGAGGTGGGAATAGTGGAGGGATTGGAGGAGGGAGGTGGGAATAGTGGAGGAGGGAGGTGGGAATAGTGGAGGGATTAGAGGAGGGAGGTGGGCATGTTGGAGGGATTGGAGGAGGGAGGTGGGCATGTTGGAGGGATTGGAGGAGGGAGGTGGGCATGTTGGAGGGATTGGAGGAGGGAGGTGGGAATAGTGGAGGGATTGGAGGAGGGAGGTGGGAATAGTGGAGGGATTGGAGGAGGGAGGTGGGAATAGTGGAGGGATTGGAGGAGGGAGGTGGGAATAGTGGAGGGATTGGAGGAGGGAGGTGGGCATGTTGGAGGGATTGGAGGAGGGAGGTGGGAATAGTGGAGGGATTGGAGGAGGGAGGTGGGCATGTTGGAGGGATTGGAGGAGGGAGGTGGTTTCAGAGCGAAGGATAAGGGCAAGAAATGATTTGATTGGAGTGTGGAGAAAGGGTGCAATCTGAGTGTTAAGGAAAGATAGGATAGTTGGAGACAAGGCTAAGGGGGGGGGGGGGGGGTGGTGTTTTATTATACTGTATAAATTCTGTTAATATAACTAGCAGAGAGGATTTATCATGTGGTAACAAAAATGAAAGTGTATGGGGAGAAATAGAAAGTGGGGGTGAAAAAACAGTGATTGGAGTGTGCTATAGATGTCCATCAAGTCAAAAAGAGGAAGATGAGGAGCTGATTAGTAGCATAGCAAAGGCAACTAAAGGGAAATTATTATTAATGGGAGATTTCAACTATCCAGAAATAAAATGGGATATGGCAGAAGCACTTGTAGAGTCAAAACCTTTTGTTAAGTGCATAACTGACAATTTTTTAATTCAACATGTAGAAGCAGCCACCAGAGGCATAAACACACTTGACTTAGTTTTTACTACAGAGGAAAATATGATTGAAAACGTTACCGTTGGGGAACTGTTTGGCTCAAGTGACCATCAAATCATCCGTTGGGATCTTATTGCAGGGAAAGAAGTAAACATAAACACGCGAACATACGACTACTCTAAGGCAGATATTAAGAGGATGAAAGAGGCAGCGAACCACATAATCTGGAAAGATATTATCGGAGGGACAGAATGTTGAACAGGAGTGGGAGAGTTTTAAAACAGTTCTAGAAAAGCTAAAAGAGGAATGTGTTCCATATAGGGAGGTAAACCCCAAGCGTAAAAAGTGGATAACTAAAATTGTAGTTAAATGTAGAAGAGCTAAAAATAAAGCATGGAAAAAAATACATAGAGGCAGGTAAATCAAAAGAAACATAATTAAAATATTTGGAAAAGCAATACATATCTCATAAAGCGAATAAAACAGCAAAAAATAGACTTCAAAAAGAAACTTGCTCAGAGGATCAAGCCTGATAGTAAAAGCTTCTTCTCTTATGTTAGAAATAAACAGATCAAAGGACAAAGTAAGCCCTCTCATAGACAGTACAGGGAAAATAATAAGTGAAAATAGGGAGGCAGCAAATCTACTCAATCACTACTTTGGCACAGTGTACACAAAAGAGGACTGCTCCAAGATCCCAGAGCCTGTAGATATTTTTCAAAGAGACATGGATACAGCGGGATTAAGGTCAATCTGTATTACAGAGGAAATGGTTTTTAAAAAATTGGAGGGGTTGAAAGTGGATAAATGTCCAGGTCAAGATAGTATTCATCCAAAATTGCTGTTTCAAATTAGAGACTAACTAGCAAAACCATTGGCTATATTATGTTCTCAATCACTTGCACAAGGGATTGTTCCACGGGATTGGAAAGATGCGGGAGTGATACCCTTATTCAAAAAGGGCAAAAAATCAGATCCAGCAAATTATAGACCGGTGAGTTTAACGAGCATAGTCTGTAAATTGTTAGTCAATAATCAAAGAAAGCATTGTAATGCATTTAGACAAATTTAATCTAATAAGAAATAGTCAGCATGGGTTTACTAGAGGGAGATCATGCTTAACAAATCTATTAGAATTCATGGAGGAGGTTACTAAAATGTTAGATAAGGGGAGCCAGTGGACGTTATTTATCTGGATTTTGCAAAGGCCTTTGATAGAGTACCTCATTAAAGATTATTTCGAAAATTAAAATCACATGGAATAGGTGGGGAAGTTGCCAAATATATTGAAAATTGATTAACGGGAAGAAGGCAGAGGGTGGGTATAAATAAGGAGTACCCTGAGTGGTGTGAATTGAAAAGTGGTGTGCCACAGGGCTCGGTTATGGGACCAATTTTATTCTTGAAATATATAAATAATTTGGACATAGGTATGGGATCCATGATTGCAAAATTTGCTGATGACACAAAACTATGCAGTAGTGTCTCATCTAAAGCGGAAGTGGATATATTGATGTCGGATTTAGATAAAATTCGAGAATGGTCTGAGAGCTGGCAAATGGAGTTTAATGTAGATAAATGTACAGTCATCCACATGGGTAGATCCAATATGGAACATAATTACAGAATGGGAGAGAACAATATTAGAAAGATATGTAAAGAAAGGGACTTAGAGATTATAATAGATCATACATGTAAGGTGAGGGAGCAAGTTCAGGTAGCAGTAAAAAAAAGGCAAATGCAATGTTAGGGATGATAAAAAGAAATATTAAACATAGGAGCAAGGAGGTGATAGTCAAACTGTATAAAGCATTAGTTAGACCTAGATTGGAGTACTGTGTACAGGTGTGGAGTCCTTATCATAGAGGGGACATAAACATGCTAGAAAGAATACAAAAAAGAGCGACAAAGATGATAGTGGGATTCCAGAATTACAGTTATGAGGAACGACTCAGAAAAACCGGCCTACAGTGTCTAGAAGAGAGAAGAATTCGTGGTGACTTAATACAGGTTTATAAGATGATCAGAGGAATGGATAAAGTAGACTATAACAAGTTTTTTTTTAATGCAGCCACCCACAAGAACAAGAGGGCACAGCTACAAGTTGACTAAGGACAGGTCGAGATTAGATATTAGGAAGTATTTTTTTAGCCAGAGAGTTGTGAATGCTTGGAATGCATTGCCAAGTGAGGTGGTGGAGGCTGGGACGGTTAATGCATTTAAGAATAGATTGGATGCGTACAGCTTCTAGAGCAAGATGATGTAATTGGAACTGGTTGTATACAGACTCTGCAGAGTCTTCTAAACCACCAGTATAAAGACGTTAAGTTAGGAGGGGGAGGGGGGCCTGGAAAGGGTAAATTGGAGTGTGGGGGAGGGTGCAGAAAGAGTGAGAGAGTTGAAGAATCTTTGATTGCTAATCTGTTGTAGTTTGTTCAGTTCGAGTGACGCTCAGATTTGGGCAAGGGTCTCCTAGCTGTTCACGTCCTTCCGTCCTGGTCACACACTTTACTCAGGGAGCAACGTTGGTGAAATGGACAGGCTGGACGGTCCAGGATTAGACATGCTAGCTCGGCCTGTCCACGCCATAAATGAGCTTCACTCACACTTTAGGAACAACAGACAGCTCAACGACTGCCTCGAAATAAGGGTTAGGGTTTGTCCCACAGTAGTTACACTACAGTCAGGACATTCGTCCTCTTCTTCTTCCTCTTCGTACGCTGTTAGACGTCGACTTGAATGTGTTCAAAGAAAGCAGCGGCCATTCAGAGACAATCGTCACTGCCATAGAGTATGTCCAATGTTGGCACTAGTGATGGCCAGTTTCTAGAGACTTCAGTAAAGGTTTGTCCCATAGTAGTTACACTACTGCCAGGGAATGGAATTCTTAGAGGCTTAAGTAAACTAAGTCACAGAGTATATGATAAATAGTCAGTTATATGTAAGCACAGAATAGGAGATGAATAGTAATGGAGACATATTGGTACTGGGGACAGACTGGTAATGGGGACAGCCTGCAAACAGGGCCAGGCCTACTAACAGGGACAGGCATGCTGACAGGGACAGGCTTTCTAACAGGGACAGCAACACAAGACCCTACTAACCTCCTATGACGCGGATTGTTGGTGACCTTCTTTATCTGCCCTTGGCTCTCCTTGCGGGCTGCTATGTTGGACCGAGCCATCCTGTTGAGGTTTTAGGTTCGAAACGTCTGGTTAGTCAAGCTACTCAGAAAGAACACTGGCTTCCAGCAGGTGCAGGTGTCACTTGCTGCTCCGTCTCGGTCTTCAATGTCCACTATTTGTTGTTTGGCTGTTCATTGCTTCATTTTCTGCTCTTAAATATTTAGTTTCACTTCCTGGTATCTAGCTCTGATTGGTTTCATAAAAATTCAGATCCACTTCAAGATGTTAAAAAATCCACAGATTCACTTCAAAATGTTAAAGAATTCACAGATTCACTACAAGATGTTAAAAAAATCAGATTCACTTCAAGATGTTAAAAAAAATTCACATATTCACTTCAAGATGTCAAAACATTCACAGACTCACTTCAAGATATTTTTAAAATGCACAGCTTGACTGTTTATATGTTAAGCGTTACAATTCTTGTCTTCACCTTCTTCTTTTTCTTCATCTTCCTCTTCATCTTCCTCTTCTTCCTCGTCTTCTTCTTTTTCTTCCATGTTCGTCCTCAAAATGATTCTGTGTCGTTGTTTACAGCGAAGCTGTGATATATGCGCCTTTATATTCGACAAATCTTGCAACTTCAGGCTTCAACTGATTCTGTTTGGTACCGGGTTGCCTTTCCACTGCCATCCCTACTCTCTGGACCAGACTACATCAGGGCAGCCTGTACCCAAGGAGGCCACATGGAAGTAGAAACTTGGCTTGGCAAGCCCTTGCTCATGGATCCTGCTGCAAGCAGCCAGCAATAAGTTCTAGGCTGCTGTCAGCAATAAGTTCTAGGCTGCTGTCAGCAATAAGTTCTAGGCTGCTGTCAGCAATAAGTTCTAGGCTGCTGTCAGCAATACGTTCTAGGCTGCTGTCAGCAATAAGTTCTAGGCTGCTGTCAGCAATAAGTTCTAGGCTGATGTCAGCAATAAGTTCTAGGCTGATGTCAGCAGTAAGTTCTAGGCTGCTGTCAGCAATGAGTCGCAGTCTCTTCTTCTTCTTCTTCGTCGTCTTCTTCTTCTTCTTCTTCTTCTTCTTCTTCTTCTTCGTCTTCTCCCTCTTCATCTCCTTCTTCCTCTGCTTCCCCGCCATGTTCTCTTCCTCACAGCCCGCCATTAATTGTGTCTGTTCACGAAATCAGTCATCAGGACGAATCCATGGTAGAGAGTTCTTCAAGGTCATACAAGTTTTGTGTGAAGGTCGTCCCTGTGTGCCAGATCCTCTTGTTGCTGCTTGTGAAAGCCCATAATGAGTAGGCTAACTCTTGTGTGCGCCCTGAAGAGGAGGTGTGGTGGTGGATTGTAGCAGCTTTCCTCACATCCCTAGCCTGCTGATGAAGTTGGACGGAGTCATCCAGACGGTTGCACAATGCATGACTTCATCACTACTACTGGGATCACGTCGATCCATTACCTTGTTAGCCAAGCTACCATGAAAACAGCCCGTTTCCAGGGAGGGCTACGAGAAAGCCGAGTTGAGGATCTTGGCCAGTATATTTTGCCTGACCCTGACTGATCAGTATTTTGTGCCTACCAGACGTGTGTTCCTCCTCCTTACATACGAGGCCTAACCCTGTCCTGTAGAAACGTCCGGCTGTCTGGTCCACGTGCCTGCACGTACACGTCCATGATGTTTTTATCTATGTAACTATTGACGTTTATATCTAATTGACGTTTATATCTAATTGACGTTTATATCTAATTGACGTTTATATCTAATTGACGTTAATATATAATTGACGTTCATATCTAATTGACGTTTAGATCTAATTATCGTGTATGTCTAATTGACGTTTATATCTAATTGACGTTTATGTCTAATTGACGTTTTGCTACCTAAGGAGTATCAGGAAGACATATATTTATTACGTTATCTCTATCCATTCATATTGTCTATATTTCCTCACACTGCAGACAGAACACAGTTATGTGTAATCCTTGTCTAACTCTCTGTTCATTCACATTCACTTCAAACCACACACATCAGACAACTACCACACATCAGACAACTACCACACATCAGACAACTACCACACACATCAGACAACTACCATACACACCAGACAACTACCATATACATCAGACAACTTGCCACACACATCAAACAACTACCACACATCAGACAACCACCACACACAACAAACAACTACCACACACATCAGACAACTACCACATACATCAGACAACTACAACACAGATTAGACAACTACCACACATATCAGACAACTACCACACACATCAGACAACTACCACACACATCAGACAACTACCACACACATCAGACAACTACCACACACATCAAACAACTACCACACACATCAAACAACTAACACACATCAGACAACTACTACACATATTAAACAACTACCACACATCAGACAACTACTACACACATCAAACAACTAACACACACCAGAGAACTATTACACACATCAGACAATTAACACACATCACACAACTACCACACACTTCAGACAACTACTACACACATCAGACAACTACCATAAACATCAAACAACTACCACACATCAGACAACTACCACACACATCAAACAACTACCACACATCAGACAACTAACACACACATCAGACAACTACCACATACATCAGACAACTACCACACATCAGACAACTAACACACGCATTGTATAAACAACACACCAAAACTGTCACACACAACCTACCACAGACTAGCCACACACGATATATTCCTACGAACACCAGCAGTGGTATCTCACAATGATTAAAGCCGTTCGTCACACTGATTAAAGCCCAAATCTGCACAATGGTTATTTCCTACACGTTCAGAATGACGGAAATCCAGCTGTTCACAATGATTAAAGTTCAGCTCTTTACAATGATTGAAGTCCAGTTCTTAGCAATGATTAAGCACATGTGTTCACAATGATTAAAGCCCAGTCGTCCACAATGACTGACGCCCAACTCAGATGCACACTATGACTACACCACAGCCAAATGAACGGTGAAGCACAAAGCTCTAATCTAAATCCTGTACTAACATAATAACGGAACTACTTTAATAAATACCCGTATATCCTAGCAACTGTACAGAAGACGGAGGAACCATCCAGGATCTATTTTGACTTAATGCGCCAGGTATATTGTCAACAAAATTGAATCTAGAATCAGAAACTGAGAACAGTCCGTGGGATCTTTCCCACAAACAAAATTGCAGAAACACGTGCTGGGACATCGTACATTAAAGTTGTGCTTACACCTCTGGGGCTGTCATTCCCTCCACTCAAGGACTCATTTCCTTCACCTCGCCTGTCCTCTCTCACCTGACGACCCCCTTTATCTGTGGTACAGACTGACGACCGTCCTCCTGAGGTGCCTCTAAGACGCGGCTTATCTGGGCTTATCTACAGTATCGCTAGTCTCAGGCACTGCCTTCTGATATGTCCAACTTCAAGTACGTATGTACTCTCCTTCCATCTTCGTTAGAAGTTCGCATCCACATCTGAGAACATTAGTTCCAGTTCTCCATTACATCTTAGAACATGTTCCAGGTCTGATCCACATCTGAGAATATTAGCTCCATATCTGATCCACATCTGAGAACAGTAGTTCCGGGTCTGATCCCCATCTGAGAACATTAGTTCAAGGTCTGATCCACATCTGAGAACAGTAGTTACGGGTCTGATCCACATCTGAGAACATTAGTTCCAGGTCTGATCCACATCTGAGAACAGTAGTTACGGGTCTGATCCACATCTGAGAATATTAGTTCCAGGTCTGATCCACATCTGAGAACAGTAGTTACGGGTCTGATCCACATCTGAGAATATTAGCTCCATGTCTGATCCACATCTGAGAACATTAGTTCCAGGTCTGATCCACATCTGAGAACAATAATTCCGGGTCTGATCCACATCTGAGAATATTAGTTCCAGGTCTGATCCACATCTGAGAACATTAGTTTCAGGTCTGATCCCCATCTGAGAACATTAGTTCCAGGTCTGATCCACATCTGAGAACATTAGCTCCAGGTCTGATCCACATCTGGGAACATTAGTTCAAGGTCTGATCCACATCTGAGAACAGTAGTTCCGGGTCTGATCCACATCTGAGAACATTAGCTCCAGGTCTGATCCACATCTGAGAACATTAGCTCCAGGTCTGATCTACATCTGAGAACATTAGCTCCAGGTCTGATCCACATCTGAGAACATTAGCTCCAGGTCTGATCCACATCTGAGAACATTAGCTCCAGGTCTGATCCACATCTGAGAACATTAGCTCCAGGTCTGATCCACATCTGAGAACACCCAGAACCGTTTGTCCAGGACCACTGTGACTGACATTCGATGTGGCCAAAGTAGTTAGTTTCCCAGACATAATGTTGCTTACCAACCAAGCCTCTTCTATACCCAATTCATGTGGAACTCCTATATTTGTCATTCCCGCCATCCATGGTAGTTTTAACATTTTCATCCCCAAATGTGGCTGGCAGGATGCAATCTTCTTCCTTGGTGTTGATGTGATTGTCCATGTCTCACATCCGTATGCTGCTACTGGGAACTCCTCAGGATCATTATTGTCGTCAGTCTGTTTGTCTTTTGCCGCGGCTCTCATTTATTTATCCTTCGCATTTCCATGGTCGTTCTCCTTGTGACATCTTGATGAGAACCTCCATTGTTGTTGTTGGTCGAGTCGAAATAACCTTGTGACGTCAGTAACTGTTAGATTCTCTGAGATAACCTCGGCTCTGGTTTTTGTTTTATCAGTGCTAATCATCTTGATTCTACTGGCGTTAAGGTACATATTGTGTTGTTTGCTGTCTTGTTTAACCGCCAGGATTATATCTTCCAGTTCAGCAGCGCTCTTTGATAAAACAATGTGCATTGTTTACTTTACAATATGATCGCTAGATCAAGATCAGTGGGAGCAACATCAAGAGATGGACTGAAGATTGTGTCCCTGATTGTGCCATCATGGCATGAGTCAGAACATGTTGAAGGTCCAGTCTCCCTGAGTGTGCCATCATGGCATGAGTCAGAGAATGTTGAAGGTCCATTCCAGCCAACCTTCGGTGCCGGGGCTGCACTTGACATGATTGATCGGTTTAATAACATTTACTTTACAAGCTGAGACACTCAGCCATCACACCACTACCCAAGACCACTCAGCCATCATACCACTACCCAAGACCACTCAGCCATCATACCACTACCCAAGACCACTCAGCCATCATACAACTACCCAAGACCACTCAGCCATCATACAACTACCCAAGACCACTCAGCCATCATACAACTACCCAAGACCACTCAGCCATCATACCACTACCCAAGACCACTCAGCCATCATACAACTACCCAAGACCACTCAGCCATCATACAACTACCCAAGACCACTCAGCCATCATACCACTACCCAAGACCACTCAGCCATCATACAACTACCCAAGACCACTCAGCCATCATACAACTACCCGAGACCTAAACCAACAAAATCAAAATACATTAACAGCCGGATGACCGATTTAGAAGACAACAACCACTTACACAGAGCCAATTGTGTACGGAAGATAATAAGGTGTAAGGTAGACAGTTGTGTTTAACTGGTTCTAACCAAACTAGAGAAACAATAGTTTGTATAAGAACACAAACATATCTAGAGACACACAAAAACTGGTCTTTATTTAATGCATTACAGGATCTTGAACATAGATAATATTTTTTATCTGATAAAAGATGAACCAGGATATCATATGTAGAGTGTCAATAGATAATGTCAGATGTGGATGTTGATGTCCTATGTAGAGTTTATATGTGGGGTTTATATGTGGGGTTTATATGTGGGGTTTATATGTAGAATTTATTAATGGATATAGAGAAAATATACGTAGAGTTTATATGTAGAGTGTATATGTGGTTGTAGTGAGAATATATATAGAGTTTATATGTGGAGTTTATATGTGGAGTTTATATGTGGAGTTTAAATCTGGATGTCGAGTTTATATGTATAGTTTATATGTGGATGACGAGTTTCTATGTAGAGTTTATATGTCGAGTTTATATGTATAGTTCATATGTACAGTTTATATGTAGAGTTAATATGTGGAGTTTATGCGTAGATGTAGAGAGAATATATATAGAGTTTGTAGGTTGAGTTTATATGTACAGTTTATATGTGTATGTCGAGCTTATATGTAGAGTTTATATGTGGAGTTTATATGTAGTGTTTATATGTGGATGTCGTGTTAATATGTAGAGTTTATATGTAGAGTTTATATGTAGAGTTTATATGTGGAGTTTATATGTGGATGTCGAGTTTATATGTAGAGTTTATATGTGGAGTTTATATGTGGATATAGAGAAAATATATGTAGAGTTTATATGTGTTGTTCAAATGTAGATGTCGAATGTATATGTATAGTTTATATGTGGATGACGAGTTTATATGTAGAGTTTATATGCCGAGTTTTTATGTGGATTTAAAGAAAATAAATGTAGAGTTTATATGTGGAGTTTATATGTAGAGTTTATATGTAGAGTTTATATGTGGAGTTCATATGTAGAGGTTATTGGTCGTTGTAGTGAGAATATATGTAGAGTTTATATGTGGTGTTTATATGTGGATGTCGAGTTTATATGTAGAGTTTATATGTGGAGTTTATATGCATAGTTCATATGTACAGTTTATATGTGGAGTTTATATGTGGAGTTTATGTGTGGATGTAGAGAGAATATATGTAGAGTTTATATGTTGAGTTTATATGTACAGTTTATATGTGGATGTAGAGCTTATATGTAAAGTTTATATGTAGAGTGTATATGTAAAATTTATATGTGGATGTCGAGTTTATATGTAGAGTTTATATGTGGATGAAAACTTTATATGTAGAGTTTATATGAAGAGTTTATATGTGGAGTTTATATGTATAGTTCATATGTACAGTTTATATGTGGAGTTTATATGTGGAGTTTATGTGTGGATGTAGAGAGAATATATGTAGAGTTTGTAGATTGAGTTTATATGTACAGGTTATATGTGGATGACCAGCTTATATGTAGAGTTTATATGTGGAGTTTATATGTAGTGTTTATATGTGGATGTCGAGTTTATATGTAGAGTTTATATGTGGAGTTTATATGTATAGTTCATATGTACAGTTTATATGTGGAGTTTATATGAGAAGTTTATGTGTGGATGTAGAGAGAATATATGTAGAGTTTGTAGGTTGAGTTAATATGTACAGTCTATATGTGCATGTCGAGCTTATATGTAGAGTTTATATGTGGAGTTTATATGTAGTGTTTATTTGTGGATGTCGAGTTAATATGTAGAGTTTATTAATAGAGTGTATATGTAGAGTTTATATTTGGAGTTTATATGTGAAAATCGATTTATATGTAGAGTTTATATGTCGATGAAGAATTTATATGTCGAGTTTGTATGTCGAGTTTATATATGGATGTAGAGAAAATATATGTAGAGTTTATATGTGGAGTTTATATGTAGAGTTTATATGTAGAGTTTTTATGTGGAGTTCATATGTAGAGTTTATGTGTGGTTGTAGTGAGAAAATATGTAGAGTTTATATGTGGAGTTTATATGTAGAGTTTATATGTAGAGTTTGTATGTGGATGTCGAGTTTATATGTGGAGTTTATATGTATAGTTCATATGTACATTTTATATGTGGAGTTTATCTGTACAGTTTAAATGGGGATGTCGAGCTTATATGTAGAGTTCATATGTGGAGTTTATATGTAGTGTTTATATGTGGATGTCGAGTTTATATGTAGAGTTTATATGTAGAGTTTATATGTGAATATAGAGAGAATATACGTAGAGTTTAATGTGGAGTTTATATGAGAGTTTATATAAGGATGCCGAGTTTATATGTGTAGTTTATATGTGGATGTCGAGTTTATATGTGGAGTTTATATGTATAGTTAAATGTACAGTTGATATGTGGAGTTTATAGGTGGAGTTTATTTGTGGCGTTTATATGTGGAGTTTATATGAATAATGTATATGTAAATTTTATGTGTGGATGTCTTATGTGGAGTTTATGTGCATAGTTCATATGTACAGTTTATATGTGGAGTTTATATGTGGAGTTTATGTGTGGATGTAGAGATAATATATGTAGAGTTTATATGTTGAGTTTATATGTACAGTTTATATGTGGATGTCGAGTTTATATGTAGAGTTTATTAGAAGAGTTTATATGTGATTTTTATATGTGTATGTCGAGTTTATATGCAGAGTTTATATGTGGATAAAGAGTTTATATGTACAGTTTATATGTGGAGTTTATATGTAGAGTTTATGTGTGGATGTAGAGAGAAAATATGTAGAATTTTTAAAGTTGAGTTTAGATGTACATTTTATATGTGGATGTCGAGCTTATATGTAGAGTTTATATGTGGAGTTTATATTTAGTGTTTATATGTGGATATCGAGATTATATGTAGCGTTTATATGTAGAGTTTATATGTGAAGTTTATATGTCGATGTCGAGTTTATATGTAGAGTTTATATGTGGAGGAAGAGTTTATATGAAGAGTTTATATGTGGAGTTTATATGTATAGTTCATATGCACAGTTTATATGTGGAGTTTATATGTGGAGTTTATGTGTAGATGGAGAGAGAATATATGTAGAGTTTGTAGGTTGAGTGTATATGTACAGTTTATATGTGTATGTCGAGATTATATGTAGAGTTTATATGTTGAGTTTATATGTAGTGTTTATATGTGGATGTCGAGTTAATATGTAGTGTTTATATGTAGAGTTTATATGTAGAGTGTAAATGTGGAGTTTATATGTGGATGTCGAGTTTATATGTAGAGTTTATATGTCGATGAAGAATTTATATGTAGAGTTTTTATGTGCAGTTTATATGTGGATATGGAGAAAATATATGTAGAGTTTATATGTAGAGTTTATATGTGGAGTTCATATGTAGAGTTAAATGTGGTTATAGTGAGAAAATGTGTAGAGTTTATTGTGGAGTTTATATGTAGAGTTCATATGAAGCGTTTGTATGTGGATGTCGAGTTTATATGTAGAGTTCAAATGTGGAGTTAATATGTAGTGTTTATATGCGGATGTCGAGGTTATATGTAGAGTTTATATGTAGAGTTTATATGTGAATATAGAGAGAATATATGTAGAGTTTAATGTGGAATTTATATGTATAGTTTATATGTGGAGTTTATATGTGGATGTCGAGTTTATATGTAGAGTTTTTATGTGGATTTCGAGTTTCTATGTAGAGTTTATATATGGATGTCGAGTTTATATGTAGAGTTTATTTGTGGAGTTTATATGTGGATGTCGAGTTTATATGTGGAGTTTATATGTATAGTTTATATGTACAGTTTGTATGTGGAGTTTATATGTGGAGTTTATATGTGGACTTTATGTGTGGATGTCTTATGTGGAGTTTAGATATGGATTTTATATGTCGAATAAATATGAGGATTGCAAATACGGATTTTATATGTGGATCTTATATGTGGATTTTTAATGTGTATTTTATAAGTGGATGTCAGATATGGATGTCAAATGTGGACGTCAAATATGGATGTTGGATTTTGATGATCTATCTTTATGTTATTTGCAGATGTCAGAGGTGGATGTCAGAGGTAAATATCAGAGGTGGATGTCGGAGGTGGATTTCAGAGGTGGATGTCAGAGGTGGATGTCAGAGGTGGATGTCAGAGGTGGATGTCAGAGGGGGATTTCAGAATTGGTTGTCAGAGGTGGATGTCAGAGGTGGATGTCAGAGGTGGATGTCAGAGGTGGATGTCAGAGGCAGATGTCAGAGGTGGATGTCACTTATTGATGCCACATGTGGATGTCAGAGGTGAATGGCACATGTGGATGTCAGAGGTGGATGTCACATGTGGATGTCAGATGTGGATGTTAGATGTGGATGTCACATGCTGATGTCAGAGGTGGATGTCAGAGGTGGATGTCACAGGTAGATGTCAGAGGTGGATGTCAGAGGTGGATTTCAGAGGTGGATGTCACATTTGGATGTGAGAGGTGGATGTCAGAGGTGGATGTCACAAGTGGATGTCAGAGGTGGATGTCAGAGGTGGATGACAAAGATGGATGTCAGAGGTGGATGTCAGAGGTGGATCTGAAGTGGATTTCACATTTGGATGTCAGAGGTGGATGTCAGAGGTGGATGTCACATGTGGGTGTCAGAAGTGGATGTCAGAGGTGGATGTCAGAGGTGAATGGCACATGTGGATGTCAGAGGTGGATGTCACATGTCGATGTCAGAGGTGAATGTCACATGTGGATGTCACATGTAGATGTCACATGTGGATGTTAGAGGTAGATGTCAGAGGTGGATTTTACATGTGGATGTCAGAGGTGGATGTATGATGTGGATGTTAGATGTGGATGTTAGATGTGGATGTTAGATGTGGATGTCAGATATGGATGTCAGAGTTGGATGTCCCAGTCATGCTTGTGCAGTGATAACGAAATAGTGAATCAAGTGAACAAGATCAGTCAAAACTATGTGATATTTGTTGTTGTTGCTCTTCTTGTTGTTGTTGTTGTCGTTGTTAATTCCCTACAATGAGTATGTAACTCTTTCGTGTGTCCTAAAAAGGACGTTAAGTGGCGGGTTGTCGTAGCGTTCCTTATATCCCGACCTCGCCGATGAAGGTGGACCGTGGTCCTCCAAGCGATTGTGCTATGCGTGTATTCATATGCGTGTCACTCACGACAATGGGGATTACGTTGATCCCTCATATTTTTAGACAGGCTACCCTTAAAACAGCCCGTTTCCAGAAAAGTTCACGTGGAAGCCGAAGTGAGGGTTTTGGCAAGTATGACCGGCCGGATTTACCTGTGACAATAACATTGAATATTCAAAAGATGAGACGGTAGAGTTCATACAAGACCAGCTAGGGAGGTGAGAATTAGAGATCAAATACTGGCACAAACCAGCTGTAGGTGTGAGAATTAGCTATCAAATACTGGCACAGACCAGCTGTCGAGGTGAGAATTAGCGATCAAATACTGGCACAGACCAGCTACGGAGGTGAGAATTAGCGATCAAATACTAGCACAGACCAGCTACGGAGGTGCGAATTAGCGATCAAATACTGGCACAGACCAGCTAGGGAGGTGAGAATTAGCGATCAAATACTGGCACAAACCAACTGTAGAGGTGAGAATTAGCCATCAAATACTGGCACAGACCAGCTGTAGAGGTGAGAATTAGCGATCAAATTCTCTCACAGACCAGCTGTAGAGATGAGAATTAGCGATGAAATACTGACACAGACCAGCTGTAGAGGTGAGAATTAGCGATCAAATACTGGCACAGACCAGCTGTAGATGCGAGAATTAGTGATCAAACACTGGCACAGACCAGCCATAGAGGTGAGAAATAGCGATCAAATACTGGCATAAACCAGGTGTAGAGGTGAGAATTAGCGATCAAATACTGGCATAAACCAGGTGTAGAGGTGAGAATTAGCGATCAAATACTGGCATAAACCAGGTGTTGAGGTGAGAATTAGCTATCAAACACTGGCACAGACCAGCTGCAGAGGTGAGAATTAGCTATCAAATACTCGCACATACCGGCTAGGGAGGTGAGAATTAGCGATCAAATACTGGCACAGACCAGCTAGGGAGGTGAGAATTAGCGATGAAATACTGACACAGACCAGCTGTAGAAGTGAGAATTAGCGATCAAATACTGGCACAGACCAGCTGTAGATGTGAGAATTGGCGATCAAACACGGGCACAGACCAGCTGTAGAGGTGAGAATTAGCGATGAAATACTGACACAGACCAGCTGTAGAGGTGAGAATTAGCGATCAATTGCTGGCACATACCAGCTGTAGGGGTTAGAATTAGCATTCAAATTCTTGCACAGACCAGCTGTAGAGGTGAGAATTAGGGATCAAATACTGGCACAGACTACCTGTTGAAGTGAGAATTAGCGATCAAATACTGGAACAGACCAGCTGTAGAGGTGAGAATTAGCGATCAAATACTGGCACAGACCAGCTGTAGATGCGAGAATTAGTGATCAAACACTGGCACAGACCAGCCATAGAGGTGAGAAATAGCGATCAAATACTGGCATAAACCAGGTGTAGAGGTGAGAATTAGCGATCAAATACTGGCATAAACCAGGTGTAGAGGTGAGAATTAGCGATCAAATACTGGCATAAACCAGGTGTTGAGGTGAGAATTAGCTATCAAACACTGGCACAGACCAGCTGCAGAGGTGAGAATTAGCTATCAAATACTCGCACATACCGGCTAGGGAGGTGAGAATTAGCGATCAAATACTGGCACAGACCAGCTAGGGAGGTGAGAATTAGCGATGAAATACTGACACAGACCAGCTGTAGAAGTGAGAATTAGCGATCAAATACTGGCACAGACCAGCTGTAGATGTGAGAATTGGCGATCAAACACGGGCACAGACCAGCTGTAGAGGTGAGAATTAGCGATCAATTGCTGGCACATACCAGCTGTAGGGGTTAGAATTAGCATTCAAATTCTTGCACAGACCAGCTGTAGAGGTGAGAATTAGGGATCAAATACTGGCACAGACTACCTGTTGAAGTGAGAATTAGCGATCAAATACTGCAACAGACCAGCTGTAGAGGTGAGAATTAGCGATCAAATACTTGCACAGACCAGCTGTAGAAGTGAGAATTAGCGATCAAATACTGGCACAGACCAGCTGTAGATGTGAGAAATGGCGATCAAACACGGGCACAGACCAGCTGTAGAGGTGAGAATTAGCGATCAAATACTGGAATAGACCAGGTGTAGAGGTGAGAATTAGCGATCAAATACTGGCATAAACCAGGTGTAGAGGTGAGAATTAGCGATGAAATACTGGCATAAACCAGGTGTAGAGGTGAGAATTAGCGATCAAATACTGGCATAAACCAGGTGTAGAGGTGAGAATTAGCGATGAAATACTGACACAGACCAGCTGTAGAGGTGAGAATTAGCTATCAAACACTGGCACAGACCAGCTGTAGAGTTTAGAATTAGCGATCAAATACTGGCACAGAAAAGCCGTAGAGATGAGAATTAGCGATCAATCACGGGCACAGACCAGCTGCAGAGGTGAGAATTAGCGATCAAAAACTGGCACAGACCAGCTGAATAGGTGAGAATTAGCGATCAAATACTGGCACAGATCTGCTGTAGAGGTGAGAATTAGCGATCAAATACGGGCACAGACCAGCTAAAGAGGTGAGATTTAGCGATCAAACACTGGCACAGACCAGCTGTAGAGGTGAGAATTAGTGATCAAATACTGGCACAGACCAGCTGTAGATTATAGAATTAGCGATCAATCACTGGCACAGACCAGCTGTAGAGGTGAGAATTAGTGATCAAATACTGGCACAGAGCAGTGGAAGAGGCGAAAATTAGTGATCAAATACTGGCACAAACCAACTGTAGAGGTGAGAATTAGCTATCAAATACTGGCACAGACTAGCTGTCGAGGTGAGAATTAGCGATCAAATACTGGCACAGACCAGCTGTAGAGGTGAGAATTAGCGATCAAATACTGGCACAGACCAGCTGTAGTCACATACTGACATCCACCAACATAGTCACATACTGATATACACCAACATGAGATATACTGAAATTGCAAAAGTCACGTCGAGGATCGTACAAGCTGCAGGCACAAGGAATCCAAACCTTTCAGGCATGGAGGACAGCACAGTCAGGCATGAAGGACATCAGAGTCATTTATGAAGGATATCAGAGTCAGGTATGAAAGACACCAGAGTCAGATATGAAGAGCATCAGAGAGGCATGGAGGACATCAGGGTCATGAATGGATGACATCAGATTCGGCATGGACAGCAGAGTCAGGCATGAAGGACAGCAGATTCGGGCATGGAGTAGATCAGATCCCGGCATAGAGGACATCAGAGTCAAGTATTGAAGACATTCAGAGTCAGGCATCAGGTAGCGACCACAGGCCGATCAGGCTAGACATTGATATGGAAGTAGGCCCACAGGAAACAAAACCGCTCCCACGTTGGAATTACAAACGAGCCGACTGGGACAGATTTGCAATCCTGACAGACGGGCTGTGTGAAACCATCAACACACGAAACAACAAAATGAAGCCCATGGTGGAAAGCCTAAGCAAGGCAATAATGCAAGCCGCCACTGAAACCATCCCAAGAGGAGCTAGGAAAAACTATAAGCCCTATTGGAATGATGAGTTGCAGAAAGCGGAAGATGCAGTAACACATGCTAGGAACATGGCAGAGCGAGAATAATCTATGGAGGCAAACATCGCCCTCAAAGCCGTCACGACGAAATACAAATACACTCTAAACCAAACAGCAAGAGAGAGCTGGAAAAACAAAACCAAAAGCCTCAGCCTAGACAAAGAAGGGAACAAGCTATGGAAGCTAGTCAGAGCCATGAACGACCAAACCCCTTCAAACAAATTACCATCAAGCAGGGCGAAAACCTGCTCACAGGGAAAAAAGCTGCAAACGCTTTTGTAGAACACTATGCCAAAGCAAACCACATCGAGGTCACTGCAGATAGGCATACAGACATTAGTGAAGAGCAAAAGGGGCACGACAACATCAATACGGCACCAGAGGAGCATATGATGGCCAAATTAACAATGAGTGAAATGGAAGAGGCCATGAGAACATTAAAGAAAAGGAAATCTCTCGGAAAAGACGGGATAACAAACGAAATGCTGATGGGGCTGGGCCAAACAGCGAAGAGGAAACTGCTATCGGTCCTGAACAAAAGCTGGAAAAGGGGAATTGTACCCCAGGCATGGAAAGACGCAGTACTTGTACCAGTACCAAAAAAAGGAAAGGACAAAACAGATCCAAATGGATACAGGCCTATCAGCCTACTGAGCTGTGTCGGCAAACTGATGGAACGTATGATAAACACCAGACTGATGTGGCATCTGGAAGAAAAACGAATACTAATTCCACAGCAAGCCGGCTTTAGACAGCACAGATCGACTGAGGACCAGGTCATCCTCATAGCCCAGGAAATAGAAGATGCCTACCAGGCACAGAAACACACAGTAGCGGTTTGGGTGGACCTGGAAATGGCATTTGTCAAAGTCTGGAAAGATGGACTTAGACTCAAGCTAAGGAGAAGTGACGTTTGTGGGAGAATGTACAAGTGGATCAACCACTACCTCAAACAAAGAACAGCCAGAGTCCAAGTACAAGGGCAGATGAGCAAAAAGGTGACACTCGAGCAGGGAGTACCCCAAGGGGGAGTTCTGTCACCCACACTCTTCCTGGTGTATATAAACGACATTACATAGAATATACCAAGAAGAGTCCATAGCTCAATGTTTGCAGACGATCTGGCTATGTGGACCTCTGAAAAGAATCTCACCATAGCAAGAAATCGGATGCAACAGGCCCTAAAATCGCTGGAAGAGTGGGCGAACTCATGGCTGGTCAAAATAAACGAGGAGAAAACCACATGCACAATATTCTCGCTTTCAATCAAACCACAAAATACCAAATTAAATCTAAATCGCAAATTCCTGCAGCCAAACGACAACCCAAACTATCTGGGAGTCACATTTGATCGGCGCATGACATGGAAAAGTCAGATCGAGAGAAACCGAATGAGAGCCAGAGAAAGAATGGCAATCATGAGGAAACTAGCTGGCACAAGCTGGGGAGCAGACGAAAGTATACTAAAGAAACTGTACACCGGAAGAGTGAGACCAGTTCTCGAGTATGGCATTTCGGCATGGACAACAGCAGCAAAGGCGAACTTCGATAAAGTTAACAAACTTCAAAACCAAGCCACGAGAGTTATAACAGGAGGCATGAAGTCAACGTCAATTGTAGAACTTGAAAAGATTACAAAGCTGCAAACCATGACCGATAGAAGAGACTGCAAAGCCCAGCTGCAGTCAGAGAAACTCCGAAGACTGACTGACCACCCAATGAACCAGAGACTAAACAATTTGGGAAATAGGAAACTAAAGCGGAGAAACTTTGCAGAAATAGCCAAAGCAGAGATGCACGAAGATCCCATAAACGCACTAACAATACCAAAGCCCATCACTACTGTACGAAAACCTACCTGGAGGCAGGATATATTTCCAGAGGTGGTAGAAAATATACCAGGTATTGGAAACAAAAACTGCCAGACTGAAAAAGAAAGGAGAGATACTACCCTAAGCTTTATATAGAAAAACTACCCAAGCATGGACTGGACCCATGCATTCACCGACGGTTCTGTAACAGACACTTCACAGAACGGTGGGCAGGAGCATTCCTGAACCTACCAAATGGCAGAAAAATAACACTGTCATTCGCTACTGGTAAGTACACAAGCAATTTCAGAGCGGAGGCAGAGGCACTGAGGGCGGCAGTGGAAGAAATGGTGACACATAAAGAAAATGAAAGCCATGTAGTCCTGCTTACAGATGCTCTCGCCGTAGTCACAGCACTAAAAAGCCAGAAAAATACTGAGCTTAATGACTTAAGAGCAGCACTCTGTCAACTATGCCAGCAGTCCGCACCAAAAAGGTGGGTCCCATCACACTGCAATATCCAAGGCAACGAGGAAGCAGACAGACTGGCAAACGAAGGTGCAAGACTACCACAAACAGATACTAATATGACGTACGAAGAGTCAAAACGGCTTATAAAAGCCAGATACATGTCCAAATGGGAAACTGAACATACTGGTTACACCAAAAACGATGCCTTTTCCAGTTGAACAGAAGAGAGCAGATCGTTGTCTTCAGACTTCGCACTGGCCACAATAGACTGAGGTACCACCTATTCAACAAATTGAAGATAGGTGATACCGACGAATGCCCGTGCGGTACCGAGAAAATGACCGCTGAGCATCTGCTGCAGAACTGCCCGACATACGAGGATTAGAGAGAGCAGATGTGGCCATCACCAGTGGAACCACAAGACAAGCTCTATGGCAGTGTCGACAGCCTCAGGATAACCGCCGCTTTTTTCTAAAAAATAATGGTTACTGTCTGACTGCGTACGAAGAAGAAGAAGAAGAGTCAGGCATGGTGGACATCGGAGAGGCATGGAGGACATGAGAGTCAGACATGAAAGACATTAGAGTCAGGCATGAAGGAAATGAGAGTCAGGCATGAAGGACATTGGAGTCTGACATCTACGATATTTATGTCATATCTTTTTCGGTGATCGTAATGAAATGACGTTGTTTCGTAGGTCACAGCTAGGCTTAGGTAACTGCCCCCTTCGGCCGAAAACATCAGATTTGAGTAGCGTTTTCGGGTACCTGGTTCACCTTTTCAACTGCGATCCCTGTTATCTTAGCCAGACCACACTAGCGCAGCCTGTGTCCGGGGCCGTCCAAGAATAGGGTCTTGGCCAGATATGAGTGTCTGCCACTTAGTGAAGGTCAGTAGAGCCAGACAGATAGCATACGTCGGCCATTTGAACAGATTGAAAACAGAATGTTTGGAAACCGTACAGGAAGTACAAGCATGCGACAAACGTAGAACACGAAGACGGTTCCTTGCATCCGTATATCAAGTGTTTCGGCCATAAAGCATCCTGGTACACAAGTAGGAAGGCGGTCGAGAGATGGTGTGTGTGTGTTTGTTTGACTGAAGGGAGAGTTGGTCACGACCCGGGAGTGTCATTCATCATGTTCAGGTTTGGTTGATCCCTTTATAACAGTTGGCGACCGCGATTATTGAGTAAATATAACGACACGAGTTGAACTCGATGGTTGGTGATGGTTGGTGGTGGTGGTGGTTGGTGATGGTTGGTGGTGGTTGGTGATGGTTGGCCGTGGTTTGTGATGGTTGGTGGTGGTTGGTGGTGGTTGGTGATGGTTGGTGGTGGTTGGTGATGGTTTGTGATGGTTGGTGATGTTTGGTGGTGGTTGGTGATGGTATGTGATGGTTGGTGATGGTTGGTGATGGTTGGTGGTGGTTTGTGATGGTTGGTGATGGTTGGTGGTGGTTGGTGGTGGTTCGGGATGGTATGTGATGGTTGGTGATGGTTGGCGGTGGTTTGTGATGGTTGGTGATGGTTGGTGGTGGTTGTTGGTGGTATGTTATGATTGATGATGGTTGGTGGTGTTTGGTTGTGTTTGTTTGTGCTTGGTGGTGGTTGGTGATGAATGTTGGTGGATGGTAGGGGTTGGTAGTGGATGGTGGTAGAAGGTAGTGGATGGTGTATGTTGGTGGTGGATGGTGTGTGTTGGTGGTGGATGGTGGTGCTTGATGATGGTTGGGTGTGGTTGGTTTGGACGGTAATTTTGATGGTGCTTGGTGATGGTTGGTGATGGTTGGTTTGGACTTTAATTTTGATGGTGGTTGGTGATGGTTGGTGGTGGTTTATGATGGTTGGTGGTGGTTGGTGATGGTTGGTGGTGGATGGTGGTAGTTGGTGATGGTTGGTGGTGGATGGTGATGGTTGGTGTTGGATGGTGATGGTTGGTGGTGGACGGTGATGGTTGGTGGTGGACGGTGATGGTTGGTGGTGGTTGGTGATGGTTAGTGGTGGATGGTGGTGTTCGGTTGTGTTTGGTGATGGTTGGTGATGGCTGGTGGTGGATGGTGGTAGCTGGTGATGGTAGTTGGTGATGGTTGGTGGTGGATGGTGATGGTTGGTGGTGGATGGTGATGGTTGGTGGTGGACGGTGATGGTTGGTGGTGGACGGTGATGGTTGGTGGTGGTTGGTGGTGGTTGGTGATGGTTTGTGGTGGTTGGTGTTGATTGGTGGGGGTTGGTGATGGTTTAGTGGTGCACGGTGATGGTTGGTGATGGTTTAGTGGTGGTTGGTGGTGGATGGTGGTGGTTGGTGATGGCTGGTGGTGTTCGGTTGTGTTTGGTGATGGTTGGTGATGGTTTAGTGGTGGTTGGTGATGATTGGTGGGGGTTGGTGGTGGTTGGTGATGGTTGGTGGTGGTTGGTGGTGGTTGGTGGTGGTTGGTGATGGTTGGTGGTGGTTGGTGTTGATTGGTGGGGGTTGGTGATGGTTAGTGGTGCACGGTGATGGTTGGTGATGGTTTAGTGGTGGTTGGTGGTGGATGGTGATGGTTGGTGATGGTTTAGTGGTGGTTGGTGATGGTTGGTGGGGGTTAGCAATGGTATTAGCCAGTTGCTATAACTTAACCTCAAGATCTGGCTCCACGCCAAGGTGTGTTACGTTTATTCTGAAACTGGCTAGATGTTAGAAGATGGTCTCCTACCGACACGTGTACTCTATGAAGTACTGAATCCCGTTGGTGTGTCAGAGAGAAGTATGTAACAGGATCATCTGTCAGGAAGCGGTTAAAGCCAAAAGCTTTTTTACTGGAACTATGGCTGGGTTGTGTGGCCGTCGCATGGGAGATGGTCACATCCCCAAAACTATTCTATAGGTAGAGTTCACAGATCCGTCAGTTTACCACAGCTGAGGGTCAGAGATGTCTGTAGCACGAATGCCCTAGGCACGAGGCTGACATCCTGGGAAGACGAGGGTGCAGGCTGATCCAAGTGGAGATGTTTCCTGATGAACAAGAAGTCCTAGCGACATGGAGAAGGGAAAAGACAAAATCGCAAGAAAACATAAAACCGAAAATTGGGTAGCGAGTTACATGTCCAAGGTCGCACCACACTATATTCGGTCATCACTGAGAGAATAGTCAGTCGTCACTGAGAGAATAGTCAGTCATCACTGAGAGAATAGTCAGTCATCACTGAGAGAATAGTCAGTCGTCACTGAGAGAATAGTCAGTCATCACTGAGAGAATAGTCAGTCATCACTGAGAGAATCGCCAGTCATCAATGAGAGAATAGTCAGTCATCACTGAGAGAATATTGTAAGCCTCAAGATCATATAATGTATACGGATACGCAGACAAGATAACAACAACAACAACAACAACAACAACATCAGAAGAAACAACAGCAACAACATCAATAACAACAGCAGCACAACAACAACAACAACAACAACATCAATAACAACATCAGAAGAAAAACAGCAACAACAACAGCAGAAGAAACAACAGCAACAACAACAACAACAACAACATCAACAGCAGCAGAAACAACAGCAACAACAACAGCAGAAGAAACAACAGCAACAACAACAACAACAACAACAACAACATCAAAAGCAGCAGAAACAACAGCAACAACAACAACAACAACAACAACATCAACAGCAGCAGAAACAACAGCAACAACAACAACAACAGCAGAAGAAACAACAACAACAACAACAACAACAACAGCAGAAGAAACAACAGCAACAACAACAACAACAACAACAACAACAGCAGAAGAAACAACAGCAACAACAACAACAACAACAACATCAACAGCAGCAGAAACAACAGCAACAACAACAACAACAGCAGAAGAAACAACAGCAACAACAACAACAACAACAACAACATCAAAAGCAGCAGAAACAACAGCAACAACAACAACAACAACAACATCAACAGCAGCAGAAACAACAGCAACAACGACATCAAAAGCAGCAGAAACAACAGCAACAACAACAACAACAACAACATCAACAGCAGAAGAAAAAACAGCAACAACAACAACATCAGAAGAAACAACAACAACAACAGCAACAACAACAGCAACAACATCAACATCAGAAGAAACAACAACAACAACAACAACAGCAACAACAACAGCAACAACATCAACATCAGAAGAAACAACAGCAACAACAACAACATCAACAGCAGAAGAAACAACAGCAACAACAACAACAGCAACAACAACAGCAACAACAACAGCAGAAGAAACAACAGCAACAACAGCAACAACAACAACAGCAGAAGAAACAACAACAACAACAACAACAGCAGAAGAAACAACAGCAACAACAGCAACAACAACAACAACAACATCAACAGTAGAAGAAACAACAACAACAACAACAACAACAGCAGAAGAAACAACAGCAACAACAACAACAACAACACCAACAGCAGAAGAAACAACAGCAACAACAACAACAACAACAACAACAACAGCAACAACAACAACAACAACAGCAGAAGAAACAACAACAACAACAGAAGAAACAACAACAACAACAACCACATCAACAGCAGAAGAAACAACAGCAGTACAACAACAACAACAACATCAACAACAACAACAGCATCAACAACAACAACAGCAACAACAACAACAACAACCACACATGTCAAAAACACCTAACAGACGTGCTGCAGAAACGTCCAGGCCCGGCCATTATCGACGACCTGGCACGACCTGTATTACTTCCGGTGAGCTGGCCTCAAATCTGGGCCAGCTGTTTCTCTGTTCGATCTCTACACGCTTTATATTGTACACAATACGTGTACGCTAAGCTGTTTGTGCTATACATTGTGACAAGCCACACCTTGAGGGCCACATCGTGAGGGCCAGACCGTGAGGGCCACACCGTGAGGGCCACACCGTGAGGGCCACACCGTGAGGGCAACATCGCGATGAATGTCTCGAGTTGAAATACCAAATAATACCAACTATACGAGAAGACGGGACATTCATTATATCCACAGATCGCCAAGTGAATGTCCAACAAGCGTAGAACACATCACACACATCAAAAACGTCACACACGTCACGCATATCCTCCCCGTCACACACGTCACGCATATAACCGCCGTCACACGCGTCACACATCTTTCAGGTATACATTGTTTTTTTCTAAATGAACACGCAAAGGTGTGCAACCAACATTGGAATGCAATTGTCTCTGTGGCAGGGTAAGACTTACCTGTGTAGTTGACTTATCTAAAGAGTTAGAACATGTCTCTACACTACGACACGACTTCACACACTAAATAACACATACAACACTATCTTGTCGTAACAGACATCATTTTCATATATTAACATGCATATCAACAAAACCATATCAACAACAACAAATAACAACACATCTAAACTAAATATTCATAATACATATGTATTTAGAACTACATCGGAGGCTTTAAACACTAGCTTTTGATAATTTCCCCCAAACTACATGACCCATGCTCTCGCCGCTGCACTCCCCTATCTGCACACTCAACACACAATCACAAACTCGTCCTCGCGATAGGATTACGTACTGTGCATTCACATAAAATCATATCACCTTCTATCAGGTGATCTGTACATCCATATACAATTGGCTCACATCTGCTCAGGCGATCTCTGCATTCACATGCAATCAGAACACACATCGTTCCCAAATTGCTCAGCACAATACCACATATTTTCAGATCTCGTCCTTAGACGATCTGTACATTCACAATTACTTCGATCACTTCATGTATTCTTACATTCATATGTAATTAGATCCCGCATCGTTCACTAGGTGTCATGTACGTACTACACACAACATTCAGATCTTTTACTGTTCCCATGGTGTCCAACATAAACACCTATAGAGCGATTGATTCAGTCACCCTGCAAACTCACTTTCACTCTCAGACTACTAACAGCCTCTCAGCCACTTTCCTAGCCAGTCTGTCAGACTACTGACAGCCTCTCAGCCACTCTCCTAGCCAGTCTCTCAGACTACTGACAGCCTCTCAGCCACTCTCCTAGCCAGTCTCTCAGACTACTAACAGCCTCCACCGACTCTCCTAGCCAGTCTCTCAGACTACTGACAGCCTCTCAGCCACTCTCCTAGCCAGACTGCTCGAGATCATTTTTATAGAGTATTTTATAGTCTCAAGCAACAACATGGCTGTCCAATGGACTTCTGTTGGTTGACTGACGTAGCCCCTACTCTTATTTAGAACTACTCCCAGCTAATTGTTATTGGATGAATATCCCAGAATCCCTGTCACTCTAAATATCGAAGTCGGTCGTGGCTGCATCTGACTGTCACCAACCCTCCCATCTAGGCTAATTCGGAACGCCAGAGGGGTAAGCTTCGAACCCCTACCTTAGCTCCAAACACCCCCCCCCCCTCGTGTACCAGACAAAGTGTTCCACCTAAACCCCTCGTCTCCTTTGTCAACCTAGTGTCGAGACGGCGATTGACCTTGGCCCGCATTCAGGCAACCTTTGTTCCGAGAGCCACCAGCTCAATCTCTCCTGCCCTAAACGCCCATGCTGCAGCTGGAACTGTCACAGTCTCAGGCAGCATATTTTACTGTGGTGGGACATGTTGAGGTGTGATCTCATCAATCTTCAGTACACGCCCTCACAGAGCTAAAGGCACACGCCTTAATAACCTGCATTTCACTCTTTCTCTTTCTCTCTGTCTCTCTCACTGCTTCCCTGGGACCCATTCATGTACGAGATAGACCAAGAGGTGGTTAAACTAGAGCCAACGCCTGAGAAATATGATGCTTTTATAGATCTAATAAAATTAATCTTAAGACGCCATATACAAGAGGCTGTCGAACCGAATACATCACTGGCCTTAAGGAAGATTCGAAGGTACTATATAAGAAATATAAACTACTATTTGAAAGGGACCCATTCGATGAGGGAACCATCCAAGTTGGGGAAGACCTTCTCCGTGCCATCTCAGACTTCAAAACAGAAAAGTGGTGTCTCCTTGTAGAAGACGGACAGGAAAAAAAGCATCCTGGGCGCCTGGAAGCTCATAAACAACCTCAGTAACGATCAAACAAGCGCTCCTATAGGGATCATGCAAGTTATCCCCAACCAAATAGCCCACCTGATGAATGGGAAAATCAATCACAAAACTGAGCAAAGATCCAACCTCAATGGGAGGATGAGAACGACGCAATGAACACATCCTTCTCCATAGAGGAAATAAATCATGGCAGTAAATCATGGCAATAAATCATGCAATAAATCACGGCAATAAATCATGCAATAAATCATAGCAATTAATAATGCAATAAATCATGGCAATAAATCATGCAATAAATCATGGCAATTAATAATGCAATAAATCATGGCAATAAATCATGCAATAAATCATGGCAATAAATCATGCAATAAATCATGGCAATAAATCATGCAATCAATTATGGCAATAGATCATGCCAATAAATCATGCAATAAATCATGCAATAAATCATGCAATAAATCATTAAATAAATCATGCAAAAAAATCATGCCCAAAAATCATGTCAATAAATCATGCAATAAATCATGAAATAAATCATGACAATAAATCATACCAATAAATCATTCAATAAATCATACAATAAATCATGTCATTAAATCATACAATAAATCATGCAATAAATCAAATGAACAACAATAAAGCAGCTGGTTCCGATGAACTGAGAACAGAACAAATTTAACAATTCGGACCAAAAACAAATGGCTGCTAAAGCTCAGGAACACGTGCATTGACAAAATGTACATTCCTAAGATCTGGAGGAAATCTCATGTGGTTGGACTGATAAAACCAGGAAAACCACCAAAGGACCTAAGATCTGGAGGAAATCTCATGTGGTTGGACTAATAAAACCAGGAAAACCACCAACCAAACCTATGATCTGAGGTAAATCGCATGTGGTTACGCTGATAAAACCAGGAAAACCACCAACCTTACCTAAGAATTTCCGTCCAGTATCGCTACTATGTTTCACGTATAAGATCTTTGAAAAGCTGATCCTGAATAACATCTCCACCAGACGAGAAGCTGATCCTGAATCACATCTCTCCCCCGATAGACAAGAAGCTGTTCCTAAATCACATCTCTCCCCCGATAGACAAGAAGCTGATCCTGAATCACATCTCTCCACTGATAGACAAGGAACTGATCCTGAATCACTTCTCTCCACCGAAAGACAAGAAGCTGATCCTGAATCACATCTCCCCCTCGATAGATAAGAAGCTGATCCTGAATCACATCTCCCCCTCGATAGACAAGAAGCTGATCCTGAATCACATCTCCCCCTCGATAGACAAGAAGCTGATCAAGGAACAAGCTGGTTTCAGACCTGGAAGATCTTAACCCTTAACCTAACACAATTAATAGATATTGGTTACGAATTCAAACAGGTTACAGGAGTGGTCTATATTGATCTAAGTGCAGCATAGGACACAATAAACCATCGGAGACTACTATCAAAGTTATACACCATCACAAAAGACTGGCGTCTGACCAATATCATCAGATACCTCCTGAAAAATAGGCCATTCTAAGTCACTCTGGGGAAAGAAGACAGCACATGGCGAAACCAAAACAACGGCCTGGCACAAGGAAGTGTCCTATTACCCATGCTATAAAACAAATATACTAATGGCCTACCCATGGACACGGACACAAGGAAATTCATCTATGCTGATGACACATCAGTCGCTTCCCAGAGAAAAGGGTTTGAGGAAGTGGAAAGCAAACTGTCAAGTTCTCTCAATGCCCTTACAGAATACTACCACAAGAATCACCTTAAACCAAATCCCAGTAAAACCCATGTGTGTGCCTACCACAAGAATCACCTTAAACCAAATCCCAGTCAAACCCAGGTGTGTGCCTACCACAAGAATCACCTTAAACCAAATCCCATAAAAATCCAGGTATGTGCCTACAACCTCAGAAACAGAGAGGCAAACAGAACACTTCAGATGTAACAGTTCCCGCCGGAGCAAGGGGAGTTTAGGATGCATGAACATGTTAAAGCTTAAAGCTACCTGAATGCATGTCAAGGTCACTCACCGTCTCAGCAAAGGAGAACAGAGTTGGGTTAAGGAATGTGGACAGATAGAAACTGACCACTGGCCTTCTGATTTTGGTAGGGGGAGATTGATTGACAGACGAAATTGGCAACGGGGCTTGCTGCGAGAGAATGAGTGACAGGTGTGCAAAGTGTTTCGTTCCAATTGGGATTGAAGATGACCATACCTGAGATCGATTGGTCAAGCTCTGGCCTTGCTTGAGGATATATAACTCGAGACAAAGTTTAGCTCGGGGGGCTGGAGAGAGAGAGGCTGTATGGAGGAGAGTGAGAGAGAGAGAGAGACTGAATGTGGATAGTATGTTTAACTCACCGACTTAGATAGAGGAGCGATTGATTGACGGTTGGACGAATGTTTAGTGATAGAACAGGATCGCTCAAATAGGTGTGTGAGTTTTGCATTAATAGATAATGAGAAAGTGTGTTTGTAAGCAAGGACACATTGTGAGCGAGCTATGTCGAGATCGCCCGCCTGAGGGGATTTCAGTGAGGAAGAGTATTTGATAAGGTGTGTTGAAGACGCAGTTAAGGCGATGTGTGTGTGATGTAATTGCAAAGCAATAGAACTGGGTTTTTAGTTAGTTGGGAATTCCATCAATAGCTAATGCTTACAATTCCCGTTTTAGTAGAATGTTTAGTTAAGATATGTATTATATTGTGTTTGTAATTTCTCTACTCATTCTATGATATGAGTATGATATAATAAATATGCCACCTGCTGTGTGATATGTCATTTACTGAGTATGGTCATGATGATGTGGATGAGTGTGAGAATGTTCTAAGTTAGATCACGGCCAGGGCAAAGAAATAGAGGATCTGCTACACAGATTAGCTGGCAAGGGCACGAACACTGCACGGCTCCCAAATATCTATGTGTGAAGTTAGACCGTACATTGTCCTACATGACGCACTGCCAGGAAACAAAGCGTTAGATACACGAAAGAATTAATATCATCCGAAAACTAACAGGCAGAAGATGGTGGGCACAGTCATCAGTCCTTCTGACATCTGCACTTGCCTTGTGTTTCTCCGTAGCTGAATACGTTGAGCCGGTCTGGAAAAACTCTGCTCATGGGAAACTAGTTAATACAGCAATAAATGAGGCGGGTCGGATAGTATCAGGGTACCTAAAACCTGACCCCATTGATAAAATATATCCCATAATTGGCATAGAATCGCCCGAGACCCGAAGAAGCGTCGCTGCAAAAACAGGAGCACGACCCAAGGCACCCATTGTTTGGACATCAGGCACAAAACACCAGACTCAAATCCAGGCATAGCTTTCTAAGAACAACAAACCCCATTCAGGCAAACACTGAAAGTCGCCGTATCACGAGGTGCCACGAACTTGCTCCTGGACATCATCTACCAAACACAACATGGAAGTCGCTGAACAGTCTCCGAACTGGTGTATCACGGTGTAAGAGAAATATGAAGCGATGGGGATACACAGATGATGACACGATGGGGATACACAGATGATGACACGATGGGGATACACAGATGATGACACAATGGGGATACACAGATGATGACACGATGGGGATACACAGATGATGACACGATGGGGATACACAGATGAGGACACGATGAGGATACACAGATGATGACACGATGGGGATACACAGATGATGACACGATGAGGATACACAGATGATGACACGATGGGGATACACAGATGATGACACGATGGGGATACACAGATGAGGACACGATGAGGATACACAGATGATGACACGATGGGGATACACAGATGATGACACGATGGGGATACACAGATGATGACACGATGGGGATACACAGATGAGGACACGATGAGGATACACAGATGATGCCACGATGGGGATACACAGATGATGACACGATGGGGATACACAGATGATGACACGATGGGGATACACAGATGAGGACACGATGAGGATACACAGATGATGACACGATGGGGATACACAGATGATGACACGATGGGGATACACAGATGATGACACGATGGGGATACACAGATGATGACACGATGGGGATACACAGATGATGACACAATGGGGATACACAGACGATGACACGTGACTGTGGCGCAATACAGGACCCAGACCACCTGATGACCTGCCCCAACCTCCAGGAGACATGCAATAGGTGTGGCATGCTGGAGGCAAAGGACAAGGTAATCCATGTCGCTGGATACTGGATACATGCTGTATGAGGTGGTTCTTGGACAGGGGAAGTCAGTACTGATCCTCTCAATCTGTCTCTATCTCGCATTATCTCTATCTTCCTCGTCGTCATTGTCTTCTCCTTTTCCTCTTTATTCTTCATCTGCTTCTTCTCCTTCGTCTTGTCGTTAGCCTTATTTGTTTTAATGATACCTATACCACTTCATCCCTGACTCAGCTTTTGACGCAAGCTGAAGAAAGCAATAACCTTAGAAGTGGACCCAGTTCGCTGGCCACAGGTTGCTGTGTAGGATATGTCTTCAAGCTTTCTGAGGAGGGTGGTCTCCTCTGGCCAGTGCTCCTAAGGCAGCCACCTAACCTTGTGCCAGTCTTATAGGATATTTCTGGCTGATGTCTTGTCTGCACTAGTACATGGGTGATGTCTTGTCTGCACTAGTACATGGGTGATGTCTTGTCTGCACTAGTACATGGGTGATGTCTTGTCTGCACTAGTACATGGGTGATGTCTTGTCTGCACTAGTACATGGGTGATGTCTTGTCTGCACGAGTACATGGGTGAGGTCTTGTCTGCACTAGTACATGGGTGATGTCTTGTCTGCACGAGTACATGGGTGATGTCTTGTCTGCACGAGTACATGGGTGATGTCTTGTCTGCACTAGTACATGGGTGATGTCTTGTCTGCACTAGTACATGGGTGATGTCTTGTCTGCACTAGTACATAGGTGATGTCTTGTCTGCACTAGTACATAGGTGATGTCTTGTCTGCACTAGTACATGGCTGATGTCTTGTCTGCACTAGTACATAGGTGATGTCTTGTCTGCACTAGTACATAGGTGATGTCTTGTCTGCACGAGTACATGGCTGATGTCTTGTCTGCACTAGTACATAGGTGATGTCTTGTCTGCACTAGTACATGGGTGATGTCTTGTCTGCACTAGTACATAGGTGATGTCTTGTCTGCACGAGTACATGGCTGATGTCTTGTCTGCACTAGTACAAAGGTGATGTCTTGTCTGCACGAGTACATGGCTGATGTCTTGTCTGCACGAGTACATGGGTGATGTCTTGTCTGCACGAGTACATGGGTGATGTCTTGTCTGCACGAGTACATGGGTGATGTATTGTCTGCGCGAGTACATGGGTGATGTCTTGTCTGCACGAGTACATGGGTGATGTCTTGTCTGCACGAGTACATGGGTGATGTCTTGTCTGCACGAGTACATGGGTGATGCAGCCAAACTGAGCCTGTTTGATGCCCTTCGTGGGGCGGCCAGGCATGAGACGTGACTTCCACAATGTCAACTCACCCGTCTCTCCTGCTCCGTTGTCGTCGCTCGTTCTCAAATCCCCGCTACCAATCCCCAACTTTTCCCAATCTCCCGCTCCAAAGCGCTGAACGTTCCCAACCTCCCTGAAAGGATTCTTCGAGTAGCAGAATATTTTAATGAGAACGAAATGCATTGTGTCGTCCTTGATAACTTCTCTGCGACATTTTCTTTTTTCGGTCCTATACAACCGACTTCAGCAAGCATTTTTGGGTGCCAGGATAGCCTTTCCTTCGGTCTTTTCTCCTTAGCCAGTCTGCTCTGTTGCAGCCTGCTATCCAGGATCACCGTGTGGAGGTGTAGACGGTAGTTGGCAGCTCTGGTTCACTAGCCCTGTCGCTAGCAGTCAGCTTTCGGTTGCTGGCCTTTGCAACTTATTGCACCTGGTTCGAATCCCGCAGAGTCCACCTTGGCAAGCCGGTCAGCTCGGTAATCCACGGACAGAGAGTAACAGCTAACTACAGTACTGGGTTGGCTGTTGTAGGAAGCCACGTTCTGGAAAGGGCAAGCTATAGTCCGTCTTTAATTCATGAACAAGGTCCGAAGCAATTTTCTACTAAACTCCATGCCAGATCCAAATGATTTTTCGCATACATCCTTAAAATATCCATGACTTCTCTAAGAAGTGTCATGTATTTTGAAAAAAAATGTATTCAGCAGGATTTTAAAAGCAGCCTCAGCGAATTTGACATAATTTTTAACTTCAAATATGCTGAGTAAATACAAATTCATGATTTCCACGTGCCCCAATTATACACTTTGTCGAATATGGACAACAACATGCATCATGCATGTGAAACTGTCGTTCATCAAAGGCTTATAACTCAATTATAGTTTGTGGTGTTGTTATTGTGACATAGTTGTTTTTTTCAAAAGTTACATTGATTTTAATTTCAAAATGAGTTTGAAGTGTACATTTATAAGAATGCAGAATCTGATGGGTAATTTATTTTGCGATTTTCCTGACTCAGAGAAACGAACGCAATTGGCGCTTGGTCTGGATAGATGATCTATTTACCCTTGGATTAGACAGGACTCAGAGCATTCATATCAAGCAAGGAAGGAAAGGGAAATTTGACGATTTCAACAGAGATGTCATTAAACGGGAGATTGTGAAACTGTTGGCGGAAAATCAACTTGTTACTATCCAGGACCAAAGCAATCCGACTGCAGTATTGAAGATTCCAAAAGTACACTTTGGAAAATTGTAAGAGCCACCGGCTTTACATTGAGGAAAACTTCAGGCGGCTGGAATATTAAATGTGAAAAGCCACATTTGATTGCTGTCAGAAGTAAATACCTGAGACAGATAAGTGACCGGCGTAGGTAAGGTTATGATATTGTATGCTTGGACGAGTCCTGGGTCAATGCTTACCACACTTTTGGTAAAGATTGACAATCAATTGACGGTGAACAGAAAAGACAAATTCCAAGCAGAAAAGGGCAGCGCATTATACTAACGTATGCTGGAAGCAGTGAAAACGGACTTTTCCATGAACCTGAACTTATTTTCCAATAAAAAGGTACAGACGGGCGAGACTACCAGACTGAAATGGACACATTTTCAGGCACTGGATGACGAATGAACTGCTTCCAATTCTGGATAGACCGCCATGCCTATTAATGGATAATGCATCCAATCACAATGTAGTACCAGAGGAAGACAAAGTACCAACTGCATCAAATACAAAAGCTCAAATTAGGACATGGCCTGCTAAGGAAAAAGTGAAATTCGACAACACGTATTTGAAGTCCAGGCTGTTGCAGTTTGTGAGGAAGACAAATAAGACAAAGGTGTATCATATTGACACAATCATTGAAGAGTACGGTCACTTTTCTCTGCGACTACCTGCAGACCATGCGCATCTAAACCCTGTAGAGCTTGTGTGGGCTAAAGTCAAAGAATAAGTTGCCGAACAGACCAGGACATTTAAAATGTGTGAAGATGTTAAAGTGCTGACACGTGAGTTCCTTTCAAAAATAGACATTCAGTTCTGGAAGAAGTGTGTTGAACATGTGCTCGGGGATGAAGTGTGTTGAACATGTGCTCCAGGAAGAAGAACAGTACTGGCAACGAGATGGATTACAATTTGTCCAGCCAGTAACAATTATCAACCTCTTTGAATCGACAGATTCGGAATGATTAATATAATCGTTTGTGTACATACTGATCAGCAGACTTGGATGAATTAGCGTATGTAAATCAAAACAATTAAGTGTACATACAATGACAACAAATACATTTCAATATTCAAATGGTTTAAGCAACATAAAATTAGCTGCACAGTTGATACAACCTTGGGGTCTAAGGGCAACACAAACAATCAATTGATCTATGAAGACATTAAGGAGATACGCCCATGAACAAAATGCGACAAGAAATTAACTGCGTACTGTAAAATCTTAAATTTAATGCCATTTCTTTGCAATGGTTCTAAAAGATCAAGAGAATTCGTCGATGTGAAAATGTCTTAACATCTGTGGACTAAATAATATCAACGTTTTAGCGTCGTGGGTATTTTAAGGCTGCATGCGCACAATCATTGGGATCTGACATGGAGTTTAGTAGAAGATTGCTTCGGAAATTGTTCATGAATAACAGACGGACTATTGCGACAAGTGGTCATTCAGTATGTCATATCCTGTTCTCATACCCAATTGGGTTACCTGCGTCCGCTCGATCACGGCAGTCAGAGTTTTGTTTGGTCCACTCCTGATGGCTTAGGTTAGGGTCTTTCTTTTTGGAAGGTGATTGTTTGGTCTTGTGTCGCTCCCCCTTGTACTAACGTGTCTGCTATTTCCCGGTGTGCCCCAGTGCCCCAGTGTACCCGTGGTTTCCTCTCCGAGCTCATGTCAGATGTGCCGGGCCGTAGGGAGCAGCTACTGCAACCTCGCTGCTTGACACCAGCCGTTCTGTTCGGGAGTAACGCCGAAGAAGAAGAAGGAAAAGAAGAAGTGGAAAGGAGAAGAAACTATCCACTTTTATCCTTCTATCCTTCCTTTGGCTTTTAGTTTGCGGCCCTTCCCGCTCAATCCTCTTCTCTGCCCCTCACGTCATCCGCGCAAATCTCTCATTCCTAGTGTCTCTCTCTCTCTCTACCCGACTCTTTCTCTCTCAGTCCGACCCTTTCTCTCTTTATCCGACTCTTTCTCTCTCTCTATCCGACTCTTTCTCTCTCAGTCCAAACCTTTCTCTCTTTATCCGACTCTTTCTCTCTCTCAGTTAAACTCTCTATCTCAGTTGAACTCTCTCTCTCTCTCTCTCTCTCTCTCTCTCTGAGTGCAATTCTCTTTCTATCGCAGTCCAACAACTCTCTCGCTTTATCATCTCGACTCCTTCTCTCTCAATCCGACACTTTCTCTCTCAGTCCTCTTTCTTTGTCGGTCCGACTCTTTCTCACTTACTCTTTCCCTGTCAGTCCAATTCTTTCTCTCTCTCTCTCTCTCTCTCAGTCCGACTCTCTCTCTCTCTCATTTCCACTCTCTCTCTCATTTCCACTCTCTCTCTCATTTCCACTCTCTCTCTCATTTCCACTCTCTCTCTCATTTCCACTCTCTCTCTCTCATTTCCACTCTCTCTCTCATTTCCACTCTCTCTCATTTCCACTTTCTCTCTCATTTCCACTCTCTCTCTCTCTCATTTCCACTCTCTCTCTCATTTCCACTCTCTCTCTCTCATTTCCACTCTCTCTCTCATTTCCACTCTCTCTCTCATTTCCACTCTCTCTCTCATTTCCACTCTCTCTCTCATTTCCACTCTCTCTCTCTCATTTCCACTCTCTCTCTCATTTCCACTCTCTCTCTCTTATTTCCACTCTCTCTCTCATTTCCACTCTCTCTCTCATTTCCACTCTCTCTCTCATTTCCACTCTCTCTCTCATTTCCACTCTCTCTCTCATTTCCACTCTCTCTCTATCATTTCCACTCTCTCTCTCATTTCCACTCTCTCTCTCATTTCCACTCTCTCTCTCTCTCATTTCCACTCTCTCTCTCAGTTCCACTCTCTCTCTCTCTCATTTCCACTCTCTCTCTCATTTCCACTCTCTCTCTCTCTCATTTCCACTCTCTCTCTCATTTCCACTCTCTCTCTCATTTCCACTCTCTCTCTCCTTTCCACTCTCTCTCTCATTTCCACTCTCTCTCTCCTATTTCCACTCTCTCTCTCATTTCCACTCTCTCTCTCATTTCCACTCTCTCTCTCTCTCTCATTTCCACTCTCTCTCTCAGTTCCACTCTCTCTCATTTCCACTCTCTCTCTCATTTCCACTCTCTCTCTCATTTCCACTCTCTCTCTCATTTCCACTCTCTCTCTCATTTCCACTCTCTCTCTCATTTCCACTCTCTCTCTCTCTCATTTCCACTCTCTCTCTCAGTTCCACTCTCTCTCATTTCCACTCTCTCTCTCATTTCCACTCTCTCTCTCATTTCCACTCTCTCTCTCATTTCCACTCTCTCTCTCATTTCCACTCTCTCTCTCATTTCCACTCTCTCTCTCTCTCATTTCCACTCTCTCTTCCACTCTCTCTCATTTCCACTCTCTCTCTCATTTCCACTCTCTCTCTCATTTCCACTCTCTCTCTCATTTCCACTCTCTCTCTCATTTCCACTCTCTCTCTCATTTCCACTCTCTCCTCTCTCTCATTTCCACTCTCTCTCTCATTCCACTCTCTCTCTCTCTCTCTTTCCACTCTCTCTCTCATTTCCACTCTCTCTCTCTCATTTCCACTCTCTCTCTCATTTCCACTCTCTCTCTCATTTCCACTCTCTCTCTCATTCCACTCTCTCTCATTTCCACTCTCTCTCTCTCATTTCCACTCTCTCTCTCATTTCCACTCTCTCTCATTTCCACTCTCTCTCTCTCATTTCCACTCTCTCTCTCATTTCCACTCTCTCTCATTTCCACTCTCTCTCTCTCTCATTCCACTCTCTCTCTCATTTCCACTCTCTCTCTCATTCCACTCTCTCTCATTTCCACTCTCTCTCTCATTCCACTCTCTCTCTCATTTCCACTCTCTCTCTCATTTCCACTCTCTCTCTCTCATTTCCACTCTCTCTCTCATTTCCACTCTCTCTCTCTCTCTCTCATTTCCACTCTCTCTCTCATTTCCACTCTCTCTCCCTCTCTCTCTCATTTCCACTCTCTCTCTCATTTCCACTCTCTCTCTCATTTCCACTCTCTCTCTCATTTCCACTCTCTCTCTCATTTCCACTCTCTCTCATCATTTCCACTCTCTCTCTCATGTTCCACTCTCTCTGTCTCTCTCATTTCCACTCTCTCTCTCATTCCACTCTCTCTCTCATTTCCACTCTCTCTCTCATTTCCACTCTCTCTCTCATTTCCACTCTCTCTCTCATTTCCACTCTCTCTCTCTCATTTCCACTCTCTCTCTCATTTCCACTCTCTCTCTCATTTCCACTCTCTCTCTCATTTCCACTCTCTCTCTCATTTCCACTCTCTCTCTCATTTCCACTCTCTCTCTCTCTCATTTCCACTCTCTCTCTCATTTCCACTCTCTCTCTCTCTCATTTCCACTCTCTCTCTCAGTTCCACTCTCTCTCATTTCCACTCTCTCTCTCATTTCCACTCTCTCTCTCATTTCCACTCTCTCTCTCATTTCCACTCTCTCTCTCATTCCACTCTCTCTCTCTCATTTCCACTCTCTCTCTCAGTTCCACTCTCTCTCTCTCATTTCCACTCTCTCTCTCATTTCCACTCTCTCTCTCTCTCATTTCCACTCTCTCTCTCATTTCCACTCTCTCTCTCATTTCCACTCTCTCTCTCATTTCCACTCTCTCTCATTTCCACTCTCTCTCTCATTTCCACTCCATCTCTCATTTCCACTCTCTCTCATTTCCACTCTCTCTCTCTCTCTCATTTCCACTCTCTCATTTCCACTCTCTCTCATTTCCACTTCTCTCTCTCTCTCATTTCCACTCTCTCTCTCATTTCCACTCTCTCTCTCAGTTCCACTCTCTCTCATTTCCACTCTCTCTCTCATTTCCACTCTCTCTCTCATTTCCACTCTCTCTCTCATTTCCACTCTCTCTCTCTCATTTCCACTCTCTCTCTCATTTCCACTCTCTCTCTCTCTCTCTCTCATTTCCACTCTCTCTCTCAGTTCCACTCTCTCTCATTTCCACTCTCTCTCTCATTTCCACTCTCTCTCTCATTTCCACTCTCTCTCATTTCCACTCTCTCTCTCTCTCATTTCCACTCTCTCTCTCATTTCCACTCTCTCTCATTTCCACTCTCTCTCTCTCTCTCATTTCCACTCTCTCTCTCATTTCCACTCTCTCTCTCAGTTCCACTCTCTCTCTCATTTCCACTCTCTCTCTCATTTCCACTCTCTCTCTCATTTCCACTCTCTCTCTCATTTCCACTCTCTCTCTCTCATTTCCACTCTCTCTCTCATTTCCACTCTCTCTCTCTCTCTCATTCCACTCTCTCTCTCATTTCCACTCTCTCTCTCTCATTTCCACTCTCTCTCTCATTTCACTCTCTCTCTCATTTCCACTCTCTCTCTCATTTCCACTCTCTCTCTCATTTCCACTCTCTCTGTCTCTCTCATTTCCACTCTCTCTCTCATTTCCACTCTCTCTCTCAGTTCCACTCTCTCTTCATTTCCACTCTCTCTTCATTTCCACTCTCTCTCTCATTTCCACTCTCTCTCTCTCATTTCCACTCTCTCTCTCATTTCCACTCTCTCTCTCATTCCACTCTCTCTCTCATTTCCACTCTCTCTCTCATTCCACTCTCTCTCTCATTTCCACTCTCTCTCTCTCTCATTTCCACTCTCTCTCTCATTTCCACTCTCTCTCTCTCTCATTTCCACTCTCTCTCTCATTTCCACTCTCTCTCATTTCCACTCTCTCTCTCATTTCCACTCTCTCTCTCATTTCCACTCTCTCTCTCATTTCCACTCTCTCTCTCTCTCTCATTTCCACTCTCTCTCTCAGTTCCACTCTCTCTCTCTCTCTCATTTCCACTCTCTCTCTCATTTCCACTCTCTCTCTCTCTCATTTCCACTCTCTCTTTCATTTCCACTCTCTCTCTCATTTCCACTCTCTCTCTCATTTCCACTCTATCTCATTTCCACTCTCTCTCTCTCTCATTTCCACTCTCTCTCTCATTTCCACTCTCTCTCATTTCCACTCTCTCTCTCTCTCATTTCCACTCTCTCTCTCATTTCCACTCTCTCTCATTTCCACTTCTCTCTCTCTCTCATTTCCACTCTCTCTCTTATTTCCACTCTCTCTCTCATTCCACTCTCTCTCATTCCACTCTCTTCTCATTTCCACTCTCACTCTCATTTCCACTCTCTCTCTCATTTCCACTCTCTCTCTCTCATTTCCACTCTCTCTCTCATTTCCACTCTCTCTCTCATTCCTCTCTCTCTCATTTCCACTCTCTCTCTCATTTCCACTCTCTCTCATTTCCACTCTCTCTCTCATTTCCACTCTCTCTCTCATTTCCACTCTCTCTCTCATTTCCACTCTCTCTCTCATTCCACTCTCTCTCTCTCTCTCATTTCCACTCTCTCTCTCATTTCCACTCTCTCTCTCTCTCATTTCCACTCTCTCTCTCATTTCCACTCTCTCTCTCATTTCCACTCTCTCTCTCATTTCCACTCTCTCTCTCATTTCCACTCTCTCTCTCATTTCCACTCTCTCTCTCTCTCATTTCCACTCTCTCTCTCATTTCCACTCTCTCTCTTATTTCCACTCTCTCTCTCATTTCCACTCTCTCTCTCATTTCCACTCTCTCTCTCATTTCCACTCTCTCTCTCATTTCCACTCTCTCTCTCATTTCCACTCTCTCTCTCATTTCCACTCTCTCTCTCATTTCCACTCTCTCTCTCATTTCGACTCTCTCTCTCATTTCCACTCTCTCTCTCTCTCTCATTTCCACTCTCTCTCTCATTTCCACTCTCTCTCTCATTTCCACTCTCTCTCTCATTTCCACTCTCTCTCTCATTTCCACTCTCTCTCTCATTTCCACTCTCTCTCTCATTTCCACTCTCTCTCTCATTTCCACTCTCTCTCTCATTTCCACTCTCTCTCTCTCATTCCACTCTCTCTCTCATTTCACTCTCTCTCTCATTTCCACTCTCTCTCTCAGTTCCACTCTCTCTCTCTCTCATTTCCACTCTCTCTCTCATTTCCACTCTCTCTCTCTCTCTCAGTTCCACTCTATCTCTCATTCCACTCTCTCTCTCATTTCCACTCTCTCTCTCATTTCCACTCTCTCTCTCTCTCATTTCCACTCTCTCTCTCATTTCCACTCTCTCTCTCATTTCCACTCTCTCTCTCATTTCCACTCTCTCTCTCATTTCCACTCTCTCTCTCATTTCCACTCTCTCTCTCATTTCCACTCTCTCTCTCATTTCCACTCTCTCTCTCATTTCCACTCTCTCTCTCATTTCCACTCTCTCTCTCATTTCCACTCTCTCTCTCATTTCCACTCTCTCTCTCTCTCATTTCCACTCTCTCTCTCATTTCCACTCTCTCTCTTATTTCCACTCTCTCTCTCATTTCCACTCTCTCTCTCATTTCCACTCTCTCTCTCATTTCCACTCTCTCTCTCATTTCCACTCTCTCTCTCATTTCCACTCTCTCTCTCATTTCCACTCTCTCTCTCATTTCCACTCTCTCTCTCATTTCGACTCTCTCTCTCATTTCCACTCTCTCTCTCTCTCTCATTTCCACTCTCTCTCTCATTTCCACTCTCTCTCATTTCCACTCTCTCTCTCATTTCCACTCTCTCTCTCATTTCCACTCTCTCTCTCATTTCCACTCTCTCTCTCATTTCCACTCTCTCTCTCATTTCCACTCTCTCTCTCATTTCCACTCTCTCTCTCTCATTTCCACTCTCTCTCTCATTTCGACTCTCTCTCATTTCCACTCTCTCTCTCATTTCCACTCTCTCTCTCTCTCTCTCATTTCCACTCTCTCTCTCAGTTCCACTCTCTCTCATTTCCACTCTCTCTCTCATTTCCACTCTCTCTCTCATTTCCACTCTCTCTCTCATTTCCACTCTCTCTCTCAATTCCACTCTCTCTCTCATTTCCACTCTCTCTCTCTCTCTCATTTCCACTCTCTCTCTCAGTTCCACTCTCTCTCTCTCTCTCATTTCCACTCTCTCTCTCATTTCCACTCTCTCTCTCTCTCATTTCCACTCTCTCTCTCATTTCCACTCTCTCTCTCATTTCCACTCTCTCTTCATTCCACTCTCTCTCTCATTTCCACTCTCTCTCTCATTCGACTCTCTCTCTCATTTCCACTCTCTCTCTCTCATTTCCACTCTCTCTCTCATTTCCACTCTCTCTCTCTCTCTCATTTCCACTCTCTCTCTCATTTCCACTCTCTCTCTCATTTCACTCTCTCTCTCATTTCCACTCTCTCTCTCTCTCTCATTTCCACTCTCTCTCTCATTTCCACTCTCTCTCTCATTTCCACTCTCTCTCTCATTTCGACTCTCTCTCTCATTTCCACTCTCTCTCTCATTTCCACTCTCTCTCTCATTTCCACTCTCTCTCTCATTTCCACTCTCTCTCTCTCTCATTTCCACTCTCTCTCTCATTTCCACTCTCTCTCTCCTCATTTCCACTCTCTCTCTCATTCCACTCTCTCTCATTCCACTCTCTCTCTAATTTCCACTCTCTCTCTCATTTCCACCCTCTCTCTCATTTCCACTCTCTCTCTCATTTCCACTCTCTCTCTCTCATTTCCACTCTCTCTCTCAGTTCCACTCTCTCTCTCTCTCATTTCCACTCTCTCTCTCATTTCCACTCTCTCTCTCTCATTCCACTCTCTCTCTCATTTCCACTCTCTCTCTCATTTCCACTCTCTCTCACATTTCCACTCTCTCTCATTCCACTCTCTCTCTCACTCTCTCTCTCTTATTTCCACTCTCTCTCTCATTTCCACTCTCTCTCATTTCCACTCTCTCTCTCTCTCTCATTTCCACTCTCTCTCTCATTTCCACTCTCTCTCATTTCCACTTCTCTCTCTCTCTCATTTCCACTCTCTCTCTCATTTCCACTCTCTCTCTCAGTTCCACTCTCTCTCATTTCCACTCTCTCTCTCATTTCCACTCTCTCTCTCATTTCCACTCTCTCTCATTTCCACTCTCTCTCTCTCATTTCACTCTCTCTCTCATTTCCACTCTCTCTCTCTCTCTCATTTCCACTCTCTCTCTCAGTTCCACTCTCTCTCATTTCCACTCTCTCTCTCATTTCCACTCTCTCTCTCATTTCCACTCTCTCTCTCAGTTCCACTCTCTCTCATTTCCACTCTCTCTCTCATTTCCACTCTCTCTCTCTCATTTCCACTCTCTCTCTCATTTCCACTCTCTCTCTCAGTTCCACTCTCTCTCTCTCTCTCATTTCCACTCTCTCTCTCATTTCCACTCTCTCTCTCTCTCTCATTTCCACTCTCTCTCTCATTTCCACTCTCTCTCTCATTTCCACTCTCTCTCTCATTTCCACTCTCTCTCTCATTTCCACTCTCTCTCTCATTTCCACTCTCTCTCTCTCTCATTTCCACTCTCTCTCTCATTTCCACTCTCTCTCTTATTTCCACTCTCTCTCTCATTTCCACTCTCTCTCTCATTTCCACTCTCTCTCTCATTTCCACTCTCTCTCTCATTTCCACTCTCTCTCTCATTTCCACTCTCTCTCTCATTTCCACTCTCTCTCTCATTTCCACTCTCTCTCTCATTTCCACTCTCTCTCTCATTTCCACTCTCTCTCTCATTTCCACTCTCTCTCTCATTTCCACTCTCTCTCTCATTTCGACTCTCTCTCTCATTTCCACTCTCTCTCTCATTTCCACTCTCTCTCTCTCTCTCATTTCCACTCTCTCTCTCAGTTCCACTCTCTCTCATTTCCACTCTCTCTCTCATTTCCACTCTCTCTCTCATTTCCACTCTCTCTCTCATTTCCACTCTCTCTCTCATTTCCACTCTCTCTCTCATTTCCACTCTCTCTCTCTCTCATTTCCACTCTCTCTCTCAGTTCCACTCTCTCTCTCTCTCTCATTTCCACTCTCTCTCTCATTTCCACTCTCTCTCTCTCTCTCATTTCCACTCTCTCTCTCATTTCCACTCTATCTCTCATTTCCACTCTCTCTCTCATTTCCACTCTCTCTCTCATTTCCACTCTCTCTCTCATTTCGACTCTCTCTCTCATTTCCACTCTCTCTCTCTCATTTCCACTCTCTCTCTCATTTCCACTCTCTCTCTCTCTCATTTCCACTCTCTCTCTCATTTCCACTCTCTCTCTCATTTCCACTCTCTCTCTCATTTCCACTCTCTCTCTCTCTCATTTCCACTCTCTCTCTCATTTCCACTCTCTCTCTCATTTCCACTCTCTCTCTCATTTCGACTCTCTCTCTCATTTCCACTCTCTCTCTCATTTCCACTCTCTCTCTCATTTCCACTCTCTCTCTCATTTCCACTCTCTCTCTCATTTCCACTCTCTCTCTCATTTCCACTCTCTCTCTCATTTCCACTCTCTCTCTCTCTCATTTCCACTCTCTCTCTCATTTCGACTCTCTCTCTCATTTCCACTCTCTCTCTCATTTCCACTCTCTCTCTCATTTCCACTCTCTCTCTTATTTCGACTCTCTCTCTCATTTCCACTCTCTCTCTCTCATTTCGACTCTTTTCCTCTCTCTCTCTCTCCCTCTCCCTTATACTATTCCAGTTAAGTACAAGCCTTGTTCAAATGAAACCGGACCAAACTCCACCACGCGAACATATGTACGATGCGCATGATGACGTCACTTCAGATGTAAACAGCACACACCAACCGTCAAGTTTGCAAAATTACCCGCCGACTCATAGTTCCTCAACAGACCATTCACTGCCTGCATTCTGCGATGAATGTCAACTTGTCGACATCCTTCAGCTGTTAGACGCCGAATCACCGCTCACTGACCAACACCCGCCATGCTGTCAGCGGTCTGCTGTCAGCGGTCTGCTGTCAGTGGAAGGATAATGATTTGCGAACTTCCGGTTGGTATCAGCTGGTTATATCAGAGGTGCCGTCATCGTGTGCATTGAATGTATGTTCACTCGGTGCAGTTAGATCCGGTTTCATTTGAACAGGCCTCGTCGTTTACCAGAAAAAGCACTCCTACAACCCGCCAGCCATATCCCTTTTCATGGCGCACAAAAGGCAATAGTTCCTCCTCGCGGGCCCTCCAACCGCGTACGTGTTTCAGCTAGCCTTGGTGACGTAATGGACCAGGTCTGTGTGATTGACAGCAGGCGGACGTAGATTGGTTGGGGTTCAAGTTCACGGCCAATAATAAACCTTCTGATCCCGGAAGACAGTTATCTCTGTGGCCACGGATTTGACACGGCTCCTTATCTCCTCCCCCGTCATCCGCTATCTATAGCCGACACGAGGCGAGACTTACAAGCTGCGGTAACCGCTCGACGCGAGTTGTGTGCCACTCAGTTGTGACGGGGTGGGTATCGGCGAGAGTTTCATTTCCGGGATGAATATATCATGTCAGAGTCGACATCACGACAAACAACCGTCACCTCCTTCGCTGCTTTAGCCAAGTGCGATAACACCAGATAAGCGACGGACTTGAACTCTCTGACCACAATAAATGTCAGTCACGTGAACTGATGTTAGGTGAACTGATGTTAGGTGAACTGATGCTAGGTGGTGATGTTAGGTGAACAGATGTTAGGTGAACAAATGTTAGGTGAGCTGATTTTAGGTGAACTACTGTTAGGTGAACTACTGTTAGGTGAACTGATGTTAGGTGAACGTATGTAAAGTTAGATTACATTCCGCTATAACAAAATTTAACTTAATGTTTTTATACTGGCATAGAAGACCCTGCAGACCCTGTATGCAACCAGTTTCTAATACATTTCCTTTATTTCCTTGCTCTAAAAGCTATGCGTTTCTAATCTATTCTTAAATGTATTAATTGTCCCTGCTTCCATTATCTCCTGTGGCAATGCATTCCAAGCATTCACCACTCTCTGACTAAACAGATATTTCCTAAAATCTAATCTGAACCTATCTTTAGTTAGCTTGTAGCTATGCCCTCTTGTTCTTGTGGGTGGTTGTATTTTGGAAAACTTGTTATAGTCTAATTTATCCATTCCTCTGATCATCTTATAAACCTGTATTGTCACCACGAATTCTTACCTTTTCTAGACACTGTAGGCCGTTTTTTTTTGGTTTTTCCTCATAACTGTAATTCTGGAATCCCACTATCAGCTTTGTTGCTCTTTTTTGTATTCTTTCAAGCATGTTTATATCCCCTCTATGATAAGGACTGCACACCTGTACACAGTACTCCAATCTAGGTCTAACTAACGCTTTATTCCATTTGACTATCACTTCCTTGCTCCTATGCTATATTTCTTTTTATCATACCTTACATTGCATTTACCTTTTTCACTGCTACAGAACCGATATTTAATTTAAGGCTGCTAAGCGAGAAATATCTAGAACAGCAGCAAAAACACTGTATCATGTATTTGTGGATTTTAAGAAGGCGTTTGATAGGGTATGGCATAAAGCGCTTTGGGCAACCATGAGGATGTATAAAATCAACGGAAATATTATAAAGGTCCTTGAACACCTGTATGACAAGACGTCTAACGCAGTTCTTGTGAATGGGAGGCGAGGGGACTGGTTTCGCACATCAGTTGGTGTGAGACAGGGGTGTACACTCTCTCCAACTCTTTTCAATATATTCCTTGAGGGAATTATGAGTGAGGCACTTGGAGGCCACGTTGGTACTGTCAAGATAGGGGGCCGAACGATTACCAACCTTCGTTTTGCAGATGATATCGACGGGTTGGCGGGTTCAGAAGCAGAACTCCAGGAATGGGTCAGAAGGCTCGATGAAACAGCTCTTGACTATGGTATGGGGATACACGTTGGAAAGACAAAAGTAATGACCTACAACGCCAAGGGCTTCAACAGCAGGATAAAAGCTAACGGTCAAGATCTCGAAGTGGTTGGCCGTTTTAAACATCTGGGGTCGATTGTCAGTGATGAAGGATCAAAATGTGAGGTGTTGGCCAGAATAGCACAGACAATAGCGGCGCTTGCACGGCTTAACAAAATCTGGCAAGATAAACGGTTAGCACTACGCACGAAAATCAGATTAATGCGTACACTGGTCCTGTCAATATTCATCTATGCGTGTGAGACATGGACTGTTACAGGTGACCTTCAAAGAAAGATACAGGCCTTGGAGATGAGATGTTTCCGAAAACTTTTAAACGTTACGTACAAAGATCGAGTTACAAATGAGGAAATACGAGATAGAATTACAACAGCAATAGGGCCTTTCGAAGACCTCTTGGTAACTGTCAAAAGGAGGAAACTCGCTTGGTACGGTCACATATCGAGATCAAAGGGTCTTGCAAATACAATCCTCCACGGAAAGGTGCATGGCAGACGATGAAGAGGCCGTCCCAAAAAGAGATGGGAGGACAACATAAAAGAATGGACCAATCTCCGACCAGAAGAGTCACAGGCAGCGGCATCTGACAGAGAGGGGTGGCGTGGTGTTGTGAGGATGTCTTCATGGGTGCCCCAACGACTTCACCGGTTACGGGATGACCTGACCTGACCTGACTGCTACCTGCACTTGCTCACTCACCTTACCTATATAATCTATTATAACACCTAGGTGCCTTTCCTTATCTATCTTTCTAATATTGTTCTCTCCCATTCTGTAATTATGTTCCATATTGGATCTACCCAGGTGGATGACTGTACATTGATCTACATTAAACTCCATTTACCAGCTTACAGACCATTCTCGAATTATATCTAAATCCGACCTCAACAAATCCACTTCTGCTTTAGATGAGACACTACTGCATAGTTTTTTTGTCATCCACAAATTTTGCAATCATACATCCCATATCAATGTCCAAATCATTTATATATATCAAGAACAAAATTGGTCCAAAAACCGAGCCCTGTGACACTCCACTTTTCACTTCACACCACTCAGAGTACTCCTTATTTATGCTCACCCTCTGCCTTCTTCCTGTTAACCAATTTTCAATCCATTTGGCAACTTGTGATGTGGCTCAGAATGATCGCCCCCCTCGTACGGAATCTAATGACAACCTACCATAGTTCTCACTTGCCAAGAAACTTAAAACAGTCAAATAGGTCGGTGCTGGTCAGAAGTGATATTCTAGACATGACATTCTACTAGGACAGTCTGACACGGTGTCTACTAGGACAGTCTGACACAGTGTCTACTAGGACAGTCTGACACGGTGTCTTCTAGGGCAGTCTGACAATGTTAGGTGTGTCAATGTTAGATGTGTCAATGTTGCCTCTGTCAATGTTAGATCTGTCAATGTTTTATCTGTCAATGTAAGACCTGCCAATGTTAGGTGTGTTAATCTTAGCTGTGTCAGTGTTAGGTATGTCAGTGTTAGGTGTCAGTGTTAGGTGTGTCAGTGTTAGGTGTGTCAGTGTTAGGTATGTCAGTGTTAGGTGTGTCAGTGTTAGGTGTGTCAGTGTTAGGTGTGTAAGTGTTAGGTGTGTCAGTGTTAGGTGTGTCAGTGTTAGGTGTGTCAGTGTTAGGTGTGTCAGTGTTAGGTGTGTCAGTGTTAGGTGTGTAAGTGTTAGGTGTGTCAATGTTAGATGTGTCAATGTTGCCTCTGTCAATGTTAGATCTGTCAATGTTTTATCTGTCAATGAAAGACCTGCCAATGTTAGGTGTGTCAATCTTAGCTGTGTCAGTGTTAGGTATGTCAGTGTTAGGTGTCAGTGTTAGGTGTGTCAGTGTTAGGTGTGTCAGTGTTAGGTATGTCAGTGTTAGGTGTGTCAGTGTTAGGTGTGTCAGTGTTAGGTGTGTAAGTGTTAGGTGTGTCAGTGTTAGGTGTGTCAGTGTTAGGTGTGTCAGTGTTCGGTGTGTCAGTATTAGGTGTGTCAGTGTTAGGTGTGTCAGTACTCTGTACAAAAGTTCCTTGTCCGATCCCGTCACAACATCTCGCCTTGCCATCATATCCCAATATTTCCTTTCTACGTGTCCTCTAAAATCTCGTCTAACATTTCGTCGACTAACATCTCGTCTAACGTCTTGTCTCAACATCTCGTCTGCAGATCTCCTTTCACAACCTCCTCTCACCATCTCCTCTCACCATCTCCTCTCACCATCACCTCTCACCATCTCCTCTTACCATCACCTCTCACCATCCTGTCTCTTATCAGCTCGCCTAACCATCCTGTGATTCCTTCTTTGATCGTCTCTCGTTCCTTTTATGACCGTCTCTTGTTCCTCCTATGACCGTTTCTTGTTCCTCCTTTGACCGCCTCTTGTTCCTCCTATGACTGTCTCTTGTTCCTCATATGGCCGTGTATTGTTCCTCCGATGAAGATCTCTTGTTCCTCCTATGACTGTCTCTTGTTCCTCCTATGAACGTCTCTTGTTTCTCCTATGATCGTCTCTTGTTCCTTCTATGATCGTCTCTTGTTCCTCCGGTGGCCGTCTCTTGTTCCTCATATGGCCGTGTTTTGTTCCTCCGATGACCGTCTCTTGTTCCTCCTATGATCGTCTCTTGTTCCTTCTATGATCGTCTCTTGTTCCTCCGGTGGCCGTCTATTGTTCCTCCTATGACTGTCTCTTGTTCCTCCTATGACCGTCTCCTGTTTCTCTTATGACCGTCTCTTGTGTGTGTGTCCTGGCTGTAATCGGTGTGTGTGTGTGTCCTGTTTGTGAGGGGTATGTTTGTGTCCTGGCTGTGTGTGTGTGTGTTCTGGCTGTGAGGGGTGTGTGTGTGTGTGTGTGTGTGTGTGTGTGTGTCCTGGCTGTGAGGGGGGTGTGTGTGTGTGTGTATGTTCTGGCTGTAAGGGGTATGTGTGTGTGTGTGTGTCCTGGCTGTGAGGGGTGTGTGTGTGTATGACTGTCCTGGCTGTGTGAATGTGTGTGTCCTGGCTGTGTGTGTGTGTGTTCTGGCTTGGAAGGGTGTGTGTGTGTATGTTCTGGCTGTAAGGGGTATGTGTGTGTGTGTGTCCTGGCTGTGAGGGGTGTGTGTGTGTATGACTGTCCTGGCTGTGTGAATGTGTGTGTCCTGGCTGTGAGGGGTGTGTGTCTGTGTGTCCTGGCTGTGAGGGGTATGTGTGTGTGTCCTGGCTGTGAGGGGTGTGTGTCTGTGTGTCCTGGATGTGAGGGGTGTGTGTGTGTGTGTCCTGGATGTGAGGGGTGTGTGTGTGTGTGTGTCCTGGCTGTGAGGGGTATGTGTGTGTGTCCTGTCTGTGAGTGGTGTGTGTGTGTCCTGGATGTGAGGGGTGTGTGTCTGTGTGTCCTGGATGTGAGGGGTGTGTGTGTGTGTGTGTCCTGTCTGTGAGTGGTGTGTGTGTGTCTTGGCTGTGAGGGGTGTGTGTGTGTGTGTGTGTGTCCTGGATGTGAGGGGTGAGTTTTTGTGTCCTGTTGCAGTCACTCAGCCATTACCTATTTGTGGTTTTTCTTTCGATAGTAAAAAGTTGAGAGCGCGATATTCATGTGAAACACGTGACGCGATTCGAGAGGTCAGAACTAAACGCGAGAATCATAGGCCATATACGGTAATGTCCGGGATACCGGAAGGCTTGACCACAAAGTTAGGACACAACCATACCACAGGGATGCGGAACGTTGCAGGTGTCGGTCAGTGTGTGGCGGACAAGAGGTTTGACCTCACAACCAGGAAGGAGACACCTCACAGCCAGGACACACACACACACACCCCTCACAGCAAAGACACACACACACACCACTCACAGACAGGACACACACACCCCTCACAGACAGGACACACACACACACCCCTCACAGCCAAGACACACACACACACCACTCACAGACAGGACACACACACCCCTCACAGACAGGACACACACACACCCCTCACAGACAGAACACCCACAACCCTCACAGACAGGACACACACACACAACCCTCACAGACACGACACATACACACCCCTCACAGACAGGACACACACACACACACCCCTCACTGACAGGACACACACACACCCACAGACATGACACACACACACACACACACACACACCCCTCACAGCCATGGCAAGCACACACACACCTCACAAACAGGCACACACACACAGCCAGGACACACAAACACAGCCAGGACACACACACACACCGATCACAGCCAGGACACCCACACACACACCACCCACAGCCAGGACACACACACACATCGCACAGCCAGGACACACACACACACACACCCCTTACAGCCAGAACACACACACACACACACCCCACAGCCAAGACCCCTCACAATCAGGACAGACACACACCCTCCTTACAGGCAGAACACACACACAGACACACCCCTCACAGCCAGGACACACACGCACACACACCTCACATCCAGGACACTCACACACACACACACACCTCACAGCCAGGACACACACACACACACACACACACACCTCACAGCCAGAACACACACACACACACCACTCACTGACAGGACACACGCACACACACACACACCCCTCACAGCCAGGACACACACACACACACACACAACCCTTACAGTTAGGACACGCACACACACCCCTCACAATCAGGACACACAAACACACACCCCTCTCTGACAGGTCACACACATCTCACAGCCAGGACACACACACACACACCCACACACACACACCCCTCACAGTCAGGACACACACACACCCCTTACAGCCAGGACACGCACACACACAGCCAGGACACGCACACACACAGCCAGGACATACACAAACACCCCTTACTGACAGGACACACACACACACCCCTTAATGTCAGGACACACACCCCTTACAGCCAGGACACGCACATACACAGCCAGGACACACACAAACACCCCTCCCTGACAGGACACACATACACACCCATTACAGCCATGGACACACACACACACACACACACCTCACAGACAGGACACACACACACACACACACCTCTCACAGCCAGGACACACACACCCACACACACACACCCACACACTCACACGCAGGCATGCACGCACGCATGCACAGCCAGGACATTGTTAATAGAAAATTATACACACAAATAAACACTTTCACACACGCAAACACACACGGTTACATACACAAATACACACATAGTCATACATATTATCGCACTTACAATCACACACATATTCTCTCTGTTAAACACACACACACACACACACACACACACACACACATCGTTCTCTACATTAAATCTTTCATAAGTATCTAGCTTTGTTCTCTGTACAATCATTCACAAGTTCCGAGCTTTGTTCTCGGTACAATCATTCACAAGTTTCTAGCTTTGTTCTCTGTACAATCATTCACAAGTTCCTAGCTTTGTTCTCGGTACAATCATTCACAAGTTCCCATGGAAAGACGCAATACTGGTACCAGAACCAAAAACAGGAAAGGACAAAACAGATCCGAATGGATACAGGCCCATAAGCCTACTGAGCTGTGTCGGCAAGCTGATGGAACGGATGATAAACACCAGACTGATGTGGCATCTGGAAGAAAAACGAATACTAATTCCACAGCAAGCCGGCTTTAGACAGCACAGATCCACTGAGGACCAGGTCATCCTCATAGCCCAGGAGATAGAAGATGCCTACCAGGCACAGAAACACACAGTAGCTGTTTGGGTGGATCTGGAAAAGGCATTTGACAAAGTCTGGAAGGATGGACTTAGAGTCAAGCTAAGAAGAAGTGATGTCGGTGGGAAGATGTACAAGTGGATCAACCACTACCTCAAACAAAGAACGGCCAGAGTCCAAGTACAAGGGCAGATGAGCAAAAAGGTGACACTCGAGCAGGGAGTACCCCAAGGGGGAGTATTGTCACCCACACTCTTCCTGGTATATATAAACGATATTACAGAGAATATACCAAGAAGAGTCCATAGCTCAATGTTTGCAGACGATCTGGCTATGTGGACCTCTGAAAAGAACCTCACCATAGCAAGAAATCGGATGCAGACGGCCCTAACATCGCTGGAAGAGTGGGAGAACTCATGGCTGGTCAAAATAAACGAGGAGAAAACCACATGCACAATATTCTCGCTTTCATTAAAACCCCAAAGTACCAAATTAAGTTTAAATGGCAAATTCCTGCAGCCAAACGACAACCCAACCTATCTGGGAGTCACATTTGATCGGCATATGACATGGAAAAGTCAGATTGAGAGAAACCGAATGAAAGCCAGAGAAAGAATGGCAATCATGAGGAAACTTGCTGGCACAATCTGGGGAGCAGACGAAGGCATACTAAAGAAACTGTACACTGGAAGAGTGAGACCAGTTCTCGAGTATGGCATTGCGGCATGGACAACAGCAGCGAAGGCGAACTTCGATAAAGTTAACAAACTTCAAAACCAAGCCATGAGAATTATAACAGGTGGCATGAAGTCAACGCCAATTGTAGAACTTGAAAAGATTACAAAACTGCAATCCATGACCGATAGAAGAGACTGCAGAGCCCAGCTGCAGTCAGAGAAACTCCGAAGACTGACTGACCATCCAATGCACCAGAGACTAAACAATTTGGGAAATGGGAAACTAAAGCGGAGAAACTTTGCAGAAATAGCCAAAGCAAAGATGCACGAAGATCCCATAAACGCACTAACAACACCAAAACCCATCACTACTGTACGAAAACCTACCTGGAGGCAGGATATATTTCCAGAGGTGGTAGAAAATATACCAGGTATTGCAAACAAAAACTGCCAGACTGAAAAAGAAAGGAGAGATACTGCCCTAAGCTTCATAACGAAAAGCTACCCAAGCATGGACTGGACCCATGCATACACCGACAGTTCTGTAACAAACACTACACAGAACGGAGGGGCAGGAGCAATCCTGAACCTACCAAATGGCAGACAAATAACACTGTCACTCGCTACTGGTAAGTACACAAGCAATTTCAGAGCGGAGGCAGAGGCACTGAGGGCGGCAGTGGAAGAAATGGTGACACACAGTGAAAATGAGAGCCATATAGTCCTGCTGACAGATGCTCTCGCTGTAGTCACAGCGCTAAAAAGCCAGAAAAACACTGAGCTTAATGACTTAAGAGCAGCACTCTGCAAACTGTGCCAGCAGTCCGCACCAAAAAGGGTAGTGGTACAGTGGGTTCTGTCACACTGCAACATCCAAGGCAACGAGGAGGCAGACAGACTGGCAAAAGAAGGTGCAAGACTACCACAAACAGATACTAGTATGACGTACGAAGAGTCAAAACGGCTTATAAAAGCCAGATACATGACCAAATGGGAAACCGAACATACTGGTTACACCAAAAACGATGCCTATTACCAGTTGAACCGAAGAGAGCAGGTCGTTGTCTTCAGACTTCGCACTGGCCACAACAGACTGAGGTACCACCTATTCAACAAATTGAAGATAGGGTGTACCGACGAATGCCCGTGCGGTACCGGTAAAATGACCGCTGAACATCTGCTGCAGAACTGCCCGACATACGAGGATCAGAGAGAGCAGATGTGGCCATTACCAGTGGAACTGCAAGACAAGCTGTATGGTAGTGGCGAGAGTCTCAGGATGACCGCCGCTTTTTTCGAAAAAATAATGGTTACTGTCTGACTGCGTACGCAGAAGAAGAAGATTCACAAGTTCCTAGCTTTGTTCTCGGTACAATCATTCACAAGTTACCAGGTTTGTTCTCCGTACAATCATTCACAAGTTCCTAGCTTTGTTCTCGGTACAATCATTCACAAGTTACCAGGTTTGAAGTCCGAGGAAGACATGTTCTGTTGTCGCCAGTGTTGTCCACTACCAAGAACAAGAACCAGGTATGGCAGGGTATACGGGGTAGCCGCCATGAAAAAAATGGGGAGGGGGGAGTTGGGGGTGACACGTTGAGTTACCGAACTCGAGCTGCCCCAGAGATGCGCTACTGCCCAAACACAATATTTCATAACAACTGGAAAGCAGACCATGTTTGTGTGTTGTATGTGTGCGTGTGTGAGTGTATTTTTATCTTTACTGTTTGAAGTGTGTGTATGTGTGTAAATTGTAATGCGCATGTGTAGGTGTATGTCTTTATGAGAACGTTATTCTCACCAAACTATTGATGACACATTGGTAGGTGTATTTGTTTTGGAGGATTGTTCTGTCCCATCTCCATTTCCCATATAATCTTACTATCTTCTCTACTCCTCCCACACTCACTTCTCTCCCTCACTCTTTCTCTCTACTCTCCCCTGTCTCTCTCTCCCCCTCTCCTTTTTCTCTCCCTATATTTTCCTCTCTGTCTCTCCCTCCTTCACTCTACCTCTCTCTCCTTCTCTCCCTTCTTCTCCCTTTCTCCCTCTCTCCCTCTCACTCTTTTCCTCCCTCTCTTTTTCCTTCTCTCTCTCTACCTCTCCCCCTCTCCCATTCTCTCTCCCTCCCTTTCTCTCTGTCTTCCCCTCTCTCTTCCTCCCTTTCTCCTTCTCCCTCACCCTTTCCGTCTCTCCCTCTCGTCCTTCTACTCTCTCTCCCTCCCTCTTTCCAGCTATCTCTCTCCCTCCCTCTCTGACTCCCTCTCTCTTTTTCCCTCCCTCTCCTTTTCCCTTTCTCTCCCTCCTCTCCCTCCCTCTTCCTCTCTCACTCTCTCCTTATCCCCCTCTCTCTCTCCCTCTCTTTCTCTCTCCCTCACTCCCTCTCTCGCTCTCTCCCTCTCTATCTATTCCTCTCTACTTCTCCATAAACCTTTCCCTCTCTCCCTCTCCTCCTTCTCTCTCTCGCTTTCTCCCTCTCTCCCTATCGCCCCCTCTTTCTCCCTCTCTCTTCGTCTCTCCCTCTCTCCTTCTTTATCCATATTCATCTCTTCCATTTTTTCTCTCTCCATCGATCTCTCTCTCGCTCTCTCTCTCTCCCTCTCCATCAACCTTTTCCTCTCCATCAACTTTTTCCTCTCTCTCGCTCTGTCCCCCTCCCTCTCTCGCTTTCTCCCTCTCTCGTTCTCTCCCTCTTTCACTCTCTCCCTCTCCTCACCTTCCCTCTGTCTCCCTCCCTCCCAACCCTATGTGCTGTAGTTGCTTATTAAGTCTCTTGCTTGGGAGTATTTCAAGTTGGAGCAGACGTGACCCGTCTGAGGGAATTGGGTCAGTCAAGTGGGTCAGCCAGGCCTGATTGGGTAAGTCAAGTGGGTCAGCCAGGTCTAATTGGGTCACTCAAGTGGGTCAGATAGGCCTGATTGGGTCAGTCAAGTTGGTCTGCCAGGCCTGATTGGGTCAGTCAAGTGGGTCAGATAGGCCTGATTGGGTCAGTCAAGTGGGTCAGCCAGGCCTGATTGGGTCAGTCAAGTGGGTCAGCCAGGCCTGATTGAGTCAGTCAAGTGGGTCAGCTAGGCCTGATTGGGTCAGTCAAGTGGATCAACCAGGCTTGATTGGGTCAGTCAAGTGGGTCAGCCAGGCCTGATTGGGTCAATCAAGTGGGTTAGCCAGACCTGATTGGGTCAGTCAAGTGGGTCAGATAGACCTGATTGGGTCAGTCAAGTGGGTCAGCCAGGCCCGATTGGATCATTCAAGTGGGTCAGCCAGGCCTTATTGGGTTAGTCAAGTGGGTCAGACCAGGCCTGATTGGGTCAGTCAAGTAGGTCAGCCAGGCCTTATTGGGTTAGTCAAGTGGGTCAGACCAGGCCTGATTGGGTCAGTGAAATGTGCGTTACTGATCAGTTTTATAGAGGGGATACAACTGGAAACCTTTTTTAAAACAAATTAAGGGAAATAAATACACTGAAAAGAATGATGTCATATATTTCTTCTGTTATCTGCCCCTTGCAGTGTCTGAACTGCATCTTAACTCATCCCATGCCGCAAACTAAATGTCTTATTATGTCACTTCCAAACTATACTTCCAATTATGTCACTTCCAAACTATACTTCCAATTATGTCACTTCCAAAATGTACGTGTCACTGTATGGTGTGATCTTATAGCGATGACCTTGGTCCATGACGTACAATGACCTTGTTCCATGACGTACCATGACCTTGCTCCATCACGTACAATGACCTTGGTTTATCACGTACAATGACCTTGGTCCATCACGTACAATGACCTTACTCCATCACGTACAATGAACTTCGTCCATCACGTACAATGACCTTGGTCCATCACATACAATGACTTTAGTCCATCACATACAATGACCTTGCTCCATCCCGTACAATGACCCTGCTCAATCATATACAATGACCTTGCTCCATCACGTACAATAACCTTGCTCCATCGCATACAATGACCTTGCTCCAACACGTACAATGACCTTACTCCATCACGTACAATAACCTTGCTCCATCACGTACAATGACCTTGCTCCATCACGTACAATGAAATTGCTCCATCACGTACAAAGACCTTGCTCCATCACGTACAATGACCTTGCTCCATCACGTACAATGACCTTTCTCCATCACGTAAAATGACCTTTGCTCCATCACATACAATGACCTTGCTCCATCACGTACAATGACCTTGCTCCATCACATACAATGACCTTGCTCCATCACGTACAATGACCTTACTCCATCTTGTACAATGATCTTGCTCCATCACGTACAATGAACTTGCTCCATCATGTACAATGACCGTACTCCATCACGTACAATGACCTTGCTCCATCACGTACAATGACCTTGGTCCATCACATACAATGACTTTAGTCCATCACATACAATGACCTTGCTCCATCACATACAATGACCTTGCTCAATCACATACAATGACCTTGCTCCACCACATACAATGACCTTGCTCCATCACGTACAATGGCAACAACTGTTAAGCTAGTTGGATGAACCAGTCGATGATTTCAAAGATGGCCGAGGAGCCCGGATGTGAGTATGGAATTACTTCGGGCAGAAGTAATTCCTTTCGTAGTATTGAGTTTTACGTCAAAGGCTTTTCCTGAAGCCTCACTCGTGTCTTTCAAACGCTTCTGTTGGTCACCAAGTCAGCGTTCACCAATCTGTATCTCACCAATGTTGGCGGCTAATGGGCCTCAGCCCAGTGGATCTGAGACTACATCAGAATAATAACAATGCTAGAGGCACCAGCGACGAGCTCTGTCAGGAACACCGGTATCTGGAATGCTGTCTTGTCATTTGATCGTCAATACCTTCTGAGACAGACTATGAGGATGTGCTTCAACTATGTTACCATCTGTCTGAATCACAAGACGATAACTGTGTGAACCTTGTGCTTCGTCTTCAGACTAATGTCACTTTGGTGACATTTTTGTCGGGCCGAGGCACGTCATGTTAGAGGGCCGAGGCTCGTCATGTCCGAGAGCCGAGGCCTTGATCTCAGAGGGCCGAGGAGCGTCATGTCAGAGGGCCGAAGTACGTCATGTCAGAGGGCACATGCACACAATGTCAGAGGGCCGAGGCACGACATGTCAGAGGGCCGAGGCACGACATGTCAGAGGGCCGAGGCACGACATTTCAGAGGGCCGAGGCACGACATGTCAGAGGGCCGAGGTACGTGGAAGTTCTCTGGAGGTTCTTCCCTGAGATTGACAGAAGAGAGATGCCTCGGTTGTTGTTCCTTGACAGAAGAGAGATACCTGGCTTGTTGTTATGGAATTATAGCGATTAACTTTACTTTTGCAAAAATAAATAACTGACGTTTCTTGAAGATCTTTCCGGGCAGTTTCACTCTGCGGACTTTACATAAGTTTTTTATCGCTTTTTATCTCTGCTCTAAAGTTGCTAAACCATCTCGTACTACATTCATGGGTCGACCTTGTTCATGTAGGAAGGCCTAATTCAGTGACCAAAAGAAGGAGAAGCTGCTGCTAAAGTGAAGGTGAGCTCAATGTAAGAGACATTATATTTGTGTTTTATAGATGGATGAGAACAGACAAGGCGTGTTGTAGTTCAAATACCAGCTTGAGATTTGATAAACACACACACACCGTGCAGCTGGTCATGCACCAACGAAACCTTTATGTTTAAATCAATACGCAATCCATCACAAATTTAGACGAAATATAAAGGAAAAAAGTCAACATTAGTGAGGGACATTATCTCAGTGAACACTTAAATGAACTTCTCTTTGCTGATAACCAAGCAATAAAAACAACCTCAGTGAACACTTAAATGAACTTCTCTTTGCTGATAACCAAGCAATAAAAACAACCTCAGTGAACACTTAAATGAACTTCTCTTTGCTGATAACCAAGCAATAAAAACAACCTCAGTGAACACTTAAATGAACTTCTCTTTGCTGATAACCAAGCAATAAAAACAACCTCAGTGAACACTTAAATGAACTTCTCTTTGCTGATAACCAAGCAATAAAAACAACCTCAGTGAACACTTAAATGAACTTCTCTTTGCTGATAACCAAGCAATAAAAACAACCTCAGAAAAAGAACTGCAGGAACATATCGACAATCTGTTTTATGTCTGTATTATGGCTGTATTATGGCTGTATTATGGCTGTATTGTGGCTGTATTATGTCTGTATTATGTCTGTATTATGGCTGTATTATGGCTGTATTGTGGCTGTATTATGTCTGTATTATGGCTGTATTATGGCTGTATTGTGGCTGTATTATGTCTGTATTATGTCTGTATTATGGCTGTATTATGGCTGTATTATCGCTGTATTATGGCTGTATTATGGCTGTATTATGTCTGTATTATGGCTGTATTATGGCTGTATTGTGGCTGTATTATGTCTGTATTATGGCTGTATTATGGCTGTATTATGGCTGTATTGTGGCTGTATTATGTCTGTATTATGGCTGTATTATGGCTGTATTATGGCTGTATTATCGCTGTATTATGGCTGTATTATGGCTGTATTATGGCTGTATTATGTCTGTATTATGGCTGTATTATGGCTGTATTATGGCTGTATTATGGCTGTATTATGTCTGTATTATGTCTGTATTATGGCTGTATTATGGCTGTATTATGTCTGTATTATGGCTGTATTATGGCTGTATTATGGCTGTATTATGTCTGTATTATGGCTGTATTATGGCTGTATTATGGCTGTATTATGGCTGTATTATGTCTGTATTATGGCTGTATTATGGCTGTATTATGGCTGTATTATGGATGTATTATGGCTGTATTATGGCTGTATTATGTCTGTATTATGTCTGTGTTATGGCTGTATTATGGCTGTATTATGGCTGTATTATGGCTGTATTATGGATGTATTATGTCTGTATTATGTCTGTATTATGGCTGTATTATGGCTGTATTATGTCTGTATTATGGCTGTATTATGGCTGTATTATGGCTGTATTATGGCTGTATGGATTACGGTATGAACACCAATATCAAGAAAACCGAAGGACGGTGGCAAGAAAAGAAGAGATAGAACCAAGAACATTCACACAAAACAAACAAGTAAAACAGGTGAACAATTTCACGTACCTGGGTAATATAATCTCAGCAGATGAAAAAGGCGACACAGAAATCCAACACATGTAATAAAAGAAGTCAAATCATTGGACAGATGTCTCTGATACTACAATGTAAACACATGATACAAAAAGAACTTTATACAATACGACATTCCTATCCACCCGGCGCTTTCAGTGCCACAATTGGACAAGCAAAGATACAATAAACATGTTAACAACAGAGATGCCTACGCTAGATGCTTAAAGTAAAATTAATGGATGGAATCAGAAAAGAAGATTTTTAAGGAGATAAGTAGGTACAACACCAGTGCTAGACCTTATCAAGAGACAGCAAACCAAATGGTTCGGCCACGTGACACGTCAAACACCAGATAGTATCCACCAGAAAGCTTTATTTTACAGATACAAAGGATACAATGGATACAAAGCCAATGGGAAAAGATGGATAGCAGAAATAACAGTTCTAGTAAAGTTTACCGTGCACGAAACACATACTAGGACCTGGTCAAGAAACCTCTTTATAACCTGGCGCTAAAAGTTACAAACACATACTAGGACCTGGTCAAGAAACCTCTTTATAACCTGGCGCTGAAAGTTACAAACACATACTAGGACCTGGTCAAGAAACCTCTTTATAACCTGGCGCTGAAAGTTACAAACACATACTAGGACCTGGTTAAGAAACCTCTTTATAACCTGACGCTGAAAGGCACAAACACATACTACGACCTGGTCAAGAAACCTCTTTATAACCTGACGCTGAAAGTTACAAACACATACTACGACCTGGTCAAGAAACCTCTTTAAAACCTGACGCTGAAAGTTACAAACACATACTACGACCTGGTCAAGAAACCTCTTTATAACCTGACGCTGAAAGTTACAAACACATACTACGACCTGGTCAAGAAACCTCTTTATAACCTGACGCTGAAAGTTACAAACACATACTAGGACCCGATCAAGAAACCTCTTTATAACCTGACGCTGAAAGTTACAAACACATACTACGACCCGGTCAACAAACCTCTTTATAACCTGACGCTGAAAGTTACAAACACATACTACGACCCGGTCAACAAACCTCTTTATAACCTGACGCTGAAAGTTACAAACACATACTAGGACCCAGTCAACAAACCTCTTTATAACCTGACGCTGAAAGTTACAAACACATACTAGGACCCGGTCAACAAACCTCTTTATAACCTGACGCTGCAAGGCACTAGCACATACTAGGGCCCGGTCAAGAATCCTCTTTAAAACTTGACGCTGAAAGTTACCAACACATACTAGGGTCCGGTCAAGAAACCTCTTTATAACCTGGCGCTGAAAGTTACAAACACATACTAGGGCCCGGTCAAGAAACCTCTTTATAACCTGGCGCTGAAAGTTACAAACACATACTAGGGCCCGGTCAAGAAACCTCTTTATAACCTGGCGCTGAAAGTTACAAACACATACTAGGGCCCGGTCAAGAAACCTCTTTATAACCTGACGCTGAAAGTTACAAACACATACTAGGGCCCGGTCAAGAAACCTCTTTATAACCTGGCGCTGAAAGTTACAAACACATACTAGGGCCCGGTCAAGAAACCTCTTTATAACCTGACGCTGAAAGGAACGAGCACATACTAGGGCCTGGTCAAGACACCTCTTTATAACCTGACGCTAGGGGACGACGTGGCCTAGTGGTTAAGTGGCACGGCTCACAATCCGAATGAGCTGGGTTCGATACCCATCACAGCACCGGTCGTTACTCTGGGGAAGAAAACCCTTAGAAAATGCAGGAGGAAGCAGACCCTTACATAAAATGCATGCTGAAGTCGGATGCACTGGGTCGACAAGCGCAAAATAAAAACCACAGTGAAACGAACACCGCCTTGGGTATAGAGAAATAAGGCGAACGCTATAAAAAACCTGAAAGGCACAAGCCGGACAACATGCCAAAGTAAGACCAAATTTTAAACAAATAATTTCGTCTTTTACCTCCATAGCTGATGTACGCTGGGAGGAATTATTCGACATGGAAACGGAGGCTGCTTAGACTGACAGTCTAGGCGTAGTGTGCCGTCTAGTTTGTTGTACTACTCTGCAGAGAATACTTGAAGTATGTAAGTAAGAGAACGAACTCTCGTCTAAGGGTGGAGAGGCGATACAAAACATATGGAGGTGTGGAGGTATGGAGGTATGGAGGTATAGAGGTGTGGAGGTGTGGAGATATGGAGGTATCTGGTAGATTAACACTCGATAATGTAGAGAGTAAGGTGTGGTCTAATCCCCGGTATGGTCAATCGATGTTATAGTACCTGGTCTCTAGGTACGGTGTCCGCATCGAAAGCCGGAAGTCGCGGATTCCAATGTCGGTGGGCACCATGATTTTCTCATGTGTATTTTCTGGTAAAAGTTGCCCAGTTCTCTGGGTAGTGAGATCGGACCCCAGTTCTCTGGGTACTGAGATCGGACCCTAGTTCTCTGAGTACTAAGATCGGACCCTAGTTCTCTGGGTAGTGAGATCGGACCCTAGTTTTCTGGGTAGTGAGATCGGACCCCAGTTCTCTGGGTAGTGAGATCGGACCCTAGTTCTCTGGGTAGTGAGATCGGACCCTAGTTTTCTGGGTAGTGAGATCGGACCCTAGTTCTCTGGGTAGTGAGATCGGACACCAGTTCTCTGGGTACTGAGATCCTACCCTAGTTCTCTGGGCAGTGAGATCGGACCCTAGTTCTCTGGGTAGTGAGATCGGACCCTAGTTTTCTGGGTAGTGAGATCGGACCCTAGTTCTCTGGGTAGTGAGATCGGACCCTAGTTCTCTGGGTAGTGAGATCGGACCCTAGTTCTCTGGATAGTGAGATCGGACCCTATCTCTGGGTAGTGAGATCGGGCACTAGTTCTCTGGGTAGTGAGATGGGACCCTAGTTCTCTGGGTAGTGAGATCGGACCCTAGTTCTCTGGGTAGTGAGATCGGACCCCAGTTCTCTGGGTAGTGAGATCGGACCCTAGTTCTCTGGGTAGTGAGATCGGACCCTAGTTCTCTGGGTAGTGAGATCGGACCCTAGTTCTCTGGGTAGTGAGATCGGACCCTAGTTCTTTGGGTAGTGAGATCGGACCCTATCTCTGGGTAGTGAGATCGGCCCCTAGTTCTCTGGGTAGTGAGATCGGACCCAAGTTCTCTGGGTAGTGAGATCGGACCACAGTTGAAAATCTATCCAAACTGTTCGCATCTTCCCCCAGGCCTAGTAAGCATCAAGCAGTTGTCAAACACCTGGTACAGGTGACAAGCAATTCGGCTTCCTGGCCACAGACATTAGCATGCCTGTTTGGATACCAGGATTCCATGTGGTGATGTGAGGGGTAAAGTAAGTGGTGATGTGAAGATTAAGGAAAGTGGTGATGTGAAGATTAAGGAAAGTGGTGATGTGAAGATTAAGGAAAGTGGTGATGGTTTACTTGTTGATGTAAATTGTTAGTGATGATATAAGTGTATCCTCACCTTTTCCTGGTGGACACAGACGGGTCCAGTCCTGACAGGTCGAAGGTTGAATCCACAGACACGATACTGTGGCGGACATGTAGACTCGCACCGTCATGATCTGAGATCGGCGAGTTGCCATTTTCCATGTTGGATTTCCAGTTCGGGTTGCTGTTGACTTTTCCATTGGGAGAAAGTGCTGGTTTGAGGATGCCCAGTCGCGGCGATGGTGGGTCACTAGAGCTGGACAGCTGCCTGTGTGTCACCGGGGGGAAGATGAAGATCTCATTGGATTCTGTCATTCTCAAAACTTTCTGAGTTTAGCTGTAAGAAAATTAAACTGACCTTAGTTCTCAATCAAGCTCACGAGGATTGCCAGTATGTGGCGAGCACGAAGATTGTCACTATGTGACGAGCACGAAGATTGCCAGTATTTTACGACCACGAAGATTGTCACTATGTGACGAGCACGAAGATTGTCAGTATGTGACGAGCACGAAGATTGTCACTATATGACGAGCACGAAGAGTGTCACTATATGACGAGCACGAAGATTGTCAGTATGTGACGAGCACGACGATTGTCAGTATGTGACGAGGACGAGGTTTGTCAGTATGTGACGATTGTAAGCTTGATAAGACTCCGCTGGCGCACCTGTCCTTGCTGGAAGCCCACTGAGACCTCCACCATCAGTAGTGTGACAGTCCGACAACCTCATCAATATGTTGCACCTGTATACTAGGAAAGGTTTATTAATGTTACTTTAGATCCAATCGTCTCGATACAAGTGTCTAGGGCTTAAATCCGGACAACCTGAAGCGTTGTTGGACCTGACCACTACAAGCGTTCCTGCAGAATGAGTGCCAGTCTCTGAATGTATCCTGAAGGGCGTACCATCATTAAGGGATGTCGTAAACATGCTGCAGAAGTTGGTCGAGGTGGCAACGTAGAAGGTCGCACAGAAGCAAACATATTAGTTGCGTGTGTGCAGGCGTGTCCGAACCGTTGTACAACCTGTCAGTCTAATCATCTACGGCAGGCCTTGAGTACCAAGGCAGTAAATTTGGGCACTTAAAGGACGAACATATAAGTTTTGTCTGACCTGGAGCTGGGCCCATTCTAGGCCGGCCCCTTGCTCCCCGTGACGTCACAGTGTGCATGATAAATGTGTACAACCCAGTACAGGAATGTCTACCCGGAGCTAGACAAATATCACACGTACACAAACATAAATTAGTCAAGTACACCGTTAAAAACAATCGCGTGAGGTGAACATGTACACACAACCCACAATTATAAGACACATACAAGACACACACATTGCATATACACATCACACACACATCACACACATATACATCTCACACACACACACGTCTCACACATACATCACACACACACATAAATCTCACACATACATCACACACACACATCTCACACATACATCACATACACACACAGACACAAATCTCACACATACATCACACACACACACACACACACATGTCACACATACATCACACACACACACACATCTCACACATATATCTCACACAAACATCACACACACACATCTCACAAACACACTTCACAAAAACATATCTCACACACACACATCTCACACACACACATCTCACAAACACACATCTCACACACACACACATCACAAACACACATCACAAACACACATCTCACACATCACACACACATCTCTCACTCACATCTCACAAACACACATCTCACAAACACACATCACACACATCACACACACACCTCGCAAACACCCATCTCACACACACACACACACACATCTCACACACACATCACGCACACACAACTCACACACACATCTCACACACACATCACGCACACACATCACGCACACATCACGCACACACATCACGCACAAACATCACACACATTCCACACACAAACGTTCCATATTTTGTTAACGTCAAGTAGCAAATGTTGGACACAACTTATAGTTAGGGAAGACAATAACCTAGGGTTACTGTAGAGACCTTATGTTGTGTTGGACCTGACCTTACTGTAGAGACCTTATGTTGTGTTGGACGGGACCTTACTGAAGAGACCTTATGTTGTGTTGGAGGGGCCCTTATTGTAGAGACCTTATGTTGTGTTGGACCGGACCCTACTGTAGAGACGGTATGTTGTGTTGGACCAAACCTTACTGTAGAGACCTTATGATGTGTTGGACCGGACCTTACTGTAGAGACCTTACATTGTGTTGGACCGAACCTTACTGTAGAAACCTTACGTTGTGTTGGACCGGACCTTACTGTAGAGACCTTACGTTGTGTTGGACTGGACCTTACTGTAGAGACCTTATGTTGCGTTGGACCGGACCTTACTGTAGAGACCTTATGTTGTGTTGGACCGGACCTTACTGTAGAGACCTTATGATTTTTGGACCGGACTTTACAGTAGAGACCTTACATTGTGTTGGACCGGACCTTACTGTAGAGACCTTACGTTGCGTTGGACCGGACCTTACTGTAGAGACCTTACGTTGTGTTGGACTGGACCTTACTGTAGAGACCTTATGTTGTGTTGGACCGGACCTTACTGTAGAGACCTTACGTTGTGTTGGACCGGACCTTACTGTAGAGACAACGTGTAGTGTCCAGGTTAAGGACCAATAGCAGAATCTTAAAGAAAGGATCAATGTCCCCTAGGTGTGATCATTAGATCGGTGCATGAAGTCCTTACCTGTATGTGGTATTATGTATATTTGTATGTGCGGCATTGCGTCTATGTGTGACTAAAGCAATGTGTCTATGTATGTATGTGTATGACTAATGTGTCTATGATTGTTTATGACATTAGGTCTATGTGTGTATGATCATTGTGTCTATGTGCGGGTGTGATCATTGTATCTATGTGCGGGTGTGATCATTGTGTCTATGTGCGTGTGTGATCGTTGTGTCTATGTGCGTGTGTGATCATTTTGTCCATGTACGTCTGACATTGTGCCTCTTTTTTCTTTAGCATGGTGTCTAATTATTTGTGACATTGTTTAAATATATATTTACACGAGCAGTGTTCAAAAAGTATTCGATCTGAATTTTGTTTAGCGGTAAAAAATGAAGCATGGATGTTGTCCTTTGGCATGGAGATATAAGGGACCTTTCTGAGGAAGTGCGTGCACATTTATCCCGCCAATACATTGGTCAGTCGCTGGCAGACAGCCTGTCAGTGTTAAGTGTAGGAGCACACGTCTGGTTTACATTCACCAGGAAAGGACGGAAATAATTGAGCGGGGGTGTTGCCTCACATTTTGCCACAAGTTTAGCGATACCCAAGTGTTAACCATGCGGAAGATGGTACAGACCTCCCGTGATGACGTCATGAGCATCAAACAAGTTAAAGAGTGGAACAATCACTTCAAAGATGGCCGCACATCGGTGAAGGGCGGATCACGTTCTGGTAAGACCTCAACAAGCTGAAATGATGGAGTCGTTGACCAAGTACGGACCTTGGTCTTAGAGACCCGTCGTGTCACCATCCTAGAGCTGGCCGATGTGGTGGCAGTAGGCATTGGTTCGGTACACTCCATTTGAGCAAGGATTTGGCTTGGCAGATAGTGTCCACGAAATTCGTTTTGAAGCAGTTGCTAACGATGAGCGAACTCTCTTGGGCGAAGACAACATCGTTCTCGTTCGCCAGGATCATTCCAATGTTTGACTGTTCCCCAAGCTGAACATCCCGCCGCTGAAAGGACCCGATTCGAGTCACCAGAAGACATTGGTCGACCCAGCTCTACTCCATTCCCAAAGAGGTCGTCCTGAAATATTTCTAACAATGGCGAGACCGCTGGGAGATATGTGTGTGGAGTTCTAGGGAGAAGTGTGTGGAGTTCCAGGGAGAAGTGTGTGGAGTCCTAGAGAGAAGTGTGGGGAGTCCTAGAGAGAAGTGTGTGGAGTCACAGGGGGAAGTGTGTGGAGTCCTAGAGAGAAGTGTTTGGAGTCCTAGAGAGAAGTGTGTGGAGTCCTAGAGAGAAGTGTGGGGAGTCACAGGGGGAAGTGTGTGGAGTCCCAGAGAGAAGTGTGGGGAGACCTAGAGATAAGTGTGTGGAGTCCTAGAGAGAAGTGTGTGGAGTCCTAGAGAGAAGTGTGTGGAGTCCTAGAGAGAAGTGTGTGGAGTCCTAGAGAGAAGTGTGTGGAGTCCTAGAGAGAAGTGTGTGGAGTCCTAGAGAGAAGTGTGTGGAGTCCTAGAAAGAAGTGTGTGGAGTCCTAGAGAGAAGTGTGGGGAGTCACAGGGGGAAGTGTGTGGAGTCCTAGAGAGAAGTGTGGGGAGTCCTAGAGAGAAGTGTGTGGAGTCCTAGGAAGAAGTGTGTGGAGTCCTAGAGAGAAGTGTGGGGAGTCACAGGGGGAAGTGTGTGGAGTCCTAGAGAGAAGTGTGTGGAGTCCTAGGAAAAAGTGTGTGGAGTCCTAGGAAGAAGTGTGTGGAGTCCTAGAGAGAAGTGGGTGTAGTCACAGGGGGAAGTGTGTGGAGTCCTAGAGAGAAGTGTGGGGAGTCCTAGAGAGAAGTGTGGGGAGTCCTAGAGAGAAGTGTGGGGAGTCACAGGGGGAAGTGTGTGGAGTCCTAGAGAGAAGTGTGTGGAGTCCTAGAGAGAAGTGTGTGGAGTCCTAGAGAGAAGTGTGGGGAGTCACAGGGGGAAGTGTGTGGAGTCCTAGAGAGAAGTGTGGGGAGTCCTAGAGAGAAGTGTGTGGAGTCCTAGGAAGAAGTGTGTGGAGTCCTAGAGAGAAGTGTGGGGAGTCACAGGGGGAAGTGTGTGGAGTCCTAGAGAGAAGTGTGTGGAGTCCTAGGAAAAAGTGTGTGGAGTCCTAGGAAGAAGTGTGTGGAGTCCTAGAGAGAAGTGGGTGGAGTCACAGGGGGAAGTGTGTGGAGTCCTAGAGAGAAGTGTGGGGAGTCCTAGAGAGAAGTGTGGGGAGTCACAGGGGGAAGTGTGTGGAGTCCTAGAGAGAAGTGTGGGGAGTCACAGGGGGAAGTGTGTGGAGTCCTAGAGAGAAGTGTGTGGAGTCCTAGAGAGAAGTGTGGATAGTCACAGTGGGAAGTGTGTGGAGTCCTAGGCAGCACTGTGTGGAGTCCTTGGGAGAAGTGTGTGGAGTCCAAAAGAGAGTACTGTGAAGGGGATCTAGGTCTCAAACCTCCAGGTGAGTCATTGTACTTCTCCAGCCCAAATGTCTGATAATTTTTGAACACACCTCCTTTGTATATATGTGTATGTGTGTGTTTCTATGTGTGCGTATGATCATTGCGTATATATATATATATATGTGTGTGTGTGTGTGTGTGTGTGTTTGAATGTGTTTAGTTTTGTTAGTTTGGTTCATGAGTTTGACACGTGTGCATCACATTTAGATCTGGGGATTGTTAGGGAGAGTTCTAGTTAGACGGGGAGGGGGGGGGGGGGAGACTGGTGCTACCTAGCTAATGGCAAGATCTCCCCAAAAAGATGGTGGACCAGAAATGGGGGACATGGCAAATAGGACAAGTAAAACGGTTACACGAACTGGTCGCCGAGGTGGGAACTGTACTGCCACGTGGATTGCATGCAGTACAATTCTCATATTGGACAGACGATCTTAAAAGAAGATGAATAAAAATGAATGTATAAGATTTGGCACAGAGCGGGACTGAAGGTCCATGGAGCGGTCCTGAAGGTCCACAGATCAGGACTGAAGGTCCACAGAGCGGGACTGAAGGTCCATGGAGCGGGACAGAAGGTCCATGGAGCGGTCCTGAAGGTCCACAGATCAGGACTGAAGGTCCACAGATCAGGACTGAAGGTCCACAGAGCGGGACTGAAGGTCCACAGAGCGGGACAGAAGGTCTACAGAGCGGGACAGAAGGTCCACAGGCCCACTATGAATTTCAAACGCTTGAACGTCGACGCCATCTGAAGAGGACCCCAACCACACACGAGAGGTCATCCGCAAATTCAGTGGATTTTCTTGTTAGCCAATACTGATGTCAGAACTGTCTGTTAGCCACTACTAACTGATGTCAGAACTACATGTTAGCCACTACTAACTGATGTCAGAACTACATGTTAGCCACTACTAACTGATGTCAGAAATGTGCACTATCCGCCCTTTGGCGTGGCTGTAGGTCTGGACTCGGGTAAGTACGAACGTCTCGCGAGTAGGTCTGGACTCGGGTAAGTACAAACGTCTCGCGAGTAGGTCTGGACTCGGGTAAGTACGAACGTCTCGCGAGTACGTCAGGTGTCGACCAAAAAATCGAAAAACTACACGTTGGTGTACGGTAGTCAGCTCGGTCGACAGAACACTCAGGAACCAAGGTGTAACAGAACCACCAGGAAGCTCATTCCAAAACACGTATGAGATCTTCTTGTTCCCCAGCGTAGACCAAACGGAAGAAAGCTGCCAGATTGCCAGAAGTCAGACACGCTAATAGAG